>OU015743.1:159874936-159952255 GCA_907169655.1 Acomys percivali
ATTTCATATCTCTCTCTCTCTCTCTCTCTCTCTCTCTCTCTCTCTCTCTCTCTCACCCTCCCACTACTTGAGATGCAAGGAAGGAGGAAGACTAAGAAGAAAGATAAGAAATCTCATTTAAACATGTTACCAAAAGTTGGGTTGTTTGCAGAAGGACAAAATAATTTCATAATTCCCACTGTCTGCATAAACCTACTTTTCAGGAGCTTGTTGTAAATTATGTAAGAATTTAAAGTGAACAAGCATTAAGGGTGTTTATTTTTTTACTTTTTTCACTGGGTAATTACGGTATCTTGTGTCATCATAATTTCATTTTCATTTCTTTAGTAGCAGCAAACATTTCGTTTTTATAAATTGGAAACACTATGTCATTGGTACAGGCTATCCTTGAACTATCTGGGTCTTGATCTTGCACTCTTATTACTCCTGCCTCTGTTTCCCAAGCACTGGCCCACCATAGCACTGCAGATGGTTAAGCCAGAGAGCAATGGCAGCCAGTGGGGAAAGCACTAACTGCACTAGCCTGACTACCTCAGTCCCATCCCCTGGAGTCCATAGAAAATGCCTGCTGCAGTGGTACACATCTGTAATCCTAGACTCCTTTTGTGAGCTTAGAGGCAGAGATAGGAGAATTGCCCAGAAGTTTCCAGGACAGCTAATCTGGAGCAGCAGGAACAAGAGGGGCCCTACCCTCTTGGTGAAGGTGGAAGGTGAGAACCACTGCCCAGAAGTTGTCCTCTGACCTGCACATTTGCTCTGTACTCTGTGTAACAACCCACACACACATGCACACACATGTGTGATAAATTATTTTAAGTCAGAGGTTTAGCAGTAGGAAGAAAATATGTAAGTCAATTGTTAGAGTTTTTGAAGTCATATTTACCCTAAAGAAAGTAAAGTCCTAATGATTTTTATAACTCTTGGCTGACACAGAGCTGGTTATTCCTGTGTATTCATGTGACCCTGGGTAGAGAGACTTTACTGTCCCAGAGGCTCTGGATGGCTGCGTCCATTAGCACAGGCCTGTGATCCTAGAATTTGAGAAGCAGAGGCAAGAAGGTCAGAAGTTCAAGGTCATTCTCAGCTACAGAGAGTTCCAAGCCGCCCTGGGCTCCATCAATTAGGTCTTGTCAGAGAGCGAGAATGGCTTAAGAGAGGTCATGTCTAGTCCTCAGGAAAAGGCTAAGCAGGAACCATAAAAACCTAAAAACGAGCTCTGGAAGTCACAAGCTGATTCAAAGGTACTGAATTACATGTCACAGCAAATTACCTCCACGTTTAAAGGAAGGTAAGAGAATCCAAAACGTGACAACACAAAATTACAGCTTTTATTCTCCCATATAAAATGAGCAGTTATGAATATAAGCAGGAGATTCGAACCCAGAGCAGAAGTCACTAAGGTTGATGATGAAGTTAGTAGATGTGGCACCTTAGAGCAGTAATATTGACATCTGATAGAAGATGGTCAACTCAAAATGAACTCAATACTTTTGGATATTTTTATTTTGTATCATAATGCTTTGTCTGAGCATTTTTTTAACATTACTGATGTTTTGCTTATATATTTGATTTCTGATTTTGTGGTTTTCTGGGCATGTGTGTGTATACCTCAGGATTTTTACTTATTTCTTTAGTTTTCTATTCTGGCTTTTGTTCTTATTTGCTGGTTTGTTTTCTAAAGAGATAGAGAAAGAAGGCATGGAATTGAATGAGTTGGTGGGTGGAGAGGACCCAGGAGGAGATGAGGAAGGGAAACCATGATCAGAATATGTCTTTGGGAGAAAAAAATCCATTTCAATTAAAATAAAGTCACGAAAATGTGAAAGAAAGAAAGAAAAGGAAGGCATGCAGAAGAATACAGATCATCTATAGCTGCACGTAGCACTCTTGGTTAGCAGTGACTACAGGGCTGGAGATGCGTCACGCCATGCTTTCTTGGTTTTGTGGGTGGCTGGGAGAGCTCTGACAGGGTTCTCAGGTACTATCTTTGGAACTGAGTTGTTGCTTCCATTGTTTTACCTTTCTCTAAATCAATATGGTAAAAAAGAAAAAAAAAAAGAACCTTACTTTATGGAGGATGGGTATAGTGGTGCATACTTGAAACTTAGCAATTGGGAGGTTGAGGCAGGGAGATTATCAGTTTAAGACTAAGGTGGATTAACTATATCTTCTCTCCAAAAATTATATGTGTGTGTGTGTGTGTGTGTGTGTTTTATTAGTACATTAAAATTTATATATAAATGTATATTTATAACTTGAAGCCCCACTAAAATTAATATTTGTATATGCACCTACACATCCTCTTCTATTGGAAGACCAGAAAAACACTGTAGAAGAAATCTTTAGTGTGCTTTAAAATGTAGTAAATAAAAGAGAAAGGGGAACCATTGAAAATTAAGAACTTAGGCAACCAAGTAGCAGCAGAGTGGGATGTACTAGCAATATACTCAACCAAAAGATGTACTAGCAATATACTCAACCAAAAGAAGAAAGAATATCACAAACGGAGGACAGGGATGACAACACTGTACTCAGATACCCATAAAGGAAAAATAGGGCATGTCCACAGCACCCAGGAACTCTGGGATATGATCAAAAGGCCTAACTAACTAAGAATCCTTTAATCTATTCAATGAAATTAGAGTAGAAAACTTTCTAAATCTAGAAAAATAAGTGAACATTTAAGACAGAGGGTTCTTAGAACCCCAAATAGGCATGAGCATAGAAAAACCTCTGTATGACTTAGTCAAGATGCAAAAAGTAGAGAGCAGAGAAATAATATTAAAAGTTGAAAGGGCGAATTCATTTCCTGATGCCTGCTATTCCAGATATAGAACTCTCAGCTCCTTCTCCAGCACTATATCTGCCTGCATGCTACCATGTTTCCCGCCATGATGATAATGGACTAAGTCTCTGAAACTGATTTATCTGTGTAGCCTTGGTTGTCCTAGACTCACTTTGTGGACAGGCTAGCCTCAAACTCACAGAGATTTGCCTGCCTCTGCCTCTGCCTCTTGAGTGCTGGGATTAAAGGTGGGAGCCACCACCACCCTGCTTTTGTTAACACCAGGGGAAGACGTCAACTGCCAGTCTAGTGTTGGCGACAAGGCCACTGAAAACTGCGATGGTGCACATTTTCCCCCTTCCCAAAAGGAATCAGCCTGACAGAAGGGAAAAGGAACCCGATTATTCACCATCTGAGACCCTGTTGAGTTCCCAAAGCCAAGACATAAACATTGAGCCCAGAAAGGAGACTAAGGGGATCTTGCATTTCCTTTAAAACATCAAACGTGGGAAAGTCTTTCTCATTTACCTTTGCTTTCAAATAAAGAAGATGGTTATGATGGGGCCCCATCGACAGACAATAGGAGGAATGGATTGGTTAGCAGCGAAGTGCAAAGTGAAGATGGAAGAAGTGGAGATGTGTCTCAGTTTCCGTATGTGGAACTTACTGGAAGAGATAGTGTCATTTGTCCCACTTGCCAAGGAACAGGAAGAATTCCTAGGGGATGAGAAAACCAACTGGTGGCATTGATTCCATACAGTGATCAGCAGTTATGGCCAAGAAGAACAAAGCTATATGTGATGGCATCTGTGTTTGTCTGCCTGCTCCTCTCTGGATTGGCTGTGCTTTTTTCTTTTCCTTTGATCTATTGATGTGAAATATATTGATGTAAAATCAGCCTATGTTGGTGGTAATCTTCAGAAGCAAACTATATATTTAAATATTACAAACACACTAAATATAACAAGCAGTAACTATTATTCCATTGAAGTTGAAAACATCACTGCTCAAGTTTAGTTTTCAAAAACAGTTATTGGGAAGGCACCCTCAAACAACATAACTAACATCAGTCTGCTTGATATGAATCAGATGACTATACAGTACCCATAGTTATTGCAGAGGCAATGAGTTACATGTACGAATTCTGTACACTGATCTCCGTCACAGTACACAACATAGTACTCATGATGCATGTTACTGTAACAACAATATACTTTGAATACTATGAGGAAATATCGCAGGAGACTGTGGAAGGAACACAACTTACCAGTTGGCCCACTCTGAGTGTCTAAATGTTCTGCAGCCACAACAGTAAACTCTATAGGAGATGTAATTAGAGTCTATGACACACCTGAAGCATCTTCAGAACTGTCAATGAGGAAGTACTGCCTAGAAGGACATCTTTAATTGAGCATGTCTAAAGTTTACACTCAGACATTGAGGGTTCAACTAACAGAATCTGGTCCTTACACAGTTAGTGGACTCTCGTTCTACGATGACGATTTGCTCCTACCAAGAACTTTTACTAGATCATAAGTTAACTGACTGGCTTTCTTTTCACCTTTGTTCCCAAGGTAAAAAAATGAGACTTCCTCTAAACACAATAAAGTATTATATAAAAGTGATATATTTAATCTATATCTCTATTGATGATACAGTTATATCATGAATATAATTTGAAAAATAACTTCTGATGGTTTTTATGTGAAATTATTGAAAGCCTATTGCTCATGGAGGACTTTTAAAAACTGATTTATAAATTCCCATTCTTACATGCTAGTCTTTCAACAATATGATAACTTAGCTATTAAGTAAAAATTTTTAGCCTTGAATTTGTTGAAATTCTACTCATTTGCATGATTTTGTCTTATTTCTAGCTAATGGTTGCATAATATTTACCAACCATAACAGTGGGCCAAATTCTGATCTTCACTTTATAAGAACTTCTCAGTAAATGTTTCATGTGTAGCTTTTGAACTTTCTGTATGATCTTCAAACATATTCCTTTAATGTACAATATTGTAAATTAACTTCATAGCTTAAAAAAAAAGCTGAAAGGGAGGGAGTAGTAGGTGTGGCTAAGTTGGTAAAATGTTTGTCTTCTGAGCAAAGGAACCTGAGTCTCATCCTCAGAACCCATGTAAAAATGCCATACATGATGGCATGTGCCTGTGACCAAGAGCAGGGAGGTACAGACAGGAGAATTACTAACACTCACTGGCCTAATAGTCAAACCTAATTGATGAGCCTATAGGCCACAGAAAGTCCCTGCTCAAAAGAGGTTGGCTGCATTTCTGAGAATGACACCCAAGGTTGCTCTCTGGCCTGCACACGTATGCATGCATGAGAGAAAGGTGAAACAACAGAAGCAACAGCTCAAGTTCCAAAGCTCGTACCTGAGAATCCTGTCAGAGCTCTCCCTGCCACCCACAAAGCCAGGAAAGCATGGACCAATGCATCTCAAGCCCTGAAGTCAACCAAGAGTGCTAGATCCAGCAACGCAGCTGGGCGCTGTAGTGCACACCTTTGATCCTAGCATTCAGGAGGCAGAAGCAGGAGGAGCTCTGTGAGTTTGAGGCCAGCCTGGTCTACAACGAGAGTCCCAAGACAGTCAGGACTGTTACATAGAAAAATCCTGTCTCTTGAAAAAACAAAAATTATAGACTCAAATGCAAGTGAAATGCTAATAAACTCACTCTGTCAAGCCAGCCATAACCAAATACCAAACTGGATAAAGATACAGCAAAAAAGAAAACTAGACCAATATCATTGCTGAACAGAGATGAAAAAGTTCCCTGTAAAATACTTGTAAATCAAACTCAAGAACACAATATGAAGATCATGGACATGACCAAGTTGATTCTTTCCTGGGGATGTAAGGTGTTCCATCTAAATATATACCATACACAAGTAGACTTGAAGACATATGAACATCTCAACCGATGCTGAAAAGGCCTTTGAGGAAGTTCAGCACCCTTCATGACAGAAGCCTTGAGGAACCTAAGAAGAGAAGGAAGATACCTCAACATAATAAAGGCTACATGACAAAGCTGGAGCCACCATTATACTACATAGGAGAAAACAAAAGGCATTTCCTCTGTCACAAGGAATGAGGCAAGAGTTTAAAATAGGGCTTGATGCCTCAGCTTAAGTTATAGACAAGAAAGAAAAACAAGAGGTATAAATAGGAAAGGAAGAAGTGAGAATTCCCCTTCTTGCAAATAGCATGATCCTAGATTCCAGAAGCCCTAAAGATATACCAGAATAGTCTTTAAAAGAATAACATTTTCAGCAAAGTAATAGAAGACAAAATCAGCATGCAAAATCTAGCAGTAGCCTTTCTGTATATCAACATACTAAGGAAAAAATAAGAAAAAATCCTATTCCCAATAAGTATAAAACACTTAGGAATGAACCTGCGGAGGTACATGACCTTTATGATGAAAACTTTAAGAGACTAAAGAAATTATAGAGGACATTAGACGACAGAAAGGACTTGCACAGTCCCAAACTGGCCAAACTGACATTGTGAAAATGACTCATGTGAAAACTAACATTGTGAAAATTTTACCAAAATTGATCTACAGACTCAACATAAACTTCAAAAAACTCCTGTAACATTTAGGGGGTGTGAGGAGGACATAAGAAGATAGATATAAGCGATGTTTAATTATATATATATTTTTTTTAAAGAACTAGATCCATATAAACTAATATGGGGAAGACCAAAAAGAGACTAACGAGCACAACTGAGCCATGGAACAATCACCAAACAAAAGAGGACTTGGGTAATTGAATGGGTTCAGAAGAAGGGACAGAAAAATACTTGAAGAAACTGTTAAGGCTGAAATTGTTCCAAATTTGATGAAAATCTTAAAGTCACATACCAAGAAACTTCATGAATCCTAGGATAAGGAATATTCAGAGATATCAAAGTCTATGCTAATCAAATCTCTGGAACTCAGAGATGAGAAAAATCTTAAAACAGCAAAGCAGGCTGGCTCAGTGTTAAAGGGCTTGTTTGGCAAGAATGAGACACTGTTTTAACTCTAGCACCACAAAACACACACACACACACACACACACACACACACACACACACACACAGAGGGGGGGTAGATACTACAAACTAGCAAAGGATTTTTAATTCATATGTAGAGAATAAATGATAACATCCAATAGCATCATGTCAGAAAACATGCAGGCAAAATATTATTTCAGGTACCATTAACTGCTTGAAACTGTCCAGCTTGGATCCTATACCCAATAAATGTTATCTTTCTGAAATAAAGCTCTCAGATCAATAATCTAATGAAGGAATTTCTGAAAGACAATGGCCAATGAGAATTAAAAATAGACAACTGGTCAATGGTGGAGCAAGCCTTTCATGCCAGCACTCAGGAAGCGGAGGCAGGCAGATCTCTGAGTTCCAGGCTAGCCTGATCTACAGAGCAAGATCCAAGACAGCCTGAGCTACACAGAAAAACCTTGTCTTGAAAAAACCAAAAAGAAAAAAACTAGGCAAAGGCTTGTGGGGAATCTCGTTGGCACAGCACTTGTACAGCATCCATGAGGCTTGGGGTTTGATCGTCAGTACTACAGGGAAAAAGGAAAGAAAACAAATGAATAACCTAAATAATTACATGCCTGACACATTGAATCTAGGCCTAAAATTACCTGCACAAAACACTAAGTTCAGATGGTATCCTTGGAGAATTTTCCTACACACTTAGGAAAATAACAGAAATGTACACAAAATCTTTCAGAAAACAGATTAGGAAGGAGCACCTGTCGCAAAGTGTTAACATGATGGGAAAGCCAAGTACATGTAAAGTGGAGCTCAGCGTGCATCGTGTGCATAAATGCAAAAGGAAAGAGCTGGCCACAGTGGCACTCACCTGTCACCTCAGTACTTAGGAGACTGAGGCAGGAGGCCAGCATGGGCTATAGAAAATAGAAGGGCAGGGGGCGTGGAGATCTTCCTCAACTTAATAAAACACATCTATGAGGAATCAATGCCATCCAGCAAATGCCTCATCTCTATGTCTCTTGATTTTCACTAACAAGTTTTTCACAAGAAGCAAAACAAAACAAAACAAAATGAACAAACCATTATTTATTCCAAAATTGTTATGGAAATTTTCACATCTGGACTGGTCCCTCGGACACTCTTGGTAGCATGACTTAGGCTCTCCACCATCTTTACTATCTTGGTCACTTTTCCAGAAGTTAAGATTTCTTTCTGTTAAAAACAACCTCCTGTTGTAGTGGGTTGAATAGAGACCCCCCCCCCTTCTCCATTCTTACCTTTCCCCTGGCTGCATCTCATACTAAGATGTTTGAAAAGCAGTGTCTACAAATGTAATTAGTTGCAGCGAAACCCCACTGAACAGCCAAGACTTTGGCCTTGAGAAAAGAAGGTTGGGTATGGTGACACACACCTGAAATCCCTGCACTCTGAGGCAGGAAGCTGAGGCAGAAATAGAGGGAGTGTGAGGCCTGGCTGGACTTGGCTTTGGGGGCAAGGGAGGACACAGAGACATGCCAGGGGAGGGAGCTCCATGGAGTGGAAGCGGAGGTTGAACCAATGAGGCAAGGGCTGCTGGGAGCCAATAGAAGCTGGCTGTAGACCAAGGAGGATTCTTTGGGGTTCCTGCCTGGAACCTTCAGAAGGAAGAGGCCAAACCTGGACCTCCAGCCTCTCAAGCTCTCTGAGGAAAAAATGTCTGCTGCAGTAGTCCTTTACCCACAGTTCAGCTATCCAAAGTCAACCACAGTCTAAAAAGATTAAGTAGAAAAAATCTATAAAAAAAAAAAAAAGTTCTTCAAATGCATGCATTCTGAGTAACATGATAAAATGGCAGCCCCTTAGCCCACCTTCTCACCCAGAGTGGGACCTGGCCCTCAGTCCAGCACTCCACCACACACTATCCACCCACGCCACTCAGTAGCTGACTGGGTCATCAGGCACCATGATAGTATCTCAGAAAGCACTTGTTTTCCTTAATAGTAGCTTCCAAAGCATGATGTGATGGTGATGTAATTTGGACATGCCAAAGAAGCTATAAACTGCTTCCTGCAAAGAGAAATTCTGGCTTAATCAGCAAATTCCTTGGCTGATTAACCATGTGGAGGGTTACCTTTGAATCTTCTGTTTGTGAAGAAACAGAAATGTGTCTTAGTGTCATTGCCCCTCACTGCACAGTCAGTGTCAAAAGTTAATACACAAGACATAAAAGGCATTAAGTGTATGCAGGTATGTATGGAGGCTGCACATGTAGGACCTGACACTGGCTGTGGTTCCAGGCATCCACTGGAGGTCCCACACATATGTAAGAAAGGGTCAAAGAGGGCATTTCAAAACAAAGTTTGTGGTCATTTCTCATGGTGGCCCTCGCTATGCAGCGTGCTATTTTTACCTTTGCAATATGACAGCATTTACCATTAATCCCCAGCACATTTGTTTCTCTCGCTACTGCTCCTCTGGAAAGTGCACACTGAAATAAAGCCCTGGTTGGTCAACACTCAGAATGACGTCATGTCCTAAACCCATAGTTCCAGGACATTGTTCTATCTTTCTGTTTCATTCAACCTGCTTGATTTATCTTCCTTAAGTGTAACTCACCTCCCATGATTTATAGATGCCTCTGCTTTCCTGTTTTTCAGGTTTGGGCTCACTAAGTGCCAGTTTGCTAGAGAAAATAAATTGCCTCAACGCAGTAACAATCGCTTCTTCAAAAAGAAGGTTGTCCACCCATCTCCAAGTAAATTGGATTCAGCTTTTTTTTCTATCTAAACTATTGTTTATAATTATAAACTTAAACTATTGCTCAACTCAAATAAGTTTGAGTACATGTGGCTTAAAGAGCATTATTTCAACTCTACCAAAAACCAGTTCAATAAACTAATTACATAGGAATTGAAGATTTTAAAATTGGACTAGATTTTGTATTTTCAAGCCTACTATGCTTCTTAATATGTTAATATACAATTTGAAAAGTCAATGCTAGACTTCAAACTGTGAAAAAGTAGCCAAACCAAAAAGGCCTGGACATTGACTCCTGATGTTTCATGTTGGTGCAGAGATACAGGCAACATGGTTGAGAGGAAAAGAGTAGCATCTATTGTAGGTTTATGTGTTTAAAAACCAGTTTTTCAGTGAAACTGTGGGTAATTGGGAATGAAATGCAGGTCATGAGATGGAAGAGAGAGCTGGTAACTAAAGCAGAAGTCCCCTAGGAAGGAGAGGACAACTTGGCATATGGGGTCACAGGACTTAGAACCAGACTCTTCACAGTCTGCTCTGGAGTCAGTTGCTTCCCACTCAGCTGGGGCTGGGGCTCTGTCCCCAGAAGACGTTCTGTAAATATTCCTTCTAATAACTGCTTCAGCTGACAGGATTCTCTGACCATGCGCTCTGTGTGTGAAAAACTCCTCGTAGGCTGGAGAGTCCTAAAAAGCACTAGCTGGAGATGCCCCCTGCCACCTAATTGTTAAGGCATCTCAGTGTATGAATGCCAGCCACAACAGCTTCCTTCGCTCACGGTTCTAAGGACCCCACTCCAACCCTTTCCCCTACTACCTCTCACTGTCCTGGCTGCCTTTGCACTGCCTCAGCAGTGCCCTCGCTTCCTCCTCGTCCTGGTAGGTACACTCGGTTCCTCCTGTGAATGGCCATCCTGTCAACTCCCTTCATGGCTCCACACAGACTAAGGGATCCGTAAGGGCTGGTAAGACACAGTTCATTCCAGCCTTCTCTACTTCTTCCTTGAGGTCTCTCTCTTCCCCTCACTCAGTCTCTACCTTCCTGCATCGTCACCATTTTCACATGTAGATGAGGTCATTTGTTGAAGTTGATAAGTATAGTGATGTCTGTCTATGCTTTTTCAAATTGTCTCCTACAGCTTGCATCTGCTATTGTCACCAGATTTCAAATCACTTCATCACTTCCCATTTCCTTTAGGGTGAAATTGAGGTTCCTTGATTTTCTCAAACCTGTCTGTCTTTTTCAGTAAGATTTCTGCATCTAGTGGGTCACATTTCTTCATTATTTGCATTACTTTTTTCTTAAAAAAAAAAAAAAGATTCTATTTATTCTATGTATTTGAGCACTCTATCTGCATGTATTCCTGCAATCCAGAAGGGGTCATTAGAGAGTATAGATAGTTGTGAGCCACCATGTGTTGCTGGGAATTGAACTCAGGACCTTAGGAAGAGCAGACAGTGCTCGTAACAACTGATCCATCTCTCCAGGCCCCTATTTTTTCTGTTTAAAAAAAACTTTTTTACCGTTATTTATTTACGTGTACATGTGTATATGTCTGTTTATGTGCATGTGCCTGAAGTTAGGAGTATCCCTTGGAGCAAGCAGTTGTAAGCTGCATGGTGTGGATGCCAGGAATTTAATTCGGGTCCTCTGCAAAAAGAATGCATGTTCTTAACTGCAGAGCCATCTCCCCAGCTCTCCTGCATTATTTTAACATTTAAAAAAGCACAGTTTCTTTCCTTCCCACTTCTAACATTATTCTCTCCTCTTAACATTCTAGTACCTAGGCATCCTCTTCCATTCAGTTCGGATAAAGGATGAGTATCTCTCATGCAAAAACTGATACCAGACATGGTCCAGTGTATTGCCCTGTTGATCTATGTATAAAATTATTTACATGTACAAAATTACCTTCAGTTCATAAGTTATATGTGAAACCTTTTAAATTATTATTAGTTCTTTGAGAATTACATACAATGTGTTCTGATCATATTCATCCCTCCCCCAACTACAGGTAAATTTTGTGTGTAAGCTTGGGCCATCACAAGAGATTTCATTATGTGTGTGCAGATATTCCAAAAATCCAAAACACACATTCAATATACAATAGTTTCTATTAAAAAATTTTAAAGGATGTATGTCCTCATTCAGATGATTACCAGCATTAGATCTCTCATTGTTTTTTCCCACTAAGTCCAATACATTTCTCTCATGTTTCCCACCACAGCTGAACGTTCTCATAATTATGAAACAGAAAGTGAAGAAGGGGTTTATGAAGTGCCACAGGAGTGGAAAAATAAAAACTCACCAGAAGAAAGTGAATACGAAGTACCATTGGAAGATGAAGTGGACACCCTGGTTGCCTGGACCAATTCTCTTAATGTAGATTCTTTGGAGTATGACAGCTAGCCCACAAGGACTTCACACAGCACCCAGCTATAGTGCAGCCTCATTGAATCACTTTTGGAAGATGCTCAGAACATGGCTTCTGCTCTATCCCTGTTGGTCTCATCTTTCTACAAGCACAAAATACAAATATAAGTCAATGAATTTGTTGCTGTAGGTTTTTAAAGCTGTATTCTTGTTTGGAACTAAGTAGTCAAAATTGAGTGCTTACTGCAGTATTCTGTCAATGCTGTTACACATATTCCCACAATCCATAGGGTACAGGAACTAAGTTCTTACGAGAAACAGGCAGTGGGACAGGAATAACGCTGAAGAACGAAAGGAAAAACAGGCACTTCAGAGCATGGATTTACCCAGGTAGAGAAACCTGTGACTTCACCTGTACCTGCCTAGGACCCTGTGTCCTCTATCATGAAGAGAGGAGATACCACATCCACGCTTCAATTGTCCTGGATGTCCACTCATCTCTAACCATCTTCTTTGTTTTTTTTTTTATTTTTATTAATTTATTCAGAGTACAACTCATTATGCCATCACTTGTATCCTCCCTCCCTCCCACTTTCACCCTATTCCCCTCCCCTAGGTCTATGACCGAGGGGCAACTTCTCCCCCTCTATATGGTCACAGGCTATCAAGTCTCATCTTGGTAACCTGCTTATTCTTTCCTTGAGTGCCCTCAGGCCTCCCCACTAAGGGGAGGTCGTCAAATACGGGGCACCAGAGTTCATGTCAGAGTCAGTCCTCACTCTCCACATAACTGTGGAGAATGTCCTGCCCATTGGCTAGATCAGAGTAGGAGTTCAATGTTTACTACTTGTATTGTCCTTGGTTAGTGCAATAGTTTGGGCAGACCCTCCTGGGCCCCTAATCCACCCATCACAATGTTCTTCTTGTAGGTTTCTAGGATCCTCTGGATGCTTCTATTTCCCCATCTCCTATATTTGTCTTACCTAGAGTCCCAGTAGGCTGTCCTCACATCTATCTCAATCTCCTGGTAAGTGAAGACTTTCATGGGACATGCCTTTTGGGCTAGTGCCCACTTATAAGTGAGTATATACCATGTGAATCTTTTTGCTTCTGGGTTAACTCACTCAGTATGATCATTTCTGGTTCCATCCACTTGTCCACAAATTTCAGGAATTCATTGTTTTTTAATAGCTGAGTAGTATTCCATAGTGTAAATATACCACAGTTTCTTTATCCATTCTTCAACTGAGGGACATTTAGGCTGTTTCTAGGTTCTGGCTACTATGAATAAGCCTGCTATGAACATTGTTGAGCATATGTCCTTATTGTGTGGTGGAGCGTCTTCTGAGTATATCCCAAGGAGTGGAATAACTGGGTCCTGAGGAAGCCCTATTCCCAGTTTTCTGAGATAGCACCAGATAGATTTCCAAAGTCGTTGTACTAGTTTGCATTCCCACCAGCAATGAAGGAGTGTTCCTCTCTCCCCACATCCTCTCCAGCATGTGGTGTCGCTTGAGTTTTTGATCTTAGCCATTCTAATGGGTGTAAGATGGAATCTCAGAGTTGTTTTGATTTGCATTTCCCTGATGACTAAGGAGGTTGAGCATTTATTTAAGTGTTTCTCAGCCATTTGATATTCTTCTGTTGAGAATTCTCTGTTTAGTTCCAAGCCCCATTTCTCAATTGGGTTATTTGGTTTGGTGGTGTTTAATTTCTTGAGGTCTTTATATATTTTGGATATTAGACCTTTGTCATATATAAGGTTGGTGAAGATCTTTTCCCAGTCTGTAGGCTGTCGCTTTGTTTTGTTGACAGTGTCTCCTGCCTTACAGAAGCTTATCAGCCTCATGAGGTCCTATTTATTAATTATTGACATTAAAGCCTGGGCTGTCGGTGTTCTGTTCTGGAAGTTGTCTCCTGTGCCAATGTGTTCCAGGTTCTTCCTCACTTTTTCTTCCGGTTTTATGATGAGGTCTTTAATCCACTTTGACTTGAGTTTTGTGCATGGTGACAAATATGGGTCTAATTGCATTTTTCTACATGTAGACATCCAGTTAGACCAGCACCATTTGTTGAAGATGCTATCATTTTTCCATTGGATAGATTTGGCTTCTTTGTCAAAAATCAAGTGACCATATGTGTGTGGATTCATTTCTGGGTCTTTGATTCAATTCCATTGATCAACCAGCCTATTGCTGTGCCAGTACCATGCAGTTTTAATTACTATTGCTCTATAGTACAGCTTGAGATTGGGTCTGGAGATTCCTCCTGAGGATCTTTTATTGTACAAGATTGTTTTAGCTATTCTGAGTTTTTTGTTTTTCCGTATGAAGTTGATAATTGATATTTCAATGTCTTTAAAAAATCATGTAGATATTTTGGTAGGGTTGCATTGAATATGTAAAATTTTCTTTTGGTAAGATGACCATTTTACTATGTTAATTCCCCCAATCCATGAACAAGTGAGATCCCTTCATCTTCTGATGTCATCTTCAATCTCTTTCTTCAGAGATTTAAAATTTTTTCAAACAAGTTCTTCTCTTGCTAGGTTAGAGTTACTCCTAGATATTTTATATTGCTTGTGACTATCTTGAAGGGTGTAGCTTTCCTAATTTTTTCCTCTGCATGATTGTCATTTGTATATAGGCAGGCTACTGACTTTTTTTAGTTAGTTTTGTATCAAGTCCAATTTGCTGAAGGTGTTTATCAGCTGTAGGAGTTCTCTTGTGGAATTTTGGGGATCAATTATGTACACTACCATATCATATGCAAATAGGGATAATTTTACTTCCTCCTTTCCCATTTGGATCCCCTTGATCTTCTTTTGTTGTCTTATTGCTCTGGCTAGAACTTCAAGTACTATATTGAAGAGATATGGAGAAAGTGGGCAGCTTTGTCTAGTCCCTAATTTTAGTGGAATTTCCTTGAGTATCTCTCCATTTAATTTGATTTTGGCTATTGGCTTGCTGTATATAGCCTTTATTATGTTTAGGTATGTGCCTTGTATTCTTGATCTCTCCAAAACTTTAAACATGAATGGGTGTTGGATTTTATCAAATGCTTTTTCTGCATCTAAGGAGATGATCATGTGGGCTTTTTCTTTCAGTTTGTTTATATGGTGGATTACATTGATGGATTTCCATAAATTAAACCATCCCTACATGCCTATAATGAAGCCTAGCTGGTCATGGTGAATGATATCTTTGATATATTCCTGTATTTGTTTTGCAGATATTTTATTGAGTATTTTTGGGTCAATGTTCATAAGAGAAATTGGTCTGAAATCCTCATTTTTTGTTGGGTCTTTGTGAAGTTTAGTGACTATGGCCTCATAGAATGAATTTGGTAATGTTCCATCCATTTCTATCTTTTGTAGTAGCTTGAAGAGTATCGTATTAGCTCTTCTTTGAAGGCCTGGTAGAATTCTGTGCTGAAACCATCTGGTCCTGGGCTTGTTGTTGTAGTTGTTGTTGTTGTTGTTGTTGTTGTTGTTGTTGTTGTTGGGAGACTATCAATGATTGCTTCTATTTCTATAGGAGAAAGAGGACCATTTAATTTGTTTATCTGATCTTGATTCAATTTTGGCACGTGGAATCAATCAAGAAAATTGTCCATTTCCCTTAGATTTTCAAATTTTGTGGTATATATGCCTTTAAAGTAAGATCTTATGATTCTTTGTATTTCTTCAGTGTCTGTTGTTATGTCTCCCTTTGCATGTCTAATTTTGTTGATTTGAATAGTGTCTCTCTGCCTTTTAGTTAGTTTGGCTAATGGTTTGTCTATCTTGTTGATTTTCTCAAAGAACCACTTCCTAGTTTTGTTCATTCTTTGAATTGTTCTCTTTGTTTCTAATTTATTGATTTCAGCCTTGAGTTTAATTATTTCCAGATGTCTACTCCTCTTGGGTGTTTCTGCTTTTTTTCCCCCTTAGAGCTTCCAGATGTGTTATTAAATTAGTTATGTGGAATGTTTCCAATTTCTTTTTAAAGGCACTTAGTGCTATGAATTTTCCTCTTAGCACCACTTTCTATGTGTTCCACAAATTTGAGTATGTTCTTCCTTCATTTTCATTGAATTTCAGGAAGTCTTTTATTTCTTTCTTTATTTCTTCCCTGACCCAGGTGTCATTAAGTAGAAAGTTGTTTAGTTTCCATATGTGTGTAGGTTTTTTGTTATTTCTGTTGTTGTTGAAGTCCAGCCTTAGACCATGGTGATCTGATAAGATACAAGGTATTATTTCAATCTTCTTATATCTGTTGAGGCTTGCTTTGTGACCTACTATGTGATCCATTTTGGGGAAGGTTCCACGGGGTGGTGAGAAGAAAGTATAATCCTTTGTGTTTGGGTGAAAAGTTCTGTAAATATCTGTTAGATCCATTTGATTCATGGTGTTGGTTAATGATGTTATTTCTTGGGTTAGTTTCTATTTCAATGACCTATCCTTCAGTGGTAGTGGAGTGCTGAAGTCTCCCCCTATTATTGTGTGTGGATCGATGTGTAGTTTAAGCTTCATTAACAGATCTTTTACAAATGCGGGTGCCCTTGTATTTGGAGCATAGATGTTCAGAATTTTAATGTCATCTTGGTTGATTTTACACTTTATGAGTATGAAGTGTCCTTCCTTGTCCCTTTTGATTAATTTTGGTTGAAAATTATTTTATTAGATATTAAAATGCCTACACCAGCTTGCTTCTTGTTACCATTTGCTTGGTATATTTTTTCCAGTATTTTACCTTGAGGTAATGTCTGTCCTTGTGGGTGAGATGTGTTTCTTGGATGCAGAAGAATGTTGGATCTTGTTTATTTATCCATTCAGTTAGTCTGTGTCTTTTTATTGGTGAGTTGAGACCATTGATGGTGAGAGATATTAATGACAAGTGACTGTTAAGTCCCTTAATTTTTTATGTTGGTTCCAGTCGAGCATTTGTGTGGTTGTGTTTTTGCAATGGTGAAGTTATCTATTTCCTGTGTAGTTTTGGTTGTGGCTTGTTCCTTTTGGTGGAGTTTTCCATCTAGTAACTTCTGTAAAGCCGAATTTCTGGATAGGTACTGTTTGAATTTGTTTTTGCCATGGAATATTTTGTTTTCTCCATCAATGGATATTGATAGTTTTTCTGAGTATAATAGTCTGGCCTGGCATCTGTGGTCTCTTAGGGTTTGCAGGATCTCTGTCCAGGCCTTTCTGGCTTTTATAGTCTCTGCTGAGAAGTCGGGTGTAATTCTGATAGGTTTGCCATTGTATGTTACTCTGTCTTTTTCTCTTGCCACTTTTAATATTTTTCTTTGTTCTGTATATTTTGTGTTTTTATTATTATGTGGCGGGAAGATTTTCTTTTCTTGTCTATTCTATTTGGTGTTCTGTAGGCCTCTTGTATGTTTATATGTATATCTCTTTTTTTAAATTAGGGAAATTTTCTTCTATGATTTTGTTGAAGATATTTTCTGGGCCTTGGAGTTGAGTGTCTTCACTTCCCTCAATGCCTAGTATTCTCAGGTTTTGTCTTTTTCTAGTGTCCTTGATTTTTTGGATATTTTATGTCAGGAAATTTTCAGATTTAGCATTTTCTTCGATAGTTGCTTCAAGTTCTACACTTGCATCTTTTAGTCTCAAAATTCATTCCTCCATTTCTTGGATTCTGTTAGAGAAGCTCACCTCTGTGTTGCTTACTTTCTTCTCTAAGGTCTCTCATTCCTGTTTTTCTTCTGTATGTGCTTTTATCACTGTTTCCATTTTTATCTTCAGATCTTGAACTGTTTTATTAATTTCCTTCATATGGCTGTTGGTATTTTCCTGAATTTTTTCCAGTGCCTCTCTATGGGCCTCTTTTATGTCTTCCATCTGTTTGGCTGTGTCTTCCTGCATCTGATTATGGATTTTATTCGTTCCCTCCATTATCTTCATTACTAAGGATTTGAGGTCATTTTCTTATATTTTGAATGTGTTTGAGTTCTCAGTGTTGCTTTCTTTGGGATAGCTGGGATCTGGAGATAGCAAGTTGTTTTGGTTTTTGTTGTTTGTGTTCTTACGCTGTCCTTTAGTCATATTGCTATCTCTGATGTTGGGTGGTAGCTTCTGGTGTCTTCACTGGTCATTGTGAGTGGATAGTTGGTGAGTGACTATAGGTCATGTGTCCTTGCCTGGGGGGATCAGAGAGTTCTTCTCTGGAACCAGCAGGCAACCTGGTTTCGGCTCCAGGAGACTTTGTTCTACACCTTAAGCTCCTGGCTGGGCTTTAGCTGCCCAAATGTCCAGGCCCAGATTGCTGTGGCCCACAGTCACGTTCTTGCCCAGACCAGTCTAGATAGCAGATCAGTCTAGGTTGCGTACCTTTGGCGGTTCAGTCCCACTAAGTTGTGGCCACAATTCAGACAGCCTTCTAGACCCCTCAGGGCAGTCCAGCTTCTCCCACAAGCATGAGAGTCCCTGATGGGCCATGGGGATTTTGGCTTTATCTGCCCAATTGTCCAGGCCCAGACCACTATGCCCCCAGACATGTTCCTGCCTGGATCTGTCTAGATGCTGGAGCAGTCTAGATTGTTCACCTTTGGCAGTTCAGTTGCACTGAGCTGTGGCCACAATTCAAGACCCTTTCCAGACCTTCAGGACAGTCCAGCTTCTCCCAGTCCCTGCTGGCTGTGGGGACTGTCCTGGTTGGGTTCTATCAGCCCAATTTTGCAGGCTCAGTCCACTGAGGATGGCCGCCTGGCCCCAGCCAGACTCACCCAGACTGCCCAGGCTGTTGCTGAGCACCATGGGCTTCGCCACAGCCTCGGTGGCTCTCTGTGGACTGGGGTGGGGTGGGGGGGTGTAATCTGAAGACAGATTTACTTGTTTCCCTGAGACTTCCCCAGGCCAGGAGCTCCGGTGGAACACTGTGCCTGGGCTACAGAGTCCGGCTGCAGACTGCAGGTGGGTTCTGTTCCAAAGCCTGGAGAGTGGGTTCAGGTCCTCTGTCTAACCATCATCTTTGTTCTCTATCTCTTTACTGCTTTAGCATGTACACATGCCATGACTCATCTATGACAAAACACATCCTGTCATGGCATGCAACCCTCCTTCCCTAAGCACATTCTCACTCAGACTTACCAATGGAAGCTGTCACTGCATTCTTTATTCCTCTAGCTCACATCACAATTCTACACGCTGCACAGTAAAACTTATCCTCTGCTTATAGTCCATAAACTCAAGGTTTCCAAACAAGTCCATACTGTGGAAGCCCAGCAATGCTCTCTGGGCCTCTTAGCTATACCTTTTTTTTTTTAAGATTGGGTTTTTATCTTTAATTGTGCATGTATATGTTTTTGTGTGGGTATGAGCGTGTGTGTGCAGTCCCCAAGGAAGCCAGAAGAGAGAGATGGATCTCCTAGAGCTGGTGTTAGAAGCTGACTGGTGCAGTGCTAGGAACTACTTTCATGTGCTTTGGAAGAGCAATAGGTGCTCCTAACCGCAAAGCATCTTTCTGGCCCCTTGACTCTGCCTTTCAAAGCAATGTTTATTGCCCTCACAGAGACTTATTTGGGGCCTATCTATCTACTAACACATATCCACACATACACGTTAAATCCAACTTGGGTCTGGTTATCAGGCAAGCTCCTGTATTTCTATAAGGGATATTTCTATCAAAGTCTGGCATTTCCAGATAGCCTCTGAGCTCAGTATAAGACAACAGATTACATTTCTCAGCAGAGCTCCCTCTCAACCTGATCTGGGGAATCCCAGAACCTCTAAGGAATGTCTCATAGGTCTCAGGGAAATTACAAGCCCAACCATTTCCTGATAATCCCATTCAGCAAGCACCAGGGGAATCCTGGAGATAACTACCTTATGTGTCTTAGCTCTCAACCAGTAACCTTTGACAGTACCTGGAGTCCCCCCCCCATAGGATAATTGGGTACTAGTTTCCTCCCCTTATGATAGGGTTGTTTCACTGTATGTAGATCAAGTATCCCTAGCATCCCTAGCTCCAAATAATAAAATTTGTGTACCCTTGAATCTTTCTCTACTGCCCAAGGTTTATATGTCCCTGTTTCACAAAATAGAGCTTTCTCGCTCCATTCCTCCACTATGGCTTGCCTGAATCTCATCATTTATTCTGGGGAAGGAAGAGCTCCCCTCCTCCTTGAAGACCACCACAAGCTTCTGGATGCCACAACCCTCCCCTTGGCTGCCAATTAGGCACCCTCCCACTCAGCCACTGCAACCTGCTGCTGTCCACTGGTGTGTGATAGTCAGGCAGCAAGCAACAGCAGAACTGCTCCCAAGAGCCACTGACCATGATCAGTGCTCCCTGGGCCTGCATCTTGCCTGAGCTGTGTCTCACCCTTGCTGTTAGCACAGCAGCTTAACCAAAGAGCTGTAACACTGCAGTATCGTCACAGGCTTTAGGAACTCCCAGTTCCCACTGCCATCTGATACCAGAAATCTCATTTTAAATGAGCTAACTGTAACACCCAGTGGAAAACTCATTTCTACCTCCTCAGGTGAGACCAGGAGCCTTGCCTAGCTCATAAGCCTCACTCTGAGCACTCTAATAATTCCTGAGAGAAACAGAACCTTTAATCCCAAGGTTTCCTCTGTTCCTGTCCAGGATCAAACAACACCTGGACCAGCCTTTGGGAGAAACACCTACATCTGTTTCCTGCCCAGAAGCCCAGCATTCCAGCAGCTCAGAAGCCCAGCATCCCAGTGTCCCAGCAGCAGACTATGCCCTGGGATTGCCAAGGTTACCTAACAGTTATAGCAGTAAAGCACTGAAACTCCTTTGCAAAGTACATATGTGGCCTCTTTGATAAGAATGGGTTCTACTGAGTGAGAAACAATGCTAAGGATAGTGTCAAGGGAGGAAGGGTTTGTAATAAGCATAATTGTAAACTCTTTTTACAAAGTACATGGGACCTCTTTCATAAGAATGGATTCTATTGGCTGAAAAACAACTCTCAGAAGTCTGAGGGATTGGGATGAAGCCTAGCTCTACAGAATAGCATCACCCAGCTATTAGCAACATCTAGCTTTATGGGAGGAAAACAGGTGTAAATCCCTCCCATTGAAGAGAAAAAGGCTGAGTGCATAATATTCCTGGCTTCTCTATGAGCACAAGGACCTTTTACAAGAGGCTCTAAGGAAAGTTCAGGTCCTGATGCCTTAGATAAGCAGATAGCATTGAAGGAGCTCTGAAGAGACATTGGGCCTGGAAGGCTGTCCTCTCTTATAAATCTCAGTGGAAGGAGGGTATTTTATGCTACATAGTTAATGAATAGTCCATAGCATGGGCTGGCCCAGGGACACAGCCACCTACCTAGTGTACTAGGAATTTTTGGAGGCCAAATGGCAGCAGGGGGAACTGTGTCAGTTCTCATCCAGTAGGAACCGTCCTAGCTGTAGGTCAGCAAGAAGGCCCAGCCTCAGTCATGGAGACTGGGGTTGGGATTACTTCTGCTCCCATGAATCAGAGAGGTCTCTCCAGCAAAGGGAAGTGTTTACCTTACTAGGATTGGAGAATTCAGCTGGTGTTGGGTGCAGAAAGGTGGCAATCAGGTAGTTCAGGGAGTCCCAAAACCAGGGAAAAGGGGGGAAATCCCATCCTCAGAGATAGGTGAAAGGCAGGAAACTTAGGCTGTTGATTGGCACTACTTATTTGGATTCCATTTGACCTGAGAGATGGATTTCCTGTAGCTTTTTTTAAGTTCATAAAGGGAGATAAATTTTAGACATGTTAGCATCATCATTGTTTGAAATCTGGGGTGAAATACACATTGTTAGTCATGAACACATTGTAGGAAAAGACAGTAGATATACAGCACAGCAGAGGCTTGGGAAAAGAACTGTGTTAAAAACACAAGTACTCTTTGAGGTAAGGTTAGGAAGGCAGAAACCTTTCTGACATCTGTGGAACAGCAATATGGGGAGGACAGAAATATCCTGTACCACAGAAGGCAAAAGCTCACTTCAGCGTCAGTACACATCAGGGAAGAAGGGCTCCTTTCCTCTGTTCAGAAGACTGGAGGCATATAATTTTAGCACAATTAGAAACATTTTAAGAAAAAGACAAACAAAAGGAAATTTAAAATCTTGAACTTGGAATTATGATAGGATTGTATAGTGAAATGTTTTACCATAGTTAGACTAATAAATTAGAGTTCCATTGGTGAGTGTCAACACTCTGAACAGTTAATACAATAATAGCATAGCAACAGGAATAAATAAAAAATCCTTTTAGACATTTGACCTTTACAACTTGTATTTACCAACTTAAAACATGCTCGTAGACCTTCTGTCATTCATAACTTGCATGTATCAACCTTAAAACACCTTATTAGAACCTCCAATAATCATAAAACACCTTCTTAGACCTTATAACATTCATAAAATATCTTTCTGAAAGCTTTAAGGCATAGATGAAATTGCTGTAAGCAGTAACTGTTCTTGAGTGAAAAGAATGGTGAAAAGAAGATAGGTAACAAGATAAACTGTATCTAGACCTGACAGTTAAAGTTTGGTCTCCTGCATATGAAGAGGGCTTAGAAGGTACCTGTAGTCTCCCATGATAGAAGCTGGCCATGTGACTATGTAGCCCAAGTATGAGGTTAAAACAGACCTGTAGCATTACCCTCTTTGGTGAGGCTCCTCAATCTAAGAACCATCTGTACTCCACCAGGCTAAGGAGCTTGAAGGATGCAAGTGTCTAAAGTTCTTGTGCTGCTTGAACCTCCAATGGCTTGGCACAGAGAACAAGCCTGTGTGTGAGCAGTGACATCCATAGGCCAAATTTGCCAACAGGCAAGGTTGTGGGGCTAGTGTCCCTTTTTGGCTGCAGCAGCTGTGAGACTAGTGTCTTCTTTTTAGCTACATCTGAAATAGGTCCCTGGCAGAGGTGGCCCAGCCTGGACCCTGGCACTAGAGGGCATTGCAGATCTCTATTTTCTTCCCTAAGGAGTAGTGGCTAAGGCCTGGAGCATAGTTTTTGCTGTAGCTGAGCATGTTAGGAAGGCTCCTCTCAGGTTTTAAAGATTTTTAAACTACTTTTACCAGTTCCTATATGGAGGTTTAGTAAATATCCTCAGCCATTTAGTTAACATGGCAAAAAGATCGCAGTCTATATTAAGAATATTTACATATACAAACTTCATTTATAATTTATTTTAATATTTAAAGACTAAGACTTTAGGTTTTATCCCTCTTAAGTTGGAGCATTAAAAACATAAGTACAGTCCAAAAAAGAGCAGAACAGTGTTTGTATGATCAATAACATCACATCCAGAAAATAAAGATAAATATATTTATAAGGCAGTGATTTAAGTCTTAACTTTGTAAATACATGAATGTTTATATAGTAGAATATTATAGAAAAATTTAAAAACCATATCAAACACATTGCCCAGGAAGCCTGTAGTTGACTAACTGAATGGATGCATAAACAAGATCCAACATTGTTCTGCATCCAAGAAACACATCTCACTCACAAGGACAGACATTACCTCAAGGTAAAATACTGGAAAAAATATACCAAGCAAATGGTAACAAGAAGCAAGCTGGTGTAGCCATTTTAATATTTAACAAAATAGACTTTCAACCAAAATTAATCAAAAGGGACAAGGAAGGACACTTCATACTCATCAAAGGTAAAGTCAACCAAGATGACATCACAATTCTGAACATCTATGCTCCCAATACAAGGGCACCCGCACTTGTAAAAGATCTGTTAATGAAGCTTAAACTACACATCGATCCCCACACAATAATAGTGGGAGACTTCAACACTCCACTGAAGGATAGGTCATTGAAACAGAAACATGCCAAGAATCAAATGGATCTAACAGATATCTATAGACCCTTTCACCCAAACAAGAAGGCATATACCTTCTACTCACCACCCCATGGAACCTTCCCCAAAATTGATCACATAGTAGGTCACAAAGCAAGCCTCAACAAATACAAGAGGATTGAAATAATACCCTGTATTCTATCAGATCACCATGGTCTTAGGCTGCAATTCAACAACAACAGAAATTACAAAAAGCCTATACATATGTGGAAACTAAACAACTCTCTGCTAAATGACACCTGGGTCAGGGAAGAAATAAAGAAAGAAATTAAGGACTTCTTGAAATTCAATGAAAATGAAGGAACAACATACCCAAATTTGTGGGATACATTGAAAGCAGTGCTAAGAGGAAAATTCAAATCACTAAGTGCCTTTAAAAGAAATTGGAAACATCATATGTAAACAACTTAATGCCACAACTGGAAGCCCTAGAAAAAAAAAGAAGGAGAAACACCCAAGAGGAGTAGACGTCTGAAAATAATCAAACTCAGGGCTGAAATTATAAATTAGAAACTAAGAAAACAGTCCAAAGGATCAACAAAACCAAGAGCTGGTTCTTTGAGAAAATCAACAAGATAGACAAACCATTAGCCAAACTAACTAAAAGGAAGAGAGACAGTATCCAAATCAACAAGGTCAGAAATGAAAAGGGAGACATAACAACAGACACTGAAGAAATACAAAGAATCATAAGATCTTACTTCAAAGGCATATATGGCACAAAATTTGAAAATCTAAGGGAAATGGACGATTTTCTTGATCAATTTCACTTGCCAAAATTGAGTGAAAAACAGATAAACAAGCTAAATAGTCCCATTTCCCCTACAGAAATAGAAGCAATCATTGATAGTCTCCCAACCAAAAAAAAAAAAGCCCAGGGCCGGATGGTTTCAGTGCAGAATTCTACCAGACCTTCAAGGGTATGCTAATACCAATACTCTTCAAGCTACTCCAAAAGATAGAAATGGATGGAACATTACCAAATTCATTCTATGAGGCCATAGTCACATTGATACCTAAACTTCACAAAGACCCAACAAAGAAAGAGAATTTCAGACCAATTTCTCTTATGAACATTGATGAAAAAATACTAAATAAAATACTTGCAAAATAAATATAAGAGCACATCAAAGATATCATTCACCATGACCAAGTAGGCTTCATTCCAGGCATGCAGCGATGGTTTAATATATGGAAATCCATCAATGTCATCCACCATATAAACAAACTGAAAATAAAAAACCACATGATCATCTCCTTAGATGCAGAGAAAGCATTTGATAAAATCCAACACCCATTCATCTTTAAAGTTTTGGAGAGATCGGGGATACAAGGCACTTTCCTCAGCATAATAAAGGCTATACACAGCAAGCCAATAGCCAAAATCAAAGTAAATGGTGAGATACTCAAGGAAATTCCTCTAAAATCGGGAGCAAGGCAAGGCTGCTCACTCTTTCCATATCTCTTCAATATACTACGTGAAGTTCTAGCCAGAGCAATAAAACAACAAAAGGAGATCAAGGGGATCCAAATGGGAAAGGAGGAAGTCAAATTATCCCTATTTGCAGATGATATGATAGTGTACATAAGTGATCCTCAAAATTCCACCAGAGAACTACTACAGCTGATAAACACCTTCAGCAAATTGGCTAGATACAAAATTAACTCAAAAAAGTCTGTAGCCTTCCTATACACAAATGACAAGCTTGCAGAGGAAGAAATTAGGAAAACCACACCCTTCACATTAGCCACAAGCAATATAAAATATTTAGGAGTTACTCTAACTAAGCAAGTGAAGGACTTGTTTGAAAAAAAATTAAAAACTCTGAAGTAAGAGATTGAAGATGACATGAGAAGATAGAATGATCTTCCTTGCTCATGGATCAGGAGAATTAACATAGTAAAAATGACCATCTTACCAAAAGCAATCTACAGATTCAGTGCAATCCCTATCAAAATACCTACACAATTTTTTAAAGACATTGAAATATCAATTACCCACTTCATATGGAAAAACAAAAAACCCAGAAAAACTAAAACAATCTTGTACAATAAAAGATCCTCCGGAGGAATCACCATACCTGATCTCAAGCTGTACTATAAAGCAATAGTAATTAAAACAGCATGATACTGGCACAGCAACAGGCTGGTTGATAAGAGAAATCGAATCGAAGACCCAGATATGAATCCACACACATATGGTCACTTGATTTTTGACAAAGAAGCCAAATCTATTCAATGGAAATAGGATAGCATCTTCAACAAATGGTGCTGGTCTAATTGGATGTCTATGTGTAAAAAGATGCAACTGGACCCATATTTGTCACCTTGCGCAAAAAGTCAAATCCAAGTGGATCAAAGACCTCAACATAAAACCAGAGACACTAAGTCAGTTAGAAGAAAAAGTGGGGAAGAGCCTGGAACACATTGGCACAGGAGACAACTTTCTGAACAGAACATCAACAACCCAGGCCTTAATGTCAACAATTAATAAATGGGACCTCATGAGGCTGAGAAGCTTCTGTAAGGCAGGAGACACTGTCAAAAGAACAAAGTGACAGCCTACAGACTGGGAAAAGATCTTCACCAACCCTACATCTGACAAGGGTCTAATATCCAAAATATATAAAGAACTCAAGAAATTAAACATCACCAAACCAAATAGAGAAATGGGGCTTGGAACTAAACAGAGAATTCTCAACAGAAGAATATCAAATGGCTGAGAAACACTTAAATAAATGCTCAACCTCCTTAGTTATCAGGAAAATGCAAATCAAAATAACTCTGAGATTCCATCCTACATCCATCAGATTGGCTAAGATCAAAAAGTCAAGCTACACCATATGCTGGCAAGGATGTGGAGAGAGAGGAACACTCCTTCATTGCTGGTAGGAATGCAAACTAGTACAGCCACTTTGGAAATCTATCTGGTGCTATCTCAGAAAACTGGGAATAGGGCTTCCTCAAGACTCAGCTATTCCACTCCTTGGAATATACCCAGAAGATGCTCTAACATACAACAAGGAAATTTGCTCAACCATGTTCATAGCAGCCTTATTTATAATAGCCAGATCATGGAAACAGCCTAAGTATCCCTCAGTAGAAGAATGGATTAAAAAAATTGTGGTACATTTACACTATGGAATACTACTCAGCTATTAAAAACAAGGAATTCCCGAAATTTGTGGACAAATGAATTGAACTAGAAATGATCATAATAAGTGAATTAACCCAGAAGCAGAGAGAGTCAAATCGTATATACTCACTTATATCTGCATACTAGCCCAAGGGGCATGTCCCATGAAAGTCTTCACTTTCCAGGAAACTGGGACAGAGGGAGGACATCCTATTGGGACTCTAGATGAGAGAAGCATGGGAGAATATCAAAGTAGAAGGATCCAGAGGATCCTAGAAACCTACAAGAAGAACATTATGATAGACAGATTTGGGCCCAGGGGTCCTGCTCAAACTATGGCACCAGCCAAGGACAATACAGGCCGTGAAGTTCAAACCCCTACCCAAATCTAGCCAATGGACAGGACATTCTCCACAGTTGAGGGGAGAGTAGGGTATGACTTTCACACGTACTTTGGTGCCTCATATTGGACCACGTCCCTGGATGGGAAGACCTGGTGGCACTCAGAGGAAGGATAGCAGGCTATCAAGAAGAGACTTGATACCCTATGAGCATATAAAGGGGGAGGAAGTCCCCCTCAGTCACAGTCATAGAGGAGGAGAGTAAGGGGAAAATGAGAGGGAGGGAGGAATGGGAGGATACAAGGGATGGGATAACCATTGAGATGTAATAAGAATAAATTAATAAAATAAAAAAATAAAAATATATGTTACTATGCAAAAAATTGTGAAAATCAAAATTAGGTAACCATTGTAAAACACAGAAACTATATTTGGAGTTTAGGAAGGATTTGAACATGGTTGGTGAGTGGATTTATGATATCCAGAAAGCAAAAAGGATGGGTAGTCATGTGGTTGCCCTTAACAAAGAGGTGGCTAGTCAGGTGGCTTTCCTTAAAAATGGCGCAGAGGGCAAATGCTCCACCTGCTCTATCCCGAAGCAACATGGAGACTGACACATATTGTGAGCAACCCAGTGGTGGGCAGATTCCCAGCACTCGGGAGGCAGAGGCAGGCGGATCGCTGTGAGTTCGAGGCCAGCCTGGTCTACAAAGTGAGTCTAGGACAGCCAAGGCTACACAGAGAGACCCTGTATCGAAAAAAAAAAAAAAAGCTGTCAGGCTGCCATGACTTCTAGCTGCTGTAGCTGCCAGCACAGGGGCACGGTTGTACAACAGGCTGCAGTAACCAGGCAGCACAGTGTTTTTGCAGCCAGAGAAGCGCTGAGGCGAGGGTAGCTGGGGTGACCCAGGAGTACCCAAAAATAGTCCCCAAAACCCCAAGAGCCGGAGGCTAGGATCCCGGAGCTGCAACCTCTAGGCAATAGGACCGAGCAACGGGCCTTGCAGCCACAGTGGCAGAAGGAATCACCTATGTACAGTGCACAGCTGGCAGAGTGCAGCCAGCTCAAACTCGCTTCCACCAGAGGGACCCAAAATTCGTCACACCCTGCGGCGAGCATTTGCTTACCAGCAGCAATAGACAGTCTGTCAGGAACAGTGATGGCGGGGCATTTGGTCAGCAGCCAGATTACTCCAAGTCCAAGTCAGTGGCAGTTCGCTGGTCCACACCGGAGTGCGCCACAAACAGCGCCATGGTGGGGCGGGTGCCCAGACATAAGGCAGAGTGAATCACCTGTGGCTGGGCTGGGCTCCAGGAGAGAACAAAGCAGCAGAATCTAACCTCATCTTAGAATCTAGGTCTGAAGGCAGGGAGGTGATGGGTTCAGACGAGAATGAATGGAGATTTAGAATGAAGTTTGGAACAGACAAATTTTTGTGGGAAGTGTGTTAGACAAAACAAGTTCGGTAGAAAGGACTCTAGACTTAAGACAGTTCTGGAAGATCCTTCCCAGTATGGGGGCCACCAATTTAATAATTAATAATAAGGAATAAGATAATAAGATGCCAGACACCAGATATTAGATTATATGCAGTTTATTAAATGAGCATGTGGAGAGAAGGAAAGTGGGGAGGAGGGGTACCCTAGAGAGAGAGGGGGGAGGAGGGAAGGAGGGAGGGAGGGAGGGAGGGAGGGAGGGAGGGAGAAAGGGGGAGAGAAGAGAGAGAGCCAGGAAAAGGATTTGGCCTTTTACAATCTTGGGTAGGGCCACGCCCCCATGGCAGGTAGGTAATGACATCACAGGCAGACTGAAGCAGGATCCTAATAGGTGCTGCACAGGTTGGAGGGTGGGTAGAGGGGTGCTGCACGGGTTGGGGATTAGGAGTGCTGCAGGGCCGGCAGCAACAAACAAGCAAGAAAAGCAAGCGGGTTTTTGCAGGAGTGGGTTTTAAAGAAGGAAACGGGGAGTCTGTTTTCGGGTGAGTTGGTAAATTCTGATTGAACATGTTAGCCAAATCATGAATTTGGATTGTTGGACCTTGGAGTTTTTTTCTCAGGAAGGAGTCAGTGGCCAAGTAAAGAATGGACTAGCTTAGGGGGCTAGCTTGAGGAATGTTAACTAACCATTTAACAAGGGAAAGAAGGGTAAAAGGCAAAACCTGTCAGAGCCGTGTTTGCCCGCTAGAGCTCTCTACTACCTCTACACACACTAGAGATGGCGTGGTTCCTTGCAGTTGCTTCAGCCATCTCCCTGTCTTTGCAGGAATGTGAAACCACATATTTGTTATGATTTCATTACTCAAACCTTGTATACTTTATTGCCTTGATATTCTGTAAAGTCCCCAACTGCCAGACCAATCAAATTAAGTGTCAGTTAGAAATGCTTTGTCTAGGGAGTCAGAATGATGTGAGGCTGCCCTCCTCTTGCTTCCTACATCTGGTTGTTTTTACCTACCTGGTTGGGTTTTGTTACCTACCGGGAAGCAATTTTGTTACTTGGTTGCAGTTTTTCTCATAAAAAGCCTACCTCAGAAGCAGTTCCTGAGTCTGAGCTGCATCCCTGATCATGATCAGTCTTGGGTGTACATTCAATGAACCATCAATGTTTGACTGAGATCCATGTCTGGGTGGTTTGTGTGGCTATGCTTGGACTCTAACACTTTCTGTTGTTGTTAACATTCAGTTTAAATTGTAGTGGTCAGATAAGACGCAGGGTGTTGCATCAGTATTTTTGTATCTGTTGAGACTTGCTTTGCATCTAGTATGTGGTCAATTTTGGATAAAGTTCCATGAGCTGCTGAAAGAAATTATATTCTTTTGTTTTGGGGTGAAATTTTTTATAAATATCTGTTAGGTCCATTTGATTTATGATGTCAGTGAGCACCAATGACCTATCTATTGGTGAAAGTGGGTGTTAATTCACCCATTATCACTGTGTGAGGGTCAATGTGTTATTTAAATGTTTGTGTTTTTTAAATGAACTTCAGTGCCCTTGTGTTTGATGCATAGATATTAAGAATTGCAATGTTCTCTTGGTGGATTTTTCCTTTGATGAGTCTGAGTGTTCTTTCCTATCTCTGCTAATTAGTTTTGGTTTAAAGTCTTTTGTCAGATATTAAAATAGCTATACAAGCTTGCTTCTTAGGTTCATTTGCTTGGAGTATCCCTTTCTATCCTTTTAGCCTGAGATGATATCTATCCTTGATAGTAAGGTGTGTTGCTTTGATGCAGCAGAAGGATGGTTCCTGTTCATATTTATTCTGTTGGTCTGTGTCTTTTTATTGGTGAATTGATAACATTGATGTTGAGATTCATCAGTGAGCAATGTTTATTGATTGTTATTTTGTTGTGGTAGTGTTTTTTCCACCTCTTTTAATTTTCTGGTCTGGGATTATTTATTCCTTGCATTTTCTTAGATGTTAGCCTCTTTAGGTTGAAATTTTCCTTCTTGCGCCTTCTGTGTGGCTGGATTTGTAGATAGATACTACTTAAATTTGGTTTTTATCATAGGATGTTCTATTTTCTATATCTATTGTGATTGAAAGTTTTTCTGGGTATAGTAGTATGGTTGGCAGCTGTGATCTCTTAGAGTTTGTAGAACATCTGTCTAGGCCCTTCTGGATTTTAGAGTCTCCACTGAGAAGTCAGGTGTTATTCTAATAGGTCTGCCTTTATATGTTACTTGGCCTTTTCTTTTGCAGCTTTTAATATTATTTCCTTTTTTCTTTACATTTAGGGTTTTGATTATTGTGTGCCAATGGGAATATCCTTTCTGGCCCAGTCTATTCAGTGTTCTGTGTGCTTCTTATACCTTGATAGGCATATCCTTCTTTAAGTTAAGGAAATTCTCTTCTATGATTTTGTTTAAAACATTTTCTGTGACTTTGGCGTTGGTTTCTTCTCCTTCCTCTAAGTCCTATTAGTCATAGATTTAGTTTGGTTTTGGTTTGGTTTGGTTTGGTTTTTCAAGACAGGGTTTCTGTGTATACTTGGCTGTCTTGGACTCACTTTGTAGATCAGGCTGGCCTTGAACTCACAGCAATCTGCCTGCCTCTGCCTCCCAAGTGCTTGGATTAAAGGCATGCACCACCATGCACAGCTTTAGATTTGTTCTTTTATAGTATCCCAGATTTATTGAATGTTTGGGGCCTGGAGTTTTTTAGATTTAATATTTCCTTTGATGGAGGTATTTATTTCTTCTATCTTGTCTTCAATGCCTGAGAATCCCTCTTCTTCTTCTTCTTCTTCTTCTTCTTCTTCTTCTTCTTCCTCCCTCCTCTTCCTCCTCCTCTTCTTCCTCCTCCTCCTTCTTTTCAGTTCTTTGAGACAGGGTTTCTTAGTATGTAGCCCCGGCTGTCTTGGAACTCACTGTCTAGATCAGGCTGGCCTCGAACTCACGGAGATCCACCTGCCTTTGCCACCAGAGTGCTGGGATTTAAGGGCATGTCCAACCACCACCTGTCTGTTTCATTAATTCCTGATCTGATTTTTATTATTTCTTGCCATCTGCTACATTTAAGCTTGGATTCTTTTTGCTTTTCTTGAGCTCTGAGAAACATCATTAGGCTATTTGAGAGCATCTTTCTTACTAAGATGGACATGCATAACTATAAAATTTCCCCGTAAGATTCTCTTGGCCATATCCTAATATTTCTCACATATTCTCATCTCATTTTCATTTGACTCTAAGAATTTCTTCATTCAATGCCTGGTTTACTCAATGACACATTTCCTAAGTGATACTGTTCATTCAAAACTGTATTATTGGTTTGGTCAGCAAAATGTCTCAGTGGGTAAAAGTGCCTACTGCGTGAAGTTATCCACCCCTGACAGCCTGAATTAAATCCTCCGAACACATGTAAAAGTGGAAAAAGAAAAATGACTTCACAGACTTTCCTCTGGTCTCCACATGCATGCTGTGGTACACACACACACACACACACACACACACACACACACACACACTGAAATAAAATCTACTTTTTAAAAGTGCATTGTTGGATTGGGAAGACACTTTGTGGACAAAGTGTTTGCTGTGGAAGTATGAGGAGCAGAGGTCAGCCCCCCCAGGACCCACATAAAAGCTGGGCAGGCATAGTGGCCAGCAGTAACCCCAGCACTTGGGATACTAAGACATGGGGGCCTGATGTAAGCTGACTACCTAGACTAGCCAGGATTAGTAAGCTCCAGATTCAGTGGACTCCCTACCTCAGTGAATGAAGTGAAGAGAAGTCCAGGAGGACACCTCAAGTTCCCCCCACATACAAACACCCATGTGTACATGCTTCTATATAGACATACATGTATTCATACATGCAAGTACACATGCAGATACAACACATATGATGCACACATATAGAAAAGTGTATCTTTTGATTTCCAAAATACATCTATGAATTTTCTGAGGTTTGCTAACTTTATTTTTTAGTGGTTTGGGCTTTTCTTATGTGCTCAACTCTTTTTTCTTGTTTAAATTATTTACAAGGGGTTGGTGAGGTGTCTGGTAAAGTATATAGGTGGTTTCTGCTATGTCTGCAGACCTGAATTCCATCCCTAAAGACCCACACGACAGGGGAAAGGAAAGACTCCTGGGAGTTGTTCTCTGACCTTCACATGTTCTCTGAAACTCCTGGGGATGTGCACGTGTGTGCACATGTGTGTGCATACATGCACACGCACACACAATAAATAAAAAGTTAAATTTTCTGCTACAGTACCTTTATTTACCTTTTATCCTTCCTTTGAATTCAGCCCATTCTTGCTTTTATTTTGTTTTATGGGGATATTTGTTTGGGAGGGGTCTTTTGAAGTAGGTTCGCACTGTTTGGTCCACTTGCATACATTTGACTTCAACCTCTCGAGGCTGGGATCACAGATGTGTGCCACTATGTTCAGCTTAGCTGACTCCCCCATCCCCACCCCCAATTCCTTACACTGGAAGTTGATATCATAAAGTTTTTTCCAAACCCAATAATTTAGTAGAACAGACTGATTATCCTTAATCCAAAAATCTACACACACACACACACACACACACACACACACACAAAATTGAGAGCTGACATGAAAAAAAAAGTTTCAGGCTTTAGAGTATTCTGGATCTGGGGTTTCCTGGCTAGACATATTGAACTTATAGTGTCTAAGCAAGACTTCTGAAAAACTTCTGGCCCCCACATTTTTGGAAAGGGAGACGGATCCTGAGTAAAGGCCCCTCAGTGCTGCCCATGTCCTTGGCATCCTAAGGAATTGTGTTTTGCATTTTTCACTCAAGCCAAAAGAGTCCTAAATTTGTTTTAATTCTTTGATCCGTGTGTTATTTAGAAGTTATTTTTAGTAAATAGTTGGAGATTTCCCAGGGTTCTTTCTGCTTTTGATTTCTAAAATAATTTCATGTGGAAAGAGAACATTTCCTAAAATATCATAGAGTTTTTTTCATTACCAAGCTATGGTTATATTTTCTATTTTTAGGGGCAAACTGAAAAAAATGTCAAAAATACGTGAAGGCTGAAATAGAAACATTTAGAAACAAAACAGAAAGTTCCAGTTTGCACGCATTACTTGCCCTTTATCCCAGAAGCAACAGCAGGGGGTGCTGGTGGGGGATTCCAAATCTGGAGCCAGACACCGAGAGTCAGTCACATGCTGGCAAACTGTGTGGACAGGGGACAAGGCGTGAACCCACTTTCACACTGGTTTCTGTAGTCTTGTAGGCAATGATGACACTTCAGGTGCTTTGGCGGCCGAGATGACCAAACAAATGCACAAATGCATCGTAAAATACTATGTAGTGAGTCCTGTGCGGTTGTCTGATAAAAGAAATTGTACTTCTGGTAATTCATTTGATAGAATATGGAAGAAACTCAGCTTCCAGAGATCTGAACTTAAACCCATCAATTCCACAGCTGGCTTTGAAGAGCATCCATATGTAGAACTTTGAGATGTCGTTTGATGAGAGAGTTTTCTTAAATTCATCCTTGGGGTGTGACAAGCGGTGCGGTTGGGACACCTATTATTGGAAGGGACCACTCAGCCTCCACCACACGAGGTGAATCCGAAGCTAAAGTCTGCGTGAACGTGAGTCCGAGACCTGTGACGCACAGACTCCCAAGAAGTGAAAGAGGAGAAAAGATGGGAAATTTATTTTTGAAACATTCCCCAAAATTGTTGGCATCGATGTCATTACAGCCTAAAACAGTTTTATAAAATCCGGTTTATTGTCCCGACTCCTCTTTCCCTGCAGGTGGCGCTCGTTGGCCGCTGTGGCCCGCGTTTAAGCTCTGTAGTCCCCAGAAGCCAAACACCTTGACTGGCTCGCTTGGTCCAGGAACGTTTATGAGTGGGACTGCTGTGCTTTCCTGGGGGAAGATGTTTTCTCACAGTGGGAAAGGCTTTCTTATAGGAAGTAACCCCAGTTACTCTGTAAAGTAAAGGCCAACCTGTCAGATGTCAGAGTCCCTATGCTCCTGCTCCTGCTCAGCGACTTCCGGAGCTCAGGGCCTGCCTGGGGTTAGGGGGGGGCGCTTAGGGGGGAGGGTGTGCCCAAGGTAACAGCCAACCAGGAAGCTCCCGGGCCTGATGTCCACCTAGAGCACCTTTGCCTCCTCATTACAGATACCGTGTCGCTAAAGAGCAAAGGTCATCAGAGTGCAGGGACAAGAGGCCATGAGGGACCCTGTGAACACTAATGGTTGAGACATAGGAGACCCAGAACTTTCTTTTTCCTTCCTAGTCCCTTTCCTGTCTATCTCTTCTTTCCTCCCTCCTTATCGCCTTGCTTTATCTCCCTGTTCCCTTCCCGTCCCCCCTCCCCTCCCTTACCCTTTCTTTTCTCTCCGCCTCCCTTCCCCACCCGCCACCTTAAATCTTCTCTAAACAATTCCATTGCTTAACCATCCTTCCAAGCCTGTGTTCTTTTCAACTAATCTGATTCCCAGATGCAAAAGCAAAGCCCATGTGGTTTGGGGTTTTTATCAGGCTTGCTGAGAAAGGCTAACACTTGTTTGCTGCGCGCGGCCCTCCAGTGGAGCCGAAGGCCCCTGTCTGCTTTTATTTGTGGCCTCAGAGTCCAGACTCTCTCCCCTGGTCTTCCTCTCATTTTTGAGCTCTGGAGACCACACTGAAATGCAAACGAAAAGCGATCACCCTAACAGCCAAGAATAATTAAATTTACTAGTTGAATTTTGTTTCAACAAATACAATTACAACATCCAATCTTGTTTCCTGGGGCTTTTTGCATGTCTCAGCAAGGAGGCCTTGGTAACAATACTCCAGTGATAGAGAAAAATGTTTTCTGCAGAGGAGAAAAGCGAGCATGCCAGGTGCACAAGTTGCTAGCCATCTCTAAAGGAAACTACGCACATAAGATTGTCCCGGCTAAGTGACGGTTGCATTACAGAAAGTCTAAAATAAACCCAGTGTCACCAGGGAAGGTTATTAAAAGGATAATATTACTCTAATGTTCACCAAGTTTTTAATATCTCTGAATCCCTATACTGTGTGACCAATAGGAACACACAGAGAGCTACAAATAGCCGACCTTCTAAGAGAAGCTTAAAGAGATAGGGACTCATGTTCCTCTCAAAAGAAGAAGCTCTGAGTTAGGAGGGGCTGGCACCCAGTGGTGTGATGATACTACCAAAGGCCAAGCTTCCTTCCTTTTCACACTTCCGAATACAGAGTGCTGGCCCTTGCTTCAGAGGCTCTATGATCACTATGGGGCTGCCAGAGCTCCAGGCTTTACCTCTGTTCAAGACCACGAGGCTGGGAAAGGGGAAAAGATGACGATGTTGGTTCCTACTTCCGTTTCAAAGCGGAGGGATACCTTAAGATGGCTTTATGTATGCAACGCTGGAAAGCAAACTTTCCCGCAAATGTGAAGACTTCTCGGTTAATAATCCAGCGCATTCATTCATACAGGTACCCAATTATTATGATTTAGTGGATAGATTACCCCCTTAGCTACAAAGCAAAGTCAAGGTTAACATGAGAAAATTGGTGAGACCCTGTCTCAAAAGAGTAAGGAAAAGAAAAGAAAGACGTAGATCAGTGGTAACATACAGCAATTCCCGGTACCACCTAAAATTAAAAGAAAAAAATTACCCCGCCCCCCTTCTCTCTACGCGCGCGCGTGTGAATATTTTCCACATTTTTTTTTTTAACTTGGAGTTCTTGGCACTTCAGTTAGGATATCGGATATGACATCCAGTCTAGGGTACTGCACTTGGACATCTCCTAAGAAACTGCTGTGAGTGGTCCTAAAGTAAGGTCCTCTCTAAGTCACATTTCCAGTCCAAGAACTGCTCAGCACACAGAACAGTGGAATGGCTCAGCCCATTCTTGTTCGGAGTGGCCTGCTTTCTGTGGAGTAGAAGGTTTGGTAACATTCACTAAACTAGGGTCTCAGACTAGGGTGTCACAGAGGACCCAGCTGCAAAAGCTGCTGGTCTAAGACCAAAGGTCAACCTGTAAGCCCCACCCAACCAATGACCAATTTATTTCCTGGAATGCTGGGAGTTGTAGTTCTTGGGAAATAACAAAGCCACATGGGAAAATTAACAGTGTGAGCAAATGGTTTTGCCCTTAAAAGCCCCTAGAACACAAAGCTCATCGCCACTCACTGGGAGTTCTTGAGAGTGGTCTTGACCAAAACCCAGGCTGGTCAGTGTTTAATTAAAACTTGCTTAAAATTTGGCTCAAAACTGTGGAACTGGTTTTTTCTTTTGTGAATCACTGGCCAGGCCCTGTGGTTCCAGACAGTAAAGCTCCCATCTAAAATTCAAGAGATGGACCTACGCCCAGAAAACTCCGTGCTACACAGTCTAGGGCAGCTGGCTTCTCATCTGTGTGAGTAAACAAGGCAGCCTGTGCCTGGGACTGGTCACGAGGAGCAGTCAGCATTTAACACTTTGCCCCGTTAGAAGCTGAGCTCCAGGACTCATTTCCCTCTGTGGAGGCTGCAGCTCTACTTCAATGGCCCGCATCTCCAGACTTGCCTCTCAGTCAGCACCCTCGCAGTTAGGGTCCTTGAACCGTTCAATAAAGACTTAGACCCAGAAAAGCTCCACACCCTTTTTTTCCCGTATCTCTAACTAGGGTTTGAATGTATTAATTTGGCCAAAACTTAAAGGGCAAATCAGAAGGCACCCTGACGGTGTTCTCAGACTCTAGCTACTGGGAAGGGAAAGCGCGCCACTTAGATCAAGAGAGAAGGGCTGTGCAGTAAGGACCAAGCTGCTGAAGTTTAGTCAAAGCATTTACATAGTATCCTACCTCATTCTGGAGTGGAGGGTGGGGGGGGGGGATACGATTTCCTAGTAAAGTCAAAAATTGAAAACAGGGAGAGAATTAATCCAAGAAGCCTTAAAAGGCTTAGAAATGTAGATCTAAATTGATACAGCCTTCTAAATTCAATTTGCCTTTCATTATGAAAAGACTGGGTGACCATATATACATACATGTTGTTAAAGAGATATCCGTATCCATGTGTCTACTGCAGCACCATTTATAACATTCAAGATAGAGAATCCATGTACAGTGCGGGGATGGATAAAGAAAGTGTGACAGGTGCACACAGTGGCCTACCTTAGTATATTATACGACCATAAGAAAGACTAGAATCCTTTCACCTGCAGCGACATGGACTGAAGAATGTGATAAGTGAAAGAAGCCCAAAAGAGACAAATCCATGTGTGGATGCTAAAATTTAATCTCACAGTAGGCAACAGAATAACGGTTACCAGGTCCCAGTGAGGGGATGGGAGAGGGGAGCTTGGAGAAAACAGCTAGCTGACGCCAGGTGCAGCTGGAGAGGGAAACAGGCTCTAGCATTCTACAGCGCAGAAAGTCAGCTGTTTAGCGATCATTAACCGAATACTTGGAGTCAGCAAGTACAGAACCATTAGGTGCTCGCAAAGCATAGAACTGATACATGTCTGAGGCTGTGGGCACACAATTACCCCATCTGACATCCCACAATGTGCCTGTATTGGAATGTGTCATACTGTGCTCACAAATAATGCACAATTACCATGTCTGAAAATACATTTTAAATGATGAAAAGATTTTAAAAATCAAAGAAAAATATTAATATGTGCACATAAACCAGCTTACAACTTTCTGGAAGCATTAGTTAATTTTTCTTTAAGTCAAGTCACATGGGCAGTCTTTCACTTATCACATTCTTCAGTCCATGTCGCTGCAGGTGAAAGGATTCTAGTCTTTCTTATGGTCGTATAATATACTAAGGTAGGCCACTGTGTGCACCTGTCACACTTTCTTTATCCATCCCCGCACTGTACATGGATTCTCTATCTTGAATGTTATAAATGGTGCTGCAGTAGACACATGGATACGGATATCTCTTTAACAACATGTATGTATATATGGTCACCCACCTGTGGACCACCTGTGGGTGTTAAACCTGCTTGTTAACAGGAATGGATTGAGAAACACTTAATAAATGTGAATAAACGTACTTCTGAGCCTGTGTGTGAGGACATTCCCAAGATTATTGGTCTGTGGGTCGGTGAGCTGAATGAGGAAGGGCTGCCCTCACTACGGGGCACTGTCCAGTGGTATGGGGGCCCAGATGGGACAAAAAGCAACAGAAGAGGAGGCACGCCCACACCATAGGTTCAGTGCTTCTCAACATGTGTGCTCTGATTGCTGCCGCCAACCCATGGACTTCAGACTCCAGCTTCTTCAGCCTGGAAACCCCCAACTCACAGCAACTATTCTCTGGAGATTGGGGCTGCATCATTAAGTCACTCATCTGGAAGTTTCTAAGGTCTCGGACTGAGCTACTATTGGTTACTGCAGCCTGAAGATGGCAGCAGTGGGACTATCCACCTCTCATCATAACAAAGCCCCTTTATGATTCTGTATTCTATGTGCACTCTATTGGTTTTCCCCCTCCTCGATAAAATCCTCAATAATATATCAGGGTTCTTTATGGGGGTACATACCCCCATTATATCCATTTGAAGACCTACAACAGTATGATGATAAGTACTTCTGTTGATCACAAAGTGTATCAGCTACCTTTGCTATGTAACAAATGGCCCCTCAACCTTAGGGTCTGTGGTGGTTTGAATAGGTGTAGCACCCCTTAGACTCATGTGTTTGCATGCTTACCATAGGGAGTGGCATTAGGAGGCCTTGTTGTAGGAAGTGTGGCCTTGTTAGAGGAAGTACATCACTGTGGAGGTGGACTTTGAGGTCATATACGCTCAAGCCATGCCCAGTGTGATACACACTTTGCTTCTGCTGCCTGCGGACCAAGATGTAGGACTCTCAGCTCCTTCTCCAGCACCGTGTCTGCCTGCATGCCGCCATCCATGCTCCCCGCCATAATGAGAATGGACTAAACCTCTGAAACTGTCAGCCAGCCCCAAGGAAACGCTTTCCTTTCTAAGAGTTGCCTTGGTCCTGGAGTCTCTTCACAGCAATGAAACCCTAGCTAAGACAACAAGTACTTACTTGTCTCCCGCTTCTTCTTATGAATTTGTGTCTGGCTCAGTTTTCCAGCTCCTCTGGGAATGGCATGCTTGCCTATACTTCTGCAGTCAGCACCACGCCCAGTTGCTGTCTGGTCCAGGGGCAGCAGGCCCAGGGCCTTATCTTTGTTCCCTTTGGTCTTTTGTCCTTGAGTGGGCCTGCACAGACTTGGTCCCCGGACAGCAGACTCGGTTTCCAGAGAGAGAAGATAGAGGACCCTTGAGGCTCCCGTTCAGACCTGGCATTTCTGCTAAACTCTATTATGCAAAACAGCCCACAAGCCCAGACCAGACTTGAGGGAGGCTAACTGCCTCTGGCTCTAATGGAAGGAGTTGCAAGGGTGCATTACAAAGGCACGAGTGCTGAGAGGAGACTTGCAGTGTACCACTGAGCGCATAGGTAAATCAATGGCGGCTTCCTTCCCCTTCTCCAGGAAAGGCCTCATCTTTGCATTCATGTGCCAGGCATGCAGTAGGGGGTAGGCTAGCTCTGCGATAGATGGTCTGCAGTTTTGTATGAAATATGAAAGAGAGATCTAGGGTAGAGAGACAGCCCAGTGGTTAAGACCACAGACTACTCTTGCAAATGACACAAGTTCAAGTCCCAGCTCCCACATTTGTCAGCTCACAACTGCTTGGAAGTGCAGTTTCGGGGGAGCCAGCATCTCTGGCCTCCAAGGGCACTCATGTTCCAATGCACACATCTACACACATGCACATGCCAACCCATAATTAACATAATAAAAGATGTAGCTGAGCACACTGGCTCATGCCAGCACTCTGTGAGGCAGAGGCAGGAGACTGCTGTGAGTTCAAGGCCAGCTTGGTCTACAAAGCAAGTCCAGGAAGCCAAGGATACACAGAGAAACCCTGTCTTAGAAAACAAACAAATATCCAAACAAGACCTGCCACCAACAAAACCAAAAGCAAAAATAACAACAACAAAAAACAATTTAAAATATGCTTCTCCTAGATAGGCTAGAGCAACTTATTTCAGGGCTTTAAGCCAGAGCAAACTTTTCTTGCTGTTTGGCAAAAATGAAGTTGTTTCCATCTTACAATGTGAATATATTTAAAAATCAACCAGAATATAGAAATTTGGAGATCTACCTCCACCCCCCACCCCTCGCCTCTAAATCAGTGGTTCTCAACCTTCCTAATGCTGCAACCCTCAAGTTGTGGTGACTCCATCGCCCCAATCATAAAATCATTTCATTGCGACTTCATAACAGTAATGTAAATATTTGATATGCAAGCTATCTGATATGCGATCCCCAAAGAGGTTGAGAAACACTGCTGCAGATGCTATGTTCCACGAGGGGTTTGCTAGTTCTCCTCGATGCTGGGTGTCTTGTACCTCATACCATCTGCCATGTATGAGCGCTCAACCCATATTTGAATGCTGATGTATCCCTGTACCTAGTGCCTTGTGGGCAGGAAAGGCAGGTCAGATGACAGTGCCCTCTCTCACACAGCATAGTTTTTTCACTGTTTATTTCTTTTTCTGATATTATTGAAGGAGAGGAAGCTGTGAGAGTGGATTGATGCAGAGATCACCTGGTCAGCTACATTGGCCTGCAGGTGACCGAGTAGAGTTGGAGATTGCCTCAGACGTTTTGATGTTTGAATAAACAGGTTTGCAAATGAGAGACTATGGCAGTCACAGCAGGAAACAGGCAAAAGCAGCCTCTGCAGTTTATTCTTCCATAACTAAAAGCCTAGGTCTTCCATTCCAGTGACTTTGAAGTTGCCTTCAGCTAGCTGTGGACCAACAGAGAGCAGTAAGTTGTGGGCTTGTTTTTGTATTTGTTCGCTGATCATGTTGCAGTGTTAGTGCATACGTGGTAAGGAAAACGAGGCAAGAGAAAGAGCTAGTCGCCAGGTGATGAATGAGAGAAGTGAATGGGGGCAGCCGGTGCAGGCGGCGGGCAGACAGGCAGAGTGGGTGGGCAGTGTAAACCGGCAAGGCTTGCTGAGGACCTAAACTCACCGCAGCAAGGTCAGTCACATACTTTGCTTGGGATGCATTACCGACCGGGCTGTTTATTTAAATGGTGGATTGAGAGATCGAGGATGAGAGGCCCGAAGTAAAGGTGCTTGCTGCCGAGGCTCACAATCTGAATTCAATCCCCGGAGGCCACAATGATGGAAGATGTGACCCGACTCTCGCAAGCTGTCCTCTCTACACACGGGCACCATGGTACATACACCACCACCCCGTAGACACAACAAAAATAAGCAAGCAAACAAATGTAAAAAGAAGAAAAGAAAGAAACCAGGACGAGGAGAAACTTTGCTTAATTGGGAATCTTACAGGCACACTGGCTCTTTCGTTTTAGGATCGAACAATATCCATTAATTTTATCTCAAATGGAGAAAATTGTATTCTGGAATCAACTAGACTCAGTTCAAAGGTGCACTCCACCGATTCTCGGCTGTGTGATATTTTAAAACTCCATTTCACATCGTAAACGGAGAAAATAATAGTGGTGTCCACTGAGGTGTTGCAGTTAGATGTTCCATAAAGTCCGCCGCCTATTGGTGGGTTCAGAAAATGCCAGCCAGAAGGGCGGGCGCAGGAGGGAAATCGGCAGAACAGCTGCCTGGCATGCCTGAGACCCTGGGCTCCATGGCGGCGAGTTCTGAAGAAAGAAAGAAAAAATTTAAAAGGAGGGTAATGGTGTAGGAAAGGGAGAGGACCGAGTGGGGAAGGGAAGGCAGAGGGAGGGAGAGAGATGTGTGCTGCGTTGGGGGATGGTCGTAAGGATTATATCAGAACATGGTAGAGGGAAAAGTAAGAAAATGAGACCCAAAGTTACTCAGAAAACTCAAGAGGAGCAAGGCAGGGAGTATCAAAGGAAAGTGGGGTCGGAGGAACCTCTTTTACCTTCCCTCCTGCAGGCGCTCTTCACCCCAATCAGAAACCGATATTGCTTCTCCTCTGAACAACAGTGTGAACTGCCCCTCCCTCTTCGGCAAGGTCTGTTCTGGTTTCCCGAATTCCCAGTGTTAGCATACCTGCCCGCAGGCTGCCTAGCAACTTATGATGTCATCATAGGCCACCTACCACCAGATGTGTCTCCCTGCCCAGGATATAAAAGAACAGGCCCACCTCATCGCTCTCTTTTCCTTTCTTCCTGTTCTGTCTGTCCATCCGTCCGTCTGTGTGTCTGTGTGTCTGTCTCTCCCCTTTCGGGCGCCTGTCCCCCTTTCCCGCTCTCCCCATGCTTCTACAATAAACGTGTCCATATCATTTCTGTTACCTGGCATCTTATTTTCCATTTTTTACACCCAACATGGCATTAATACCAAGGTTGTGAGGAGCACACAGCCAAGCCTTCTCCTCATCCACAAGGAAAAGGCCGGCTCTAGAGCCCACAGGCAGAGTTAAGCGCCCAGACTCGCATCTGAGCCCAGCCACTATTGGCCTTGGGCATGTACTGGACCTCTCCTGCCCAGGCTCCTCCTCTGGTAGCAGAAAATAAGAATACTGAGGGCTTCATGGGAGCCTGTGAGGATTAACCGACTTAATTAACAATTCTAGTGGCCAGAACCATAGCAGTCTGATCCAAGTAGACCCTAGTAGGGGACTATACCGTCTTGCAGTTGGAGGAAGCTGTGGGCAGTCAGGCCTCTTGTGTCCCTGTGCTCTTGCAGCCCGGCAGAGGTATCCTGGCATTTTGGGTGCCCCACACTGGATGGGAGGAGGCAACAATGACCACACTTGCCATTTGTCAGCTAGGCTTGGTGACTCTTGCCTGTAACTCCAGCCTCCTAGAGGAAGCTGAGGCGGGAGGATTGCTACAGGTTAGGGAGCAGCCTGGGCTGTGTAGTGAGTTCCTAGCCAGGCTGGGTTACAGAGTAAGACCTTGTTTCAAACAAGCAAAAGGAGTTCTAAATAATCCTGGGGTTCACAGTTCATTAGGAAGAGGTTTCCAGTCGCTGAGAACTCTGGATAGCTAATAGAAGACATTAAGAATCTCTGTTGAGCCAGGCGTGGTGAAGCACGCCTTTAATCCCAGCACTCAGGAGCAGAGGTAGGCAGATCTCCGTGAGTTCGAGGCCAGCCTGGTCTACAAAGCGAGGCCAGGACTACAAGAGAAACCCTGTCTTGAAAAACAAAAACAAAACAACAACAACAAAAAAGTCTGTTGAAGCCAGGCATAATGGTGCACACCTGTGATCCCAGCACTCTGGGAGGCAGAGGCAGGTGGATCTCTGCGAGTTCAGGGCCAGACTGCCCTACAAAGCAAGTCCAGGACAGCCACTGTTACATAGAGAAATCCTGGATAAAAAACAAATATACAACAACAAAAGATTAGAGCCCAGGGTAGAGGCTGCACAGTCCTTGGAGCATCAGGGAGATTTAACCACCAGACAGCTGCCTCCACAGGACCCTGCGGAGCCCCACCCCCAAGCTTCAGCTCTGACTTGTGACATGGATATCTCATCTGCTTGCCTCCTCCTCTGCCAGCCTGGTGACCTGGCAGACTGCCAGCTTATCAGCCAGGGTATTTGGGGGAGGCCTGATTCTAATCAATTTCTATTTTCTGTAGAAACAGGTTTTTTCAGTGGCTTTGTAACGCAAGCGCTTTTGATCACATTAGGACTCTCTGTGGCAGCCAACTTGGCAGCTTGTGTGCAGATTGCCTACAATGGCAGATTGTTTAGCCTTTACTGCAATTCAAAGCCACCAAAGGAAGCGGGAAGGAGGAGAAGAAAAATGAAAAAGTGAAAGGAAAGAAATAATAAACCAAGCCCCGTGTTATATAATTGCATATAGCAGTGATAATTCTCTTTAAGGAAAAATCAATTCCTCCTCTCACCTGTCCTGTCTCTGTCTCTTGAAATGCAATTTCTCTCTCACAAGCACTAGTGTACACACACACACACACAAAAAAAAAACACACACACACACACAACATGGTTTAGTGAAGAGAGTGAGAGAACCCTCAAGCAACAAGCTCCAACTTGCAATCGTTTTTTTTCCTTTGTCTTTTCCCCTCTACCATCATATCTTATATTTGAGGAGAGCTGAAATAATGAAAAAATCAAGAAAACCCTGAAGGGAAATGTGGATTGAAAGACCTCAGTGGCAGGAAGAGCAAAGTGGCTGGTTTTGAGTAAATGAGAAGATGCAAAATCAAATAAAAGGCAGTAAGAACCAGAACACTGGGCCAGCTAGATGGCTCTGCTGGCAAAGGTACTGGCTGGGGATCCGGAAGACCTGAGAGTTCAATCACTGGCATCCACATGGCAAAAGGAGAAAACTAAATCCCACAAGTTGTCTTCTGACCTTCACATGTACACTGTGGCACACATGTGTACACACACACACATGCACTCAAATAAACACATAAGTACACACATAAATAAATGACTTTAAAAAGAATCAGCCTATTAAAATATTTGAGTTAAGGGGGGTATTGGGGACTATGGAATTTGGAATTAAATGAGCTTAATGATCAGATAATATCTAGTTCAGTCACACATTCTTAAGCCTGGTTTCTCAGCTTGATCAAACATTTCTACCCAGCCTGCTCCTCCCATGCTGTGAATGCATTAATCTCACAGTGCCTTCAGAGAGTCCCTGCAGGCCACCCATTTGGTTCCCAGGATGCCTTCCTAGCTGTCCAAACTTGATTGATGCATGTTCTACTCTCTGGGCTATGTGAGCTAACTGGATAAGCTAGTGTGTGTTTACAGACTGCAATGTGTCCGTGCTATGCTTGAATTGCTCTAGAGGAAAGAATACATATGAAATCAGGAATTCTGGGTGCTTATGCAAGCATGTTGCAGAGGAGTTCTCTGAAAGAACTGTCCTCCTGGGTTCAGTCACTCGAGCTCCATGAATCACTTGCCTTGGAACTGGTCATGTTGGACATACTTTATCACCAAGGGCAAACACAGTGGTTTATGGCACCTATAGCAAACCTCAGTGTTCTCAGTAGCCAGGGCCCAAATGCCCTGGATCCCACCAGCTGTGCACTCCAGCAGGGAGAGATTGCTGAGAAGGTAAGCCACTGAGTAAAACCAAAAGTGTGAGCTTGCCTATGCTGCAGGGCCAAAGGATTTTAATGCAAACAGATGAGAGGACAGAAGCTTTAACTCAACTGCACAGTGAGTGGCCTCTGCACTTCATCACAGCCTTGGTGTTGCTTTGCATTTAAGCTTATAAAATGTGCTTCTTGCCACCCACACTTCAGTTTCCTTGGGGGAGTGAGGAATGGTGGTCGGGGTCATCATGCACATTCATGGAGCTGTGAAAGACAAAGGTGGGGAAAGAACCAGAAAGCAGACTCCTGATGCTGGGTATGAAAGCGACATTGTATAGAGGAAAATGTGCTTACCTAGCTTGAAAGCTTCCAGAAGATTCAGGAGTACATGTGGGTCCTGGACATTGATCAGCACTTCTCAGCATTACTGATCATAAATTTATCGAACTATAGGCTCTCTAGCCTCAACTACTTCCAGAGTTGTTGGTTCAGCAGTTAGAAGTCGCCAAAATGAATGTTTTCATTTATTTCTTCTAAATGGCAAATAAAAAGTATATGTTTGTATTGTACATTATGATGCTTTGCTATATTTATATATCTTGGACTCTGTGACTCTAGCTACTTAACACACCCACTCCCTTGCACACTTGTCACTATTCTTTGATAAAGATACTTAAACTGTATTCCCGGTCCTTTGAGCATGGGCAGTGTGCTGCTATTACCTGCAGGCCCCCAGGATATGCAATCTCTCAAACTGATTCTTCTATCTGACAGAAATTTCATAACCTTTGACCAACTCCTCCAGAACTTCCTGCCTGTGCTGACATCTACTCTGCTGTCTGCTTCTATGAACTGGATGTTTAGATTCTGCATGCCTGCATGCGTGAGAGTACATGGTGTTTCTGTTTGTGTGCCATCTTATTTCTCTCAGCACAGTGACCTCCAGGGTCATCGATGTTGTCACAAATGATGGGATTCTTTTCTCTACAACAGTATTCCGTTGTGTTTGTCCACCATATTTTGTCCACTCTCCAGCTGATGGATACTTGTGCTGCTCTGAGTTGGTTGCTGTTGTAAGTGCTTCGGTGAACATGGCATGTAGACTTGTCTTGACATGAAGCTCCCCAAGACATCATCTGCTGGAGCATGTGACAGCTCTGTTTGGGGCTTTCAGGAGCCTCTATGTTGCCACCCATCATGACCCTACTAACCTACACTCCCACCAACGATGCACAAAGGTTCCCTTTTCCCCAAGACTTACTTTTCTTCCTTCTGGTAACCGCTGTTCTGATGGAATGAAGTGGCATCTAGGAGGGGTGTTAATTTGCAAGAAATGCACATTGCAAACAACTGTTCCAAATAATTCTTAAATAAATATGTTTAATGAGTACTAATTTTTTAAAAATTAAAGATTACTAAACTAGATAAAATTCGATTACTGAAAATATATATGGCTCAGTGGTTAAGAACCCTTGGTGCTTTTGCAGAGAACCAGGGCTTGATTCGCAGCACCCTCATCAGGTGGTTCACAACTGCCTGTAACTCCAGTTCTAGGGCAGCCAATGCTCTTCTTCTGCCCTCCCCAGGCAGCTGAAGGCATGTGATGCACATGCATGCACATACATACATACACATAGAATTTAAAAAATGAAACAATATTTTAAAAAGAAATGCTATTAGGCGTTCTCCATGAGGCTAACCACTGAGGAACTAGGACTCAGAAGGTCCTTCCACCCTGTAGGAGAGAGAAATGCCACAACTGAGAGGTGCAGCCAATGGATTGTGGGCAAAGGGTGGGGGCTGAACAAGGCTGTGAGGACTCGGCTCTGAAGAAAGAATAGAAAGTCTATTAGAACAGGAGATGATAAGTATAGCATAGTCTAAAACACTGAGAGCAGGAAGCTGCCCTGGAAACCTGAGTTAGGGTTGTGCCACTATGGTATCCCACAGAAAGCTCAGTCACTGGGTTCTGGGGACATCTAGTGTTCAGTTCTTGGCTCTGCCACCATCATTATCAGCAAGATGCAAGAGTTAAACCAGGTCTGTCTCACTTCTTGAAATAAGATAACAGTCAGGTTTGTATCCACAGAAGTGCTCCATAAGTGTTAGTGTTATCAAACACTCTATAGTGCCTAATGCTCAACCAGCTCTCAAGGCACGGAGTCATTTGAGTCTCTCCATAACCTTGAGAGGCAGCCAGTATGACTAACCCCATTTTACAAAAAGGAACAAAACTGAAAGAGGATAAGAAATCCATACAGGCTAATCACAGTTTAGGTTTGAACCCAGGTCTCTTAATCTCTAACATAATCTCTTAATCTCTAACATAATCTCTTAATCTCTAACATAATCTGTCCTTTCCCTTAGAGCAAAACAATGAAATTGGATTATAGAAGCTTTGAGCATGGCATTCATAAATCATGCTGAATTCTGCACACGAGAGGGACTATTGCAGCAGAGAATGGGCATGCTGGAGTAAGTGCTGCCAACAGATGAGAGTCACCTGAGGTAAGTGGGAAATGGACCCCCTTGAATCTTGAGAAGGAGGAAATCGGTTGGTAACAGCATTTGGAGGAGAGTTAAGTTTTGTTTGTTTGTTTTTGTCAGCTTGACACAGCTAGAGTCGTTTGGGAAGAGGGACTTTCAATTAAGAAAATGCCTACAGGCAAGTCTGCAGTGCATTGTCTTGATTAAAGATTGTTGTGCATGGTCCAGCATCTGGTAGGTAGTGCAGTCCCTGAGTAGAACGTCCTGAGTTGCACAAGAAAGCTGCTGTAAGCCAGTGAGCCATGTTCCTCTATGGCCTCTGCTTCCGTTCCTGCTTCTAGGTTCCTGCCGTGCGTTTCAGCCCTGTCTTCCCTCAGGAATGGAGTGTGACCTAAGAGTTGGAAGCTGAAACAAACCCTTTTCTCCCTAAGTTGCTTTTGGTAATGGTGTTTTATCACAGCAGTAAAACCCCTAATTTAAAAAAAAAAAAAAAAAAAAAAAAAAAACAGGTAAAACAGGGCTGCAGCACAGAGAGGTTTGTGAGTACAGAGAGAACAGAGGAACCATGGGTGGAAAAAAATAGGAATGAATCTTAACAAGCAATCAGAGTCAAAACAAAATGCTTAGAATTGTATTATTCTTTTCACTCTAGCTGCTGGGACCAAAGGCTGGTAAAATTAATTTTTGTTACTTTCTCAATTCTGCATGACCCAGCATTCTTTCTGCAACTTTCCACGAAATTTTCTATTCGACAAGTGCTGTGATCATTGTGTTTTTGTTTGGTTTTATTTTGTTTTGTTTTTGTTTTTGTTTTTTTATTATTATTTTGCAGATTAATGTCCAAAGTCTTAGCACTTATATCTGAAAAGTGACATGTGAGACTGGTTCTCAGGGCCTTGGTGGTGAGGAAAGCTGTTCAGCATTGGAAGCACTAATATCTCTCAAGTAAAAGCATTGATTGGGAAGGCTGAGTAGACAGACTTAATTGAGGTAATCTCAGAGACGTCTGCTTCACATCCTAGGTATAAAGAGGAAGATGTTTTATGCAGTCTGTTAATGTCAAAACTAAATGCCACAAAACTGCGTTCTGGGAAACTCTTTTTCAGAATCCCATCTTTTCCATTATGGGCTACTATTTCATGTGCATCAGTGCAGGTCCTGTTGCACAGCCAGGGTTAGGGTTAGGTCAACTATAAGTCAGGAGGTGGAGCAAGCAACCAGTTGACAAGGGTAAACAGGAAAAAAACCACAGAGAATGAGAGTAATTCAGGAGGACGGATAGAGAGATGCACAAGAAGTAGAAAGGAGGAACGTTGAGTGTAAGGGGTTTTTTTTTCGGTTGTTTTGTTTTGTTTTGTTTTTTGAGACAGTATGGAGAAAGAGGGCTTCTTTGGGGACATTGGCTGAGGAGGAAGGTCAGCTGAGTGCTTTCTATGCCTCTTTGAGGTAGCAGGCTTCCACCCCAACATCTGGCTCCCTATTTTATTTTTCAAGACAGGGTTTCTCTGTGTCACCCTACCTGTCCTGGGCTCGCTTTGTAGAACAGGCTGGCCTCACAGTGATCCACCTGTCTTTGCTTCCCAAGTGCTGGGATTAAAAGCACGTACCACCATGCCCAGCTGGCTCCCAAGTCTTTAGTGGTAAAGTTGAATGACTGAGATTTTGTTAAAAAACAAAAATAAAAACATTTATTTTATTGTTTTTGGGCTTACTGAAGAACGTGGCCTTTAAGGGTAATTTTTAGATAACTTGTGATAAAAAATGTTCAAACAGCAATGAGGTAGCTGGATCAGAAAGCAAAGTCACCTTCATATAGCTGTCAAAGGTCAAAGGTCGTCAACAAATGAAGTACCATCTAGAAAGCTCAGGCATGGGCCCCTCAACTCTATATGTTGTTACCTTTGAAAAAGTCTGAAGGACTTCCCAGCCACCTACTCAGTAACCTATGTTCCTCTTCCATAACAGCACAACACAGACTGCACCGACAAAGATCTGCTCCGTTGGCCTTCAAAGGCCCTTTCCAGGCCATGAAAGTCAATTTAACCATTTCCCCAATGAAGGGTATTAAAATTTATTTGATTTTGCTCCTGAAAAGATACTTACAGGGCAAGATGTAGCTCAGTTGGTAAGGTGCTTGTCCAATATGCACAGACCCCTGGGTTTAATCTTACCTCTGCATAAACCAGGTATCGTGGCCTGTCACCCTAGAACTTGGGAGATAGAGGTACACATAGATGAATTTGGAGTTCAGAACTATCCTCAGCACATAGGAAGCTTGAAGCCAGATGAGATATGTGAAATCCTATCTCCAAAATAAAAATACCTTCATCACTACTCATGGCTTGTGTGTCCTTGTGAAATAGTGTTGATACAAGAAAACTAAAAACTGGGCTGGAGAGATGGCTCAGAGGTTAAGAGCACTGTCTGCTCTTCCAGAGGTCCTGAGTTCAAATCCCAGCAACCACATGGTGGCTCACAGCCATCTATGATGTGACCTGATGCCCTCTTCTGGCGTTAAGCTGTCAATGCAGTTAGAGCACTGTATACATAAAAATAAATAAATATTTTTAAAAAGAAACTAAAAACTGAGTTACTTGGATCAAAGAAATATTTGTCTTTTACTTTAGGGATATTTAAAAAGCCTAGCTGCCCCTCTAAAGTCTCATCTCAATGTATCCTTCAACAGATTTTGATGCATTTCTCAAATCCTTGGCATCACTAAGTATTGCTAATTTAAAAAATTTCTTCTAGTGGGATCAATTCATTGATCCATGCAATACATAGGTGTTATATGCCTCTCACACGCAGACACATTTCCAGCTCCACGAGATTCTTCAACATATAAAAAAAAAGGAAGTCTCTATCCACATAAGTAACTTTGCTTATAAATATGATAACAAAAAAAGTCTATCCTGTGTATAATAGGAAAGCAGTAATAACCATTGTGAAGAAAACAGCACAACGAGGTAATTCTGTGCCATGCAGCTTTCTGTTTCCCCTGGTGCTGGGCTAGAACCCAGGGCTTCCAGCATGCCGAGCATGTGCCTTCCCACTGAGCAATGCCTTTCCATGAGAATGTTACATCATACCTTTTGGGACTCATCTGTAAGATGCTGACCTCAGCCACTGGACTCCAAACTGCTACAAGCTTGACAGACACCAGTAGCTCAGGCCCTGGCAGCTGACCCTCAGCCTGTACCGGGACCACACCTATTTAGCACACTGAAGCCTTGTTTACCAACAAGGGCCTGGACCTGGGCATGGAACATGCTATGCCTTTGCTGATCTGGTGTTAAGTCGGGTGAGCTCTTTCTCAAACTTCTCTGACATTTGTCTTTGCTTTTGTTTTAGCTCTTAGCCAGACTTTAATACTAGGACCCCCAACAGAATTATACCAAACTTGCCCTATGATTTGTGTATCTCATCTATGAGGTGTACTCTCTCTCTCAGATTTGTCCATTGGATCCTCCCTGTCTCTAAGCATGGGAGACAAACTGGGGAGACCTCTGTGTGACAATCCACCATGTAATACGTGAACCCATACTTTGGTTATCTCCTCATTATAAATATACAAAACAGGTTGGTAAGAGATGTAAGAGAGAAAGAGAGCTGGAATTGAGTGGTGTGCTTAGGGAAGCCTCTTTTTAAAAAATACTCTATTTGTTTTTATTTTATATGCATGAATGTTTTGCCTGAAAGTACATACATACATCACATGCACCCCAGGTGCCCACAAAGGCCAGAAGAGAGCATTGGATACTCTGTAACTGAAGTTCCACACAGTTATAAGCTTCCATGTAGATGCTGGGAACTGAACCTGGATCCTCTACAAGAGCAGCAGTGCTCTTAAGCACTGAGCCATCTCTCCAGCCCATAATAAAGCCTCTTGTCAGCCACAAAGAAAACTGTGAATGTAGGGAACCGACCACATAAATGTCTAAAGCACTCCCCTGGTTCAGAGAAAAGCAGGTGCTTTAAAGACCCTGGGAAGGAAGCCTATCTATTGGGTCCAGAACAGAGAGAGGACTGTATGGTGGGGAAGAGATGAACAGAAAAGGAAGAGTGGCAATAGCTTTGAGCCACAGCATTGAAAAGCCATGTCGAGACTGGTTTTAGAGTTAGAAGGATGGCTCAGCAGGTAAAAAACCCTTGCTGTCTGCCTTAGGGTTTCATTGCTATGAAGAGACACATTTAATTGGGGCTGGCTTACAGTTCGGAGGTTTAGTCCATTGGTGGCACAGTGGGAAGCATGGCAGCGCGCAGGCAGACATGGGGCTGGAGACGCAGCTGAGAGTTCTACATCTGGATCCACAGGCAACAGGAAGTGGCAGTAAGCCACTGAGTCTTGGCTTGAGCTTCTGAGACAGCAAAGCCATCCCCTAGTGACATACTTCCTCCAACAAAGCCACACCTACTCCAATAAGACCACGCCTACTCCAACAAGGCCACACCTCCTAATAGTGCCACTCCCGATGGACCTATAGGGGGCATTTTTATTCAAATTCCCCAACAATGCAAGCCTGGAGACCTGAATTTAATCCCTGGGACCTGAATAAAAGTAGAAGAAGACTTTTCATAGAGGCTCACCATACTACTACTACTACTAGTAATAACAACAACAACAATAATAATAATAATAAATTAGTAAGAACAATAAATTATCATCATCATCATCATCATCATTATTATTATTATTATTATTATTGGTAGTTGTTTTAGTCAAATCCCAAGTGACATGAAAATCTCCGGATGTTTTGGGTTGAGGTAGAGTATAACCTAACATGACTTAAAAGGCATTGCTCTTATGTGAAGAATAGAATAAAGGGAAGAAACTCGAGGTGAGTTAGGAGCCCAGTGATACACAAAAAGCCACAAGATGGAGGACAGAGAGACTTTAATGTGCAGTTTATAGAAATTGCTGATTGCTTAAATGTTGGATAGGAGAAAGATTTGGTAGTCCAGACCAACTTAAAAGGTTTGGGCTGAAGAAATAAGAAAATAGAGTAATTGTTTACTATGTGAGAATGTTGTATTGTGCAATGAACAGGTTTAAGACTAGGAGAACTTAGGTTAGTCTGTCATGGTTAGCTTGAAAAAAGACAAGAGGCTAATAGGGTGAAAGCAGGAGGGAGGGAGGAATGGGAGGGTACAAGGGATGGGATAACAATTGAGATGTAATATGAATGAATTAATAAAAATTTTTTAAAAAGAGGCTGCCATTCCAATAGCCCCGTGGTTCTCACTGAACTAGGTGGGACAATCAAGGCCCATCGGTAAAGGCTGCTGTTAGCACAAAGCTCTCTCCCTTCACAAAGCAGAAAGAAAAAGAAAACAAAGTTCAAGGCTAGGATCCGCAAACACAAGGCCAAAGACTTCAGCCAGAGCTGAAGAGAGCCTCATAAACTATGAGCTAGAATTGTACTTCATTCATAGCTTGGGAAGGCAGCAAGTGATCTAGATGTGACATAGGCAGGCCAGCATTCTCTGACTGACAGGCCAAATCCACCTGTGATTGGGCTTAATATAAGTCTGTCTTAATCAACTTTGGCTATTGTAACAGAGTATCAGAGACTGGGCAGCTTAGCAGAAGACATCAGTCCTACGCTCCTGGAGGCTGGGAGGTGCGAGGTCAAGGAGCCAGCAGAGAAAGAGGCTGGCGAGGCTCTCTCCCTTAGCAATGATGATATCCATCTGTTAATACCACTATGGATCCCACAGTCATGTTACTTAAGGCAAGTGCCCTAATTCTCAGCTCTTTCACGTTGTATGTGAAAAGAACAGTCGTGCCGACAACCCTTGGATCTCCAGCCTGGCTCCTGGTATTTGCTGTACAAACTTGCTCTGGTCTACAGCACAGGACCACACCTTACTCATCTGTAAAATCAAGATAATAACATCTATACACCTTTTGGGATTTTGTAGGTTTCAAATAAACAAATGTACAGCAAAGTACTTTATAGACCACAAAGCAGAATTCACGTAAAGGTCACATCTCTTGAACACATCGTATCATTATAACATGATAGCAGCTCTCATAGGACTCCATCTGTGAGGTTCTGGAAACATTCATCCAACATAATGTCCTTACAGCCTGTGGCATTTCTTTTCTCCCTGACGATACAGGTGCTTGAATGTTTATTGACTTGAATCCTCCTTGTTGCTAACTCTTACAATATGCATATAAGAAAATTGCCTCTCTTTGAGCATGCTAAAGCTTTATTACTTGTGTAGGAAAGCACTCATATTCTCAGGGAAAGCAAAGTTAAGCCTTGGGTTGCTTGGCTTTCTGTTTAGAATTTTCTCTCCTTTTAAGACATATGTGGGCATCTTGCATGATTAAACAAGATGTTAAAGGACAATTAACATCAAAACAAAATTAGTCCCATTAAAATGAACAAAGAGCCCACAGAGCAGCGGGGTAGCATTAAGCACCTGGAACGGGTTAGTTCCCGCATTTAAGGCAATTAGTGCCGAAAGCATCCATATTTTTCTTTGTTTTATTTCTTCCTTAGTGAACAGTAGTTTTCAGAGAACTGGACTTGTTCCCTCTCATATGCCGGCATGTTAGATTTGTATTTGCTCTAGGTATGCATCTGACTGGTTTCCACATTCTTTAGCAGCTGTGCAGCCAGTGTTTGGGGAGCACCCTCGGATCTGAAGGTGTCATCGCTCTTAGCTGCAAGCCACACTCATTCTTGAGGCAATCGTGCCTTAAAAGCATGGTACATTAATTGTTACAGCATTGTGCGATCCCCTTGGAAAAGCATATTACAGCCTCATTAAAACCGCATCACTTTATCATGATTCACAGGGAGTAGACGAGGAAATGAATTATTGAGTAACTTCTTATTAACACAAAAGAAGCCTGTCACGCTAAATTATGCACTGTAGCTTAAGACATCAATTACAGGCTCTAGAAGCCGTGTATACAAAGATATTCTTCAACCCAAATGCCTCTACTCCCCGACGCTGCTCACTGCCTTCTTGAATATCACTATCTGCAAAAAGATGTGTGTCCTGGGCAGGCAGGCTCCAACAAATTATTTACACAGAAATGAGTCTTAGCGGCACAGGTTGTCATAAGAGATAAATAATGAGTGTAGGGCCTGAGATGCTTCTATGGCAGGGAGGTTCCAGTTGGCTTCACATCTCAAGCATAAAATCCATTAAAAGAAAAAGAAGTGAACAACCACATAGCACCCACCAGGCCAGCCCGCTCAGGCAGTTGTCTCAGCACTGTGGTCCCTGCAGTTCACTACTACACCGCATGAAACTGAGGCCCCAGTGGGGTAAAGAATCTCTGTAATTCGGAGGCATGGTTAGGATCCAGTGCCACATCCCTCTGTCTTGTTATATACAAACATACAGCTTTCAAACCAGGAGGCTTCCTTTATCCACCAAGTCTGGAAGGAAGAGTACAGAAGTGATCCTTCCCTTAGGCACAGCTCTTTAGAACGGGCCGTATTGGTGAAGTGTGCTGCTTTTCTACCTCAGTAAACACAGTGCAGGCCAGTGCAAGAGCACTTGCCTAGTGTGCACAAGGCTCTGGCTTTGATCTCCCAGCATCACATGTGCAAAGTTTTTTAGTAAATACACCTTACCATAAAAAGGACTAATGATTAGTCAGCCCTTCATGGAGATGCACCAATTTTACATGTCCAGGAACTAGTCCATCTACTAGGGTGGATCAGAAACCGAAGGAAAAAAAAATAATGATTGAAAAGGACAAATAAACAAGTCCATAGTCCTGGGATGGAAGGGCAAGGCTCTGAAATAATGCATAGCAACTGAATTCACAGGCAGGAGAGAAAAAAATACAGTAATGAGGGGCTGGAAAGAGCCCTGCCTTTAAAGGCTAAGGCTCCCAGTCAAAACTTCAAGACTTCAGTTCCCCATGCCCACATTAAAGCCCGTCTCTCCAGCTTCCCTTTTCTCCTCTACAATGGCACCTACATGCACACTCATCAGTTTAAGGAAAGAAAGAGATACATATATAAAATGAGGAGAGTTAGAGAGATGGCTCAGCAGTTAAGAGCACCGACTGCTCTGGCAGAGGACTTGGGTTCAGTTTCCAGCGCCCACTTGGTGGCTCACAGCCATCTGTAACAGCAATACATCACTAACTAAGACAAAGGGACACATAGCTCCTGCCAGGAGGAAAGTTCCTGAATTCTCAACTCTCAGGCCTAGGCTCAGGATATCTAGCCAGGATGTCCACTGTGTGCTGCACGAGCTTGCACTGGCTTGTAAGAGCTGACAGTGTGCCGCTCTGTTTTCAGTGTCATGATGTCACTAGCATGGAGGTGCCATGCTCGGAGTATTTACACTATAGGAATCCTAAGTGATATTTAAGTGAGGTTCATGCCTGAACTCTTAACATGTAAGACCAAGTCTGCTGTGATAGGTGTGGCCGGGCAGCATGAATTATTCTCTGTCAATTAGCAGGTGCTAATAACACATGCTATGTGCTATGTTGCAGGTAATATATGAGGCTCTTTAGATATAATCTTCTTATAACCCTGTGAAACACAAGTATTAGCCAGTCCCAGATCTTATAGGCAAGGCACGGAAGGACAGAGTGGTCATGTAAGCTTGCCAGGGGTAGTGAGTGACAGGACAGAGGTGAGTGAGTGAATAGTAGCTGGCATGCAAGCAAGCAGTGATGACAAGGGGAAATCTACTGTACTATGAGGCTTCTTTCTTTAAAGCAACACACTTAGCAGATTACAGGGCTGACAGTGAGGGACCAGTAAACTGGCTGGCTTCTACTCCAAGCTCAGGCCATGCATGGTAACAAAGGGACTCAAGGAGTGTGTATGTGTGTGGCTCTTGCTTTGCTGTGCATAGTTCCAGTTGAGGCTGAGTTTGGCTAACCCAGCAGCCCCAGAGTAAGCCCCGCTGCTGGCATCCCTTTCTGATGTTTGCCCCTTGGAGTTGTCAGCTTTCTGAGGGTCTGCGTCTCCTCTCACTCCTGGCATCTGGCCACAAGGGAAAGGCCTCAAAGGCCAGAAGTTGTTGTTTCTGTTTGGATCCTCTGAATGCAGCTGCTGCTGCCGGGGGCACTTCAGGGGGCTGGCCCAAGGCCTAGCAAGTGTTTGAATGTGGCCAGACTCAAAAGCTGAGCAAACCTCAAAAATGTTGGAGTTGGGAACCCCCTGGAACTGGGGACTGCCAAGGGCCTGGTACCGAGGAGTAGAAGTCTAGTGCTGGAAACTCCCACTTTCTGCTCAGCAGCCTTGAGTGTCCCAGTCTAGATAGGTGACTGCATGCCCCTCTTGCTTTCCTAGTCATTGTGAAGGCATCCTGAGACTGACAAGTCCCCATGGCATCAGCCTACCACATCTGCAAACCACACCATCTAATGCTGCCTGAGAGCGGGTGGACAGAACGGAATCGTCCTCAGCCAAGGCTCTGCATTTCACAACAGGGAGACCTTGCTGGCTATATTGTTAACTCCCTGAGGCCCCTCCCTGGGAAAGGGAGACTCATGCTTACCTCAGGGAGTGACTGCAGAGATACATTTGATGACATGATCATGCCTCAGGGTCATATAAGTGGTATTATCACTGCAGATCAATTTCCACCACACTCTAGAGGCTGGAAGCTGCTGGGCACAGTGGCTCATGCACTTACTGGGAAGGCTGAGGGAGGAGGGTTGCCATAACTTCGAGGCTAGCCTGGGCTACAGAGTAAGGCTGTCTTTTAAAAAAAAAACAGTCTGGAAACTAATTTAGATAATGCCAGCATCCTAGCAGGGGGTGCCTAGTATGTTCATTTGTGGGTAGACGGATCTGAAGAGATACTGAGCCCATCAGGTACTTCTTGCAGTTTTCAGTAATAATCTTACAAGGTAAATAACAGCATCTTCATCTTCGAGACAAGGAAAGGGCAGCGAGACCGAGGAACCTTCTCTAGAGCGTGTACATAGTAAGTCAGCACTCGATTTGAACTTGATCCCAGGCAGTCTGGCAACAGACAGGTCTTTTCAGTCAACCCATACTTCCTTCCAATAATGCCGGTTACTTTGGAGGAAATGAGAGGATAATTTATATCTTATTTATTTCAGTCATATCATTGAATCGGTTACTATCTGAGAGCATTTCAGAGAATCCCAGTCTTGCTCTTATTTTACACAGGAGGCTCTGCACAGTTACGCTGTTTGTTGGGAGAGGATAGGGCTGGAACCAAGCATCCCTGACCCATCTAGCTTAGGCTATCATTTGCAATTGCTGCCCAGGTCCTTATCTGGAAAAAGCATCTTCAGGCTGTCTCTAGATAAATGGCACTGGCCCTGGGGAGAGAGTTTGGAAATAAAGGCAGGTCCTCTAAAGATGGAGTGACCACCCCTGCACATCCCTGGTTTGGAATATGGTTTCAGCTAATATTTATTCAACTATCAGTCATGCTGGACACTGTTAGGAAAACACAGGGTCTCAGCGTTAAGGGCAGGGTATCTTCTGCCTAACTCCCTCCTTTCTTTTCCTTGGGTACAACTTTCTGAGGGATTTCGGCTGCTGAGTATGAGCTCAAGATTTGGAAGCATGTGAACAGGGGGCTTGGGAGAGCAGCTGCTGCAATGAAGCAAGACTTGGGTGTTTAAATGCCCTGGCCAGGGCTCAGAGGCCAGATGTAAATAATGTCTCCAGTTGCCAGAGAGATATTAACCAAGTCATTCACCATCTCTAAGTACTAACTTTTTAATTTGTGAATAAGTCCTGGCTTTACCTGTTATAGGCAAGCTGTCTGAACCAGATGGTGTCCACTCACAGAAGAGGCCTGTGGCCTAGTATCCCATGACATTTAGTACAAGCATTTAGGAGACTGCTGCCCGCTATGGAGCTCACTAGAGATGCTGAGAAGGATAAATTATGTTTTCCCATCACACAGTAACCTGCACAAGCATCTTGCTGTTAGCTGTTATTAGAACTGACCTGAAGCTTTGGACTGGAATTTAAAAGTTGTCTGAGTTTAGCTTTGCATTGCTCTCTTCCTTTAGCGGAATAACTATGGTAGATTTTCCCCTCGGCCCATGATCTATCTAGTCTCGAGTTATTGGCCGCTTTAGTAGTGTAATGTATCGGTTCTACCTCATAGAATTGGCCTTGAATTCAATCAAAAATTGTTTTCTCCAGTAGTATTTGTGCTGCTATTGCATGGGTATAGCATGTGAGCAGATCTCTGCTGCCGGTTGCAGGGTTTGTAGCCGGGCGGTGGCTACCATTCTCCTCCAGTAGCCTGTAAAGTACCATCACCAAGAATGCTAGTCAGTAGGGGTGAGGCTCCTAGCTGAACATTATGTCAATTTCTCCATGTTTGGTGACATAAGTACGTTGCGTCTTACACAATAGGGCCTTATCACAAGTTATGGAGAGTAACCAATAGCTTTAGCAATAGCCTGTGATGTTTGAGGTGGGGTATGTGGGACCCCTTTGGCCAAAAACTCAACAAGATATAGCTCATTTCTGACACTGGAGGTTTTTCTGGTGCCATAAGGTGTCTAGGTGGGGCACTGTTGCCTCCATTATATAGTAACTTTATTTAAATCCCCTTCATACATGTACGTACTTCAGGATGTTTCTATGGTAGTGGGTGTCCATATGGCTTTTCAAAAGCCTTTTAGTGTTAGTTATTCCACCTCATATTCTTTACTTTCCTTATCCTGCCCCTTCCCCATTTAACCTTCCCATTCTAGGTTCCCCCTTTTCTCTTTATAGCACTATATCTATTCCCCCTTCTTCTTTTTTTTTTTTTTTTTTTTTTTTTTTTTTATTCCCCCTTCTTTGGAAGATCTTTCCTCCATCCTGATCCCTTAGTAGCTACCTAACCTCTATGGTTGTTCAGGTTAAAACACTCATATATAAAGTTTTAAAACTAGTACCCACATATAAGATAAAACATGAAATATCTGATAAAGAGGATTTCTTAAATGTGGAAGTCATGAGTTCACTCTTGAACATATAGCGATGAAGGATTTAAAGAATCCTTTAAATTAAAAAAATAGCTTTTTTTTCCCCTTTCTTTCTCTTCTGTTCCTGGATTTTCATTCTAAATATTGCTTCATTCTCAGAGAGGGTTCCCTTTGAAGTACAAAGTGGTACCAGCTTATCCCAAGATGACACTCTTCCTAATTCTTATCCAATGAGGAAATCCAAATCTGTCAAGTGGACCACAAAAAAGAAAGAGGTTAGTTATTCCCTGAAGACTCAGAAAATGCCTTTAAGGGGCTAGACACCCATCTCTGAACCAGTCTGAGAGGCAGGAAGAGAACTGAAATGCTGTTGTTTTTCTGGTCCATCTGATTCTATTCTTGAATTTTGTGTGGGTGACGTTCAACCACCTGGGCTGAGCATAAGAAATCAGGTAGAGCGAGATCACAGATGCTGGGAAGCATCCAATCAGTGTCAACTTCCTGTTCTTTCCTTTCAGCCCCCTGGGTCTTTATCACTTCCTTCCCCTTGTCTTCAGAGACAAGTTAGTGCTAGGAGCCAGAGCTACACACATGAGACTAACTGATGGCAGCGGTGGTCATTACAGTAACGGATGCATGTTAACCCTAGAGAGACGGGAAAACACGGAGACACTGAGTGCTGATGGACTGAGAAGGACAAGGGAGGCTTTCTAGAACTGTAGAAACGTGCGTTTATTTTGCGGGCTGTGTAGAAATACACTAGTTAGTGACAAAGACTGGTTCTATTCCTATTGGAGGGAACAGAAAATATTAACTCAAAATAGAGGAGAAAGACTGAGGGGAACTCCAGGTGATTCTGCATGAGCTGCAGAGGGTGATGGGAGGCCTGGAAAGACAAGAAGGAGTGAAGGCAGACTGGAAGTGTGCCAGCCATTACAAGAGGGTCACCCTATTTACTTCCTACAGTCACCCAATGTGTTGTGTAACGAGACGGGCTAGAACAGTGGTTCTCAACCTCTGTGATGCTGCGACCTTTTAACACAGCTAGCTCCCCATGTGGTGCTGACCCCAGCCACAAAACCATTTTGATGCTACTCTCTAATTGTAATGTTGCTACTTTTATGAATTGTGGTGTAAATATCTGCTCTGCAGGATATCTCATGTACAATAACCCACAGGTTGAGAACCACTGGACTAGATTCCAGTCATCTCTTTTCTTTCGCCTCCTGTCTTTTCTCTTCTCGCTTCACCCCACCTTTGAAAACAGAAGCAAGTTTTCAGAAGAAAGCAATGAAGACAGAAATAGAAGTTTAATGCCTGGACAAGACACAGGAGGGGCATATGGTATGGGATGTGGTATATGATGTGATGATGGAGTAGGAAAAGCAGATGTAAAGGTGCATTTAAGGTTGGCAGGTGATTTGTTCCCCAAGTAGAGTGCTTGTCTATCAACAGCCATGTCATATATATATTTCTTCTTCTTCTTCTTCTTCTTCTTCTTCTTCTTCTTCTTCTTCTTCTTCTTCTTCTTCTTCTTCTTCTTCTTCTTCTTTTTTTGAGACAGGGTTTCTCTGTGTTCCCTTGGCTGTCCTGGACTCACCTTGTAGACCAGGCTGGCCTCGAATTCACAGAGACCCTCCTGCCCTTGCCTCCCAGAGTGCTGGGATTACAGGTGTGTGCCACTGTACCAGGCTAGGACACTTCTTCTTAATGGGTTATTATTATGGGTAATGTGTTGATCAGATAGTTCAGGTTAGATGTAAATTCAGTATAAGGAGGTAGGGGATCATATGCAATTGGAGGAGCCAAGATAAAAGCTTAGCAAAACTCTTTCTCACTGCAGGGAGTCTTTAAGTCCCAGAATCCCAGGACAGCTGCCAGGGTCTCAGTTTCCAGAAGCACTCAGTCAATGATTTCCAGGAGGGCAACCCGGGGACCCCAAGCTGCTTCCAATAAGCAACGTCTCTTGTTTACCTTTGAAATCTCATCTGGCCACATGTCACTGGCAGAGTCTAATCAGAACTCTGTTGACAAGGGGCTCTGGGAAATGTCACTTCTAGGTTTCAGCTTCTCTGGTACAAGGGACTCTTGAAGGGTAGAGAGAGCATCAGTCCCAGAAGTTCAAGAGTGCTTCCAGGCACCAGTGGGTGGTCAGTGCTCCCAGACTACCAGGATAAATCTCCTGGGGAACCTGCATTTGCTTATGATGGATGGTAGGATATTATTCGGAGGGCAAACAATGCAAATGACAGCTGAGATTTCAAAATGATTACCCATGATATCTTCAGTATCATTCGGTCCTAGCAGTAACGTGTCATCAAGGTTATGGATTTCAGAGTGCTAAAAACCAGTGTGTAAACAGCCAGACTTCAGCCTATTAATCCTCCTACTTCTCAGTTTCTCATCTGTAGAATAGAGATAACAGATTCGCTTAAGTTTATTTGAGGATTCAGTTAAGTCCATAAAATAAACAACACAGGCTGGGAACTCAGGAAACCCTTGAGAAGTAGGGGCCATTTTTATCCAAGACTCAGTACGTTTAGCAGTTACAAAATCCTCAGCACGTATGTGATTGCATAAGGAGGAGAACTGTGATGAGGAAGGATGCGAGACAGGACTTCAGAAAAGGACCTAGAGGTACCTGGGAAAAGATGCGGTGCAGGAAGTGGCAGTGGAGGGATGGTACGGAAAGGTGGGCTGCTACAGGGCTTCAGGGTCAATGCCGGGTGTGGAGTTGGCACGCACACCGTCTTGTCAACAGCCTCCCTTGTGATGGTTCTGTTAAGCTCGGGGACAGGAAGTATAAAGAAGTGCTAAGAGTCTATAAAGGCTCCAAGTGCTTAGATCCCATGACGACCATGGATTTAGGTACCTTTTTACCAAATATTAAAACAGAACATGTAAACACTGCAGTTTGCCTTGGGCCCTCATGCCAGCCCGGGAGACTCCTATCTGCATTTATGACTAACAGTTAAAGAGTAAAAGACTGTTACTTTCCTGGGCCCATGAACTTGGTCTCAGTCACTTGGGGAATTTGCATTTTATCCTTTGATGATTAATCACAGATGAGATATTTCAACGGTCTTTGTGATTTTTTTTTTCTCTTTACCGATTCTTCAGAGAGCAACACTCAGCCACCATCTGGGTCTTGGTTTTGGTCCTTTTCTCTGGGAACAGAAACTCAATCTTATATACTGTGGGCAGGCTCAGAGACCCACTGTGCTGCCCAGAGAGGTCAGGAATTCACAGCCACACCAGTGACACTTCAGTGTCACCACTTTGATCTTCTTTATTACTATTTTTTAACATGACTGTGTGAAATTTTCTCAGTCTCCGTATTTGTGAATCAAGGCCTTTGTAGATTTGTTTTTAAGTTGCATTAATCTGTCACATACTGCAAGTTAACGTGTTTGTTATGCAGAGTTGGATTTAAGTCAAGTTTCAAGCCCCCTTTACAGTTAGCTGCACTCCTTATCCTTAACAAAAGGCTCGGAATTGGTACTCTGCATCTTGTTAACCATATAATTGAGTTATCTACAATTCTGCAAACCTCAGGCTCTTCTGTAAACACAGAATAACTGTCTCTGTTTCTTGGAGTTGTTGCAAATATTAAGTAAACAACACAGGCATGATATTTGGCATACAGCAAATATTTAGTAAATAATCACAATTATTATGCTGAACCACAGTCAGGTCTGACATCTTACAGCTAATAAAAAATAAAACCGTTTCCAAAGAAAATGGTACGTTAGTGGCTGCCTCTATGTGACCTAGTGAAGGATTTTATAAGAATACAAAAGGAAAAAACAAACAAACAAACAAACCAAAAAGACTCTTTTCCAAAGAGAGAGAGAGAGAGCTTTGGAGATACACAAAAGGCACAACAGGATTGCTGAGAAAGTGAAGAGGACAGAAAGGCATGAACCCAAAAGAAAAAAAGCCAAGCTGAACACTGCTGCCTGGTGGCTCCCGGTGGCCAGAGGGGAAGCAGAAGTCTCACCTAAAAGGTAAGCAAGAAGGCCTAAGCGAGAAGAGACTGGCATTCCTACCCACAGGACAGGGCCTTGGCACTGCCTGTCTTGAGGAGACAGTGACAGGTCAGGGCCTTGGCACTGCCTGTCTTGAGGAGACAGTGACAGGTCAGCAGTGGCCAGGGCTCCAAGCAAAGGGCTGTGGCCAGGCACTGTTGTAATCTGAGCTGCCTCGGGAGCCTGAGGCCAGGGAACAGGTCAGAGAGTCAGAGCTTATCCTGACATAGCCAGAGGGTGAGAGAAACTTGTGGACCGTGGGAGTCCAAGACACTGAGAACCCAAAAGTGAGGATAGGAGGAAAAGGCTTTGCTCAGGCCGTGGAGTGTACAGAGAAAGACATATAGGCCCTCAGAGGCAGAGAGAGGGGCTTCCCAACGGAGAAAAACTCTGGATATTGGCAGTGGGCTTTGAAAATGCTAAGGCAGGTCACGTGTACTAATGTCAGCGCTGTGGTTGCTGGCCCAACTCTCAGTGAGAGACTTCCCCATGTTAGAACTTATAGTCGGTACAGTGTTTGAAATTGGGAGTCTCGAGAGGGTGGGACAACCTGACCGGCTAACAAACTGCAAAGCTACATATGGCCAGAAGAGGTCCCTGGTAAGCAAAGTAGAAAAGTTGCTACAGCTCTGACAGGACAGACACTTGACGCACACTGCACAGTGTAGGAGAGGCAGTTCAGCCGCCCCACCTCACACATAGGCTGCAGTCTCCGTTTTCTAAGGATCAAGACAGAGGTTGCTCCAACACTTCCCCTTCATTTTCCTTTTATTGTCCCTTGTGTTTCCCTTCTTTCCTTTAACTACACAGCAGTGGCATCTTTAGTGTATGAAAAGTCAATTTGAAAAAAACTTTACTCCCCTCCAAACATTTATCTAAAAGTTTTGTATGTTTCATTATTAGGAAAGGTTGCTTTCTTTTTTCTGTTCGTCTCCTCCCTTTTTTCCATCTTCTCCTTTTCAGCTCATGCCATTTTCCTTTATTCCTTATTTTATACTAAAGTATAATCTGACTTTATCTCATTGTTTTTTCAAAGCTTTTATGATTATATTTTTATTCCTCTTATACATACTAATTTGGCTGTAATTTTTGTCAATTTTGTAAAAATATTTTTGTTTTAATTTCATATTTTTTCTAATTTTTATTTTTAATTTCCTCTTCATAATCTACTTTTCTACTCCTCTTAATATAACCTCACTTTTCTGTTTCCCCTCTTCCTGCTCCTTTATTTGCCAGAACCACTTACTCTTTCCATAATTGTCCTATAATTCTTAATTTCATAATATATACTCCATTAATTTTGACATTTTATGTTTTATGGTAATTGGTGCTATATTAGTGAACATTAAATTATTTTAGTTATATGTCTATATTTTAATATCATATATAGCTTAAATTTTTAAAGATTTATTTTGTTTAAGTGGGTTCCTTGCCTGCATGTGCACCCCATGTGTACCTGGTGCCCACAGAAGCATTGGATTTCCTGAAACCAGAGTTAGGGATGGTGGTGAGCCACCATGTGGGTGCTGGGATCTGAACCCAGGTCCTCTGGAAGAGCAGCCAGTGCTCTTAGCCATTGCCTTTATGGCTTTGTGTGGTTGCTGCTAAAATATGTGTATTATCTTCTTTGAGTGATACATTCAGGACTGACCCCAAAGTGTAGGTTGTTCACTAAGAAAAGCCACAAACAAAATGTGGCAGCAAAACACAAGAAACATGAAAAAGTAAAGCAAGAACTTCACCTCCAAAGAAGCATAGTTCCTCAGCCTCTGAATTCAAATACTTAAATGGATAAAAAGCTAGAAGTAAATCTCAAAACTTTACTAGCAAAGATGAGCAGCAACTTGGAAGAAGATACAAAAAAGAATATAAAAAATAAAATTAAAGAAATCAATCCAGGAACCAGAGAAGGGATCCAGAAATATCAAGAACAAAACCAGAAAATTTATGGGGAAAACAGAAATATGAGTGAATAAGTCATCAAAGAGAAATGAGGTAATTGAGATTATTAGGAAAACCTCACAACAAACAGATATGTCAGCCCTAAACAACTCAATGAATATTAAAAAAAAGAAAGAAAGAAAGAAAGAAAGGAAGAAAAAAATAACAGGAAAGGAAGATAAAGTTGGCAAAATATTACACTCAAACATCAATGAAAAACAGGCAATAAGAGTGGCCATAATGTCCAAAGGACTCAGACATGAGACCAAGAGACAAACCCTGGGGATTCATGAAATCAAAGCAGGACCTGAGATAAAGACTGAAGGTATAAAAGCTGGGCATGGTGGCACACGCCTGTAGTCCCAGCACTCAGGGTGCCAGAAGCAGGTGGATCTCGGTGAGTTGGGGGCCAACCTGGTCTACAAAGTGAGTCCAGGATAGCCAAGGCTACACAGAGAAACCCTGTGTCGAAAAACCGAAAACCAAACCAAAACAAGAAACTGAAGGTGTAGAATATCCATTCAACAAAAGCACCAGAGAATATCCTACGCATAGGGAAAGACATGGGCTTCTAACTCCAGGAGACATTTAGAACCCCAGAGAGACAACCAGAGAAAAAGCTCCCCATGCTACAGTCAAGACATCCAAAAACACTGAGCCAAGAAACAATATTAGAAGCTGTAGTAGGGAAAACACCAACTGATATATACCAAAGGCAAACATGCTGTAGTAACACCTCAGCTCTCATCCCTAGCCCTAAAAGCCAAGAAAGCACGGAATAATATGTATCAAGCCCTGCAAGTGAAAGAGTGCCAACAAAGTTTGCTATCCCACAAGGTGTCTTTACAAATAGACAAAGAAATAAGGGCACTTGAAGACAACGGTGAACTCAGGTAGTTCATAAACACCAGACAGCACTGCAAAAGGTAACTTAGGACACTATTGACACAGAAGGAAGACAGACAAACTCAGTCACCAGCGCACAGGAAAGAATACATTTTATGGAAGAGCATATGAACAAGGGAAAGCTAGGAAAGAATTCATAATGTTCAGTGCAGCAAACTTTTAATAAGAGTGGGGCCAGGGGACAAAGCAATGCTCATTAATCCAACAAAGCAGAAAAATTAGCAAAAAAAAAAAAAAAAATGCAGGCATCAACAAACCTCTCCTAACAATAACAAGTCACCAATAAAGAAGCATTGGCTAGCCAGGTGGATTAAAAAACAGCATCCTCTGCTGTCTCCAAGAAATATACCAAGTGGGGAAAGGCAACCACAGCATGAGAGTCAAAGAAGGGAAGTCAATCACCAGGCAAACAGAATCTGCAAATAAGATGGAATGGCTATTCTGATATCTGGTAAGGTAGACTTCAAATGGAAATTAGTCAGAAAAGATAAAGAAGGCTAGCATATATTATGAAGGGAACAATTTAGCAATTGTTGTTGCAGTAAGTTTTTCTACTGAGCACACACTCCCAGAATAATGACTAATGAGACTCAAAATATTATCCAAATACCTAAGCCAGATAGCTAGGCTTTTCTCTGACAACCTCATAACTTAATGGCCCATTTCTATCAATCTACATTGTGCCACGTGGCTGGTTACCTATGCTCAGGTACCATGAGTTCATCCTCCTTACATTTTGTCAGTTGAATCTCCTGCACCTGGCTCTCTCCCAGAATCCTTTCTGCCTACTGGATGTCCCACCTCCTATCTCCTATTTCCTGCCTAACTAAGCTATAGGCCAATAGGCCAACAGTTTTATTATTGACAGCTGCTACATCCACACAATATACAAAACATTCCTTCTACTAGTTGTAAGTATGTATGTACCAAAATGGTGTGACTCACAATTAAACAATATTAATGTGAATTTAAAAGTTCAGATAGGTTCCAACACAAGGATATTAGGTTGGGGGCTGGAAGGAGCTGGCTGTTCTTCCAAGGATATTGGGTGAGTTCTATTTCCAAAATGACTTCAAACTAAAAACCAACAGAGAAACTGCAGACTTAAATTATATCATAGCTGAAATAAAATTTATATTACAGAACATCTCATGTAACAGATATGGAATATTACATATGCTACTTGTTAATCCATAGACTCATCTGTAAAATAACCCCATTCTAGGTCACAAACACAAAAGAATTGACATTTCTTGTATTTAATCAGATTATGCTCGTGACGCTAATTATCAACAGTAAGAGAAACCACAGAAACCACACAGATCCTTCAAAACTGAACAATACATGTTTGACTGACCAGTAGGTTATTGAAGAATCCAGAGGAATAGATTTAAAAGTCCTGGAATAAAGTGAGAACAGAAACACAATTTATGGGAGCCTTTGGGGCATAGATTAAGCAGTTTTAAGCTAAAAGTTTACAGTTATGAATATTTACACTAAAACAACTGGAAGGCCTCAAGCAACTGAGCTACCCACATGGTGGTGGTGCACGCCTTTAATCCCAGCACTTGGGAGGCAGAGGCAGGTGGATCTCTGTGAGTTCAAGGCCAGCCTGGCCTACAAAGTGAGTCCAGGACAGCCAGAGCTACACAGAGAAACCCTGTCTCAAAAAAAAAAAAAAAAAAACTAAATTAAATTAAAACCAAACAAATAAACCCCCTGAATTAAGGATGCAAATAAAGGTGTAAAAAAAAAAAAAAAAAAGACAAAGCCAAACTCAGAAGCAGTATATGACAAGAAGGAATCAAAATCAAAGGAAAAAAATCAAAGAAGAAATTAATGAAGTTGAGAACAAAATAACAACACATAGATACAAACAAAGAGATGGTACATTGAGAAAAAACAAGCAAGATTGGTAAACCCCTAGACAATCTGACAAAAAAAAAAAAAAAAAAAAGTAAAATTATAGCTAAGAGGGGAGGGGTAACCTAGATTCTAGTGAAATTTAGATCATTAGGGAATGCCATGAAAACTTATATTCAAAGACTGTATATTCTAGGAAAAAAAAGAAAATTCCTCAACATCTTACTGAAAACTAAAATTAAGTCAGGAGACCGTATGCAATTTAAACAAATCATAGCAGGAGAAAATGTTTAACCAGCATTGCACAGCCGTTTCCTCAGCTTGAAACCCTCCCTCCTGGAAGGCAGAGGAAGGAGAGTCTAAAAGTCAAGATTCAAGGGCCACAGACGAGGCTCGGGAGCCCTGACTTCATGAATCACCAGCTCCTTCCTGCCCAAGACTGGAAAGTCGTCAGGGATCCCCCGGCGAAGAGACTCCCGAGCTGCCCACAAGACATGAAGGCAAGATGCGATGTGCACAGCCCACACTAGGTGGGCTTCCTGATGAAACTGGACTTTCCCACCCATGTTCCTATAAATAATTAAGCTGGGCAGGGGTAGAATTGCTTCCTTGCTCTACCATCAATGCATATGTGGAGTGAATAGTTAATCATTGACGTCTCCTCAGGAAAAGTCACACAACATAAGCAATGCTCAAACAAGCATCTGCAGAGCTCAAGATAATCTCAAGAGGAGCAGTTTCATGATGGTGATACGAGCTGTAGCTGAAGCTGTTCCATGGGAGCCTGGAACATTTCCAGAAAAGTCTAATATGGCTCCCTTTCCCTGTGTGGTGTGCCATGGCATGCCTCTTTGATGAAGGTACTGTTGCATATGCTCCCAAAGAAAGGTGATAAGACATGAAACAAAGGCCAAGTCTTCCGAGAGTGAAGCGTCCTCAGAGGGGATTCCTCTCTGTTGTACAGGATGATATGCATGCTTGGTGAATGAAATGCCCTCAAAGGAGCTGACTGACTAAAGGGCACACTGCAACCAACATGTATGGGACAGTTTCATAACCAAGTTCTGGCCATCATTTGTGGGCATAACACAGAACTAAAGCCATGCTGTCTGTACAGAACTAATTTACCTATACAAGTGAAGAATTACGGTGGTGGAAGAGATTAGCTTCTGATTTAGAAGGAAAAGTGCAGGAAAGGGAAGAGGGGACCATGTCATTGGGTTGTGGGTCCTTACAGCTGACTGAATGGAAGGGAAAGACTACAAATTAGGCACATGCTGAAAAGAGACTTCCTAGATGCTGAAGAGACTTCCTGGGATTAAAAAACTTGGAACCCACGGGAAACTTTAGACAATGAAGAGAGAGAAAGTTACTTGGAAGTGATAGAAGGTACATCCTTCAAGTCAGACCTTTCACACAAGGAGGGGAGACAAATCCATGATCCACCACAGGCAGATGCTCTCTTTCTAAACCTGTATTTTATTTGGAGTATTTACTGCCTCTGCCTCTTTTCTCTAACCCCCTAACTCTGGGTATGAGAAAGAAGGTTAGTGGGGAGAGAGGGCATAGACCCCTTTGCTTCTCCCAGCTGTTTAGGTCAATTGACTTCCTTTGGGGAAATACCAATCTCCATCAACAGCAAACACAGCATTCAGTCTCCTCCAAGTGGCCGAGTAAAAACATTTCTCTCAATCTCCAGGCTGCCACACCACCTCTCCAAATTGCTACTTGCCACACAGAACATGCCACATGCCAGAGCCACACACCAACACGGCACGTCCCACTTTCTCTCCTGGAGCTCATACGTATCTCCTCAGAGTCCTGGACCATGACTATCTGTGCTGCACAAGACAGGCAATATCAGCTGGCAAAAACCATGCCCCGCACAAGACAGTTATCAGCAGTGGACAAACTAAAGCCCGAACTAAAATCCCACACTTGGGATTAAAACAAAAGCATATTTACATAACATATCTGAGTTTACAAAGAAACCGAAACTTCCATTACAGGCCTTAATAACGTTGGCATATAAAATGTACGCTACTGTGAAAACACTCAACATCCTAACAACCTGAATTGGGAAAGACCTTCAAACAAGCCATGAAAGAACATCTCATAGCCCGGCTCATAGGCTGTGTTTGGGATGTGAGGGTGGATGGGACCAGTGTGAGTGGTATGAGGCAGAGAGACTGAGCAGTATGCCCATCCTTCCTTGAGACAAAGGTCACATAAACTGAGGCGTTATGAAGAAAATCCACCCCTGATGGAGACTCATGTAAACTTGTAGGCACACTTTATTTTCACTGTGTGACTATCAGGGACTTCAGAAAGGGCAGGCATTACTGAGGGAGTCAGACATATGAGACACAGCGTTTGGTGCCCAGTTCATTGCTTTAGAACGGACTGTATTTTCATAGAGAGGTAAGGAAGAAAGTAAATGAGATGGAAGCTCGGGGCTAGTGTGTGGCTTAAGTGGCTTTGCTCAGCCAAGTGGTGGCTGCGAGCTTTATGGGATAGGAGAGGCTCTGGTAGACCTGAGTGATTTAGCTAGGCATTTAAACTGAGTTTGTAAAGTGCTAAAACAAAAGATGACGAGAGAAGGACAGCACAGACAAAAGGGAATACATTGCAATCCTGGCAGCTACTATGTATGGGGCAGAATCAGTTTATCTGGATTATTTAGAGGCAAATGTGGCAAGATTTATGTTGAGCCAGAGTTACAAGGGAGAAAAATTAACAGGAAGCCAAATAAATGCCTTCCTAGTGAGCTACTAGGAGGCTTTAAAGCCAGAGTAACAGTTCATGGAAAATATAGATAAAATGATAAAACAGAACAGGTGGAAAAGATTAAACTTGACCTACTATCTTAGTGTTATATGCCTATAAAGAGACACCATGACCAAGGCAACTCTTACAAGGAAGAAGCATTTCATTGGGGCTGGCTTCCACTTTCAAAGGTTTAGTCCATCATCCTCATGGAGGGAGTAAGGCAGAACACAGACAGACATGGTAGCTGAGAGTTCTTTATCTGGATTGGCAGGCAGCAGGGAGAGAGAGAGAGCCACTGGGCCTGGCCTGGGCTCTTGAAATTCGCAAGCTCACCCCTAGTGACATACTTCCTCCAAGAAGGCCACATCTCCTAATATCTCTCAATTAGTGCCACTCCCTAATGACCATGCATTTAAATACATGAGCCGATTGGGGACATGCCTATTCAAACCACCAAGCGAAAGGTGGGCAGTTGTTTCTGCAGAGTATGTTGTATGTATTTCTCCCCTAAATGAAAGCATACTGGGGGACAGACTGTTCACTCCGGCTGCTGCAGATTCAGGAGTCAAATGTAGCTGATGAAAAGGGAAGGACCAGGGCTATGAGTTTGGACTGGAGATCTGGCTCCGGAAGCAAGCATGGTAACCTAGAGTTCAGCCTTGCTCCCACCTGGGCCTGAATCAGCAGTACCAGGTGGCTGCTCTGAGGCCCTCAGGGGTAGGCAGGTACACAGTGGCACCCAAGATGAGGAACCAGATTATCTCATAGGATATGAGGATCTAGTATGGACTGTAGAGTGCTAGATGGGGTAAGGTCTTCCACTCATGCTACTGTATGTAGCCAGCATTACTCATTTGAAGACACAACTGATATGCCTGATGGAACATTTTGGTTTTGGTGTCCATTTAGCCATTGAGGACCAACTGGTACTTGCTTGGCATAGATAGCAGTAGGTCTTCAGAGATTATACCTACCTGTTCGTAAAAGGGTGTTTTTGTAATGGAATGCTGTTCGGTACCTTACACACTATAAAGGCATCTGAAAGAGCATTCAGGATGAGAGCTACGTGTGTTAAAGGAAGATATCCTGTACAGTGGAGCAGGGCACTCCCAGAAACTTTAAGATCATTAAATAAAAGTAGCAGAATCAAGGGACTCGGCAACCTCACTGTGAGCCCCAAGGCTCCTCTGACCGTAAAGGCTACAGCCGTTGCTGTGGCTGCATGCCAGACAGATGCCCACACCTATGTCTGAAGGCACCTCCTATTGTGGCTGCAGGACATGAAGAAATCAGCCAGGACTGAGATGGAGGCTCTCTCCTTGTTGGCTTGTTCTCATATTCAAAGACAATTGTCACCAACGGCTTTGTTTGGCTATGGATCCTGAATGCTGTGCTTCTGCTTTTAAACTGGCACAGGACATGTGTTTCATTGACCTGAATGAAGTGTTTGTGTAAATTTGACCTAAGCCTTCAGCTTTCCTTTCTAGAGAGTCAGAAACCAAAGTCTCTAAGAACTTAATAAACACACTATTATTTACTCTGAAATGTGCCAGGCAGGGGGTAATCAAGTTATAGAATAAAATTCATTTAATTTTTCAAAAAACAAACCCCAGATGATACATGGAATAGAATCTCCATTTTATAAAAAGGGTTAATGGAACTCAAAAAATAAATCAAGACCCCCCTACAGCTATCAAATATCAGAATTATCCTCTGGCCAGCTAACTCAGGTCTGATTGGCCTGAAAGCACACTGTTAACCATTGCTTTCAGGATCACTTAAGCTGGGACACACAGATAGGCACACACACACACACACACACACACACACACACACACACACACACACACAAGACAAGGGGGCTACGGACAGCAGGGGGATGATGACAGATGGGGACACCTAGAAGCAAAAGACAGAGATGGACTTGATTTTGTCTTATTGCAAATCCTGCACTTTAAAGAGAGCGCTCTGCTTATATGTTGAGGGTCTAAGTAAGAGGGCTTTAGAGAGTTCTAGAGGCAGCTACAGCAAGCTTAGTGGTAACCTTGAAACCCACTCCCCTGCCACTCAGGCATCTTTCCAAAAGCTCTCACCACCACACCTACATTTCCCGCTTTATCTAGACTGCTTCCACAGCCTTCTAGGAAGCTATGAATGGCATATAACTGCGCTCTGGGTGGCACAAAACAGGGGAACCTGTGTGTACCCCATTCAGGGCGAACCCTTCATTTCTTCCCTTTACCTTTTGCTGGTCTGGGTACCAGACCATAAAAACCACATGTTGCAGATGGCAGAGCCCCATTAATTCAAGTCACTGAGAGACTATCTGAAGCTGAATACTCATGACCTTGTTCACTACCAAGTAGACTTTTCTTGAAGTAGGGCATTCTGTTTTGTTATGTGATGGCCACACCTTGGTTAACACTCTCTTCTGCCCGATCTGAAAGGGTAAAGAAAAGGCTCCTTGCTAAACCAACTCTTGCTTCACCAGGTCTTGGTTCACCTGTATGCACACTAATGTTCTGGTGCCTGGCTAACAACCTTACTTCCTGTAGGATAATGTGGGACCTTTGACTACCGTCCCAGGAATGTTAACAGCCAAATTATTTGCTCCGTGTAGAGCTGACCTGATGATGATGAGGCAGGCCTTCTCCCTCTCTGGCTTGGAAGAGGTCATGAGGTCATGCAGCCACTTCTGTTTGGCTTTTGGCTATATGCTCTTCCCTTCTTCAGTTTATATCGAATTTCCCTTTATCATGTGAGGGTGGTAGAGAGGATCATATTTGAAATTTCTCAGAGAACCCTGAAGACCTGCTGATGCAAGACTGATGCCAAACAGATATCCAAGGAAGATGGTTACTTGTCCCCTGTCCCCTGTCCCCTGCCACCTGTCAGAGAGACACAGTGCAAGCACAGGTGGCAGTGTTTTTGAGTGAAGGAATTGGGCTCAGATATTCAGCAGGGATCATGGGAAAGGGCCTTCATGGTTCATGCTTCACTGTAGAAAACAGCCGTGTCTCTGCTTGCTCAGACACTCAGAAGTCAGAGCAGAGAGACCTCTGTTATTTTGAACCATTTCCATGTGCTTTAGTTCATACCATAATACAGCTTGCTAGAAATGAATTGCTTCCTCATCCATCCCTCATAGTTGGCTTCATTAGATGAAAGGCATACCAAACAGTTTTGCCTCATCGTCCTCTCTTTCTCGGCAGACATAAAGCAATGTTGTCATTGGCGTCTATGGAACTGCACCTTAGAGTTCTTAAGCATCCTTCTTCTAACTAAGAGAGTTTTCTCGGTGCCAGTTTGCTATTTCGGGTTTTTAATAAACACACAAATCTTATCACTTTGCCCATGCTTTGTTCTGACCCCTGAGGCTGTGTCTTACTTTGAGATTGACTGCCCTCTGAAGAGACTGAAAATGTGAAATAATTTTTTTTAATGCAGTGGGTCCTAGTTCCTCTAAGTTTCTTTAAACTCTGCTTGAAGACAGAGCAGTGGCCCCCTTAGCTCGTCTCCATGGTAGTGGAAGACTCCAGCTCCAGATGTGTCAAGAGTTCTTTGTAGCAAGGCCCACTCAGGTTGACCTGAATCTAGAATGAAGAATTTCCTAAATCCATGCTCTCTGAACAGACCAAATTTCACTCTAATTGGAGGATTGACTGACACAAATGAACACAAGACAGGAGGATGCCTGCCTCTGAAGGAACAAGGCAATGACTTCTGGGGTGGCTCTGAGGCTTGGGACAAAGATAGATTTTTTTTCTTGAGCCCTGGGACATGAGAAGATTTTAGAGGGCTTTTGTTTTTAGTGAGGAAGGTACAGGACATGGAGTCATTCCACTGTTGGAAGAGAGATGCTGCTGGCTTCCTGCACTGCTGTCACTGAGGCAGGCTGTAAGCCTTCCTGAGCAAATGATGCTCTTTCCTTTCCCTGGACATGCCTCCTTACTTGGACATCTTTATGGGCCTCTCTGTGACACAAGGCAGGGCACTATGACCTATCAGAACAGTAGGCAGCACCACTATGCTCTCTAAACTCCTGCTGCCCAGATTCTTTTATCTACATAGGTGGGCCCCCCCATACACCCTTACCCCCCTCACCCCACCTCCACTCTGCCCCCATCACAAGCAGCTTGATACAAATTAGAGTCATTTGGAAGAAGAAATCTGAATTGAGGAAATGCCCCCCCATCAGACTGGCTTGATGGTAGACAAATCTGTGTGGCATCTTCTTGATTAATGATTAATGTGAGGGGGCACTGCTCACTGTGGGTGGTGACATGGAACTGTGGTCTTGGGTTATATTTTTAAAAAGCAAGCTGAACAAGCCATGAGGAGCAAGCTAATAAGAGCAGTCCTCCATGGCCTCTGCTTCTGTTCCTTCCCCCATGTTCCTGCCTTGAGTTCCCGCTCCAACTTCACTCAGCGATGGACTGCAGTCTATAAGCTGTAAGGTGAAATAAACCTTTCTTCCTCAAGCTGCTTTTGTTTGTGGTGTATTATCTCAGCAATTGAAGGCAAAGTAGGACATAAGTTTGAATTGAATTGATAAATAAACAAGAAGCTGAATCCCCAGCCATTGACCAGAGAGCAAGGTTGCCCAGCATGAGCCAGCCCTCTTTCCTCAGCACATGCAGACAAGTCAAGAAAAGCCCAGGTGGCTCACAGGGCATCCGCAGTCTCTGAGAGTGGATACCAATCCTCTTGGAAACAACGAGTAACCCCAGAAACTTCCTTGGGAATTTGGATGGGCCTGGAGTTAGCCCATACATAGTACTTGAGTGGGTTCTCCCTGCTATTGAGAGCAGTTCCTTCAGGAAACTAGCTTGAAGGTGTTCAATGTGGCACACTGTTGGTGAAACTACATTGAGTAGAGGACATGGTTACTTCACCTACCTAGCACTCCTATCTTCTAGGAACGGAACTCTCTTCAATCAGAACACTCTGCCCACTGGAGTGCCATAGCTGCATTTTGAGTGAGTTTCGCCCAGTTCTGGCAAATGCCCTGCAGTCGCCTCCAAATAAGTCTCCGACATTTGACTCTTTGGTCTCATCATTTGAGGAGGCTTAAGAAGTGTGGCTTTGCTGGAGGAAGTGCATCACTTAGGGGCAGGCTTTGAGCTTTCAAAAGGCCAGGGCTGTTTCCAGAGTGCCTTCTCAGCTTCCTGATTGTGAGCTAAGGTAATCGTTCTTGGCTCTTGGCTTCTAGGTCTAGTCACCATCTCTGCCTGCTGCCATGATGGTGGTGCGGTCTTATCGCTCTGACTGAAAGCCCCAAGTCAGCCCTTTCTTCTCTAAGTTGCCTTGGCCGTGGGTTTATCACAGCAACAGAAAACTGAATAATACACACCCTTATGGGTCACAGGTCACAGTTGGTTGGATCTGAACTTAAAAATCCTTAAAAAAAAAAAAAAAAAAAAGATTTATTTATTATTATGTATCCAGTGTTGTCTGCATGTATACCTGCAGGCCAGAAGAGGGCACCAGATCACATTGTAGATGGTTGTGAGACACCATGTGGTTTCTGGGAATTGAACTCAGGACCTTTAGAAGAACAGGTGGTGCTCTTAACCACTGAGCCATCTCTCCAGCCCCTTAAAAATCCTTTAAAGTGAGTACCTCACCACCTTTTCTTCCTTCTTCCCTCCATTCCTTCTCTCTCTCTCTCTCTCTCTCTCTCTCTCTCTCTCTCTCTCTCTCT
>OU015743.1:159952265-159987684 GCA_907169655.1 Acomys percivali
TCTCTCTCTCTCTCTCTCTCTCTCTCTCTCTCTCTCTCTCTCTCTCTGTTACACTAGTGAGAGAAGGTGTTCCAGTCTTTCTCTGATGGTGAAAAAAAGTCACAACTGGGAAACCTGGATACTGCTAGTGTCTTGAATTCCCACAAAGCCAGGAAAACTGTTCTATAGGAAAAGACTCAATATGCAGGGGTAAAAATGTCAGGAGAGAGTGCATGGGCCAGGCAGCATGTGTATGCGACTCAGGTAAGCCTGTGTATCTCCTGCCATGTGCTCGCTCTTCTACCACCCACTTAGAACTCCCTAGGCTCCCCAGGCCACACCTCTTCTCTTGGTCCAGGGGAGCTCCACAGGTGATTTTCTGCTACTACTTCTGCTGGGTTTCTGTTGATTTGGATCTTCAACCCTTCATCTGCCTCCCATAAGGTTGAACACCCCTGAGAGCAAACAGGCAGCTTTCTAGAACCTGACATCACAGAGCTAGGTGTAGTCTGGTAGTCAGGGTTTGAATTGAGAATAATAAAGAAAAAGAGCATGCCATGTGTGATAATTTATTATGGTCTGTAATCCTCACAGTGATCATTAGAGGAAGCATTATTTTCCCTAAATCATAGACTATTAGCCAAGGTTTAGACAGAGCAAGTAATTTGTTCAAAGTCTGTCCATGAAGAAGATGGGTGTGGGATTTCCTCCTTTTCCAGCTTGCTGCAAACTCTTTGCTCTCTCCAACCTGCCCTCAGGAATTTAGCACCTGGGAGGAAACAGTCCTGAAGCCAGAGACTTGTCCTCACCGCCACTCAGTCCGAGCCAGCATTTCCTTCCCAGGACTGGTGTTTGCCTGAAGAGAGAGGCAAGGCCTCCACTTGTGTTTGCTCACACCTCTCATCCAGAGGACTTCTGTGCTCTACTCTTGACATTTCCCACAGGTGCCATCCTAGACATACTGCCACAAAAACCACCACTGAGAGGTGTGGGGAGAACACCTGTTCCCACCTGCACCTCCAGGCCTGTTTTGCCTTTAAGCACTTTAATAAGTATTTAAGTGCCCAGTCTATGTCCCAGGTGCCTATAACCTATTGAAATGTGTATATGTATCCAAACCACACACTCTGCAACAGTAGGCAGAAAGCGAAGAGCATCTCACTGGGGCCGAGATGTGAGAAGAAGTTTAGGGCTTCCTGCCTCAACTGGGACTTCAGGCGAGTTCTTCATTTTTCTGTACCTGGATTACTTCACTAAAAACCAAAACAGTGCAGGGTATGGTGGTGTAAGCCTTTAACCACTGGATCTCTGTGAGATGAAATAGAACTTGGTGTATATAGTGAATTCCAGGCCAGCTAGGCATACATGGTGAGACCCTGGCTCAAAACAAACAAACAAAACCTTCCTGGGAAGCCTGTGTGGCATCACAAAAGGGACATCTGGCACCCAGCAGCCGGTGTACATGCTGTCACAGTAGTCGTTTTTTGTGCTCGACCTTTATATACTACAGAACGCTACCATGGAAGGATCTGATGATTTTGTTTCTCAAAAATAGATTTCAAGTGACATGAAAAATGCCCACAATCTCTCTGTGAGGCATCATGGCCTGGTGTGGGCAAAAACAGTGCCGTTCAAAGATGGGAACCTGTCTGACATTCTCTGTGCATTTATTTGATTTCTGAATCAGAAATTCAAGTGCTTTTAAGCCTGAGTGGAGAGACCCCCAGATGAGTGCCAGAGCTCATCCTTTGTTTATGAGATGTGCGTCTCCTCAGACCTTCCTGTAGCAGCAACTTACTTTTGTCTTATTCTCTCAGTTCTAGACAAGTGCTCTCTACCCCTAAGCTCATGCCAGCCTGTAATTCTTTGGTCAAATGAAAACACGGGGAAATTTATTTATTGAGCATAGTGTTGTTGACTCTCTTCTGCATCCAGTCAAGACAAGAAAGTGGAACTGTTTAGTGTCAAGGCGATAAATCTGAATTCTGCCCATTGTCATCTCATCTGCACCCCATCTCTTCTTGTTCCTTGGAATAGCCCCCACAGCACCCAAGGGCAGCATTGAGGCAGCAGAAGGGAGAACTCAGTTTCTGCTAACAATGGAGGAGACTATTGGCCTCATATCCACTAACACATGGTGTTCTTTAATGTTCTTATGGAAGCTGTTTAGCTGCCCCTCCTGATGAACTGAGCCTCTCCTCTCAGGTTTAAGGTATTTATCCATGCAGTCTCCTAGACTTGGAGTCCTGTGCTGCCCCATGAGCCAGGAGCTCTGGTCTTTTGCCCATCTCCTGATAGCTACAGAACTCTCCAGCCATGTGTATTCCTCAAAGTGAGATACAGCAAGTCACCAGTCAGGAGAGCCCTTTGGTGACTTAAAATGTGGCCTCTGAGACTGGTCAAGGTGAAAGGCGGTCCAAAAACAAGAGGAGACTGGCTGCTATAGTCTGGTATCCATCCATCCCTTTGAGTCTCTTCCATAAAAAGTACCACTGCACCACACTGACCATTTGGGGTGCCATAGGCCAAACATAGGCTCAGGCAGGAGTTATCCATGTATTTTACTAGTGCATATTGGCTCATTCAAGCACAACTTTCCTTAAGACTGACAGAGAATTACACATTGCTATCTAACCATGTAGCTGCACATGGCCTGGACATGATTGAAAAAATATGCCTAGCTCATTCTACCTGACTCTTAACCTTCTCTGAAGAAGAAACCACTGTCTGCCCTTTCTGTGTGTTTTTATTACTTTAAAAATTTTTGTGATTATAGCATAATTATGTCATTTCCTCCTTCCCCTCCCTCCCCCCAAATGTTCCTATACGCCCCTCCTTGCTTTCTTTCAAATTCATGGCCTCTTTTTTCATTAATTGTTGTTACATGAATATATGTACACATATGCATGCACACACACACACATACGCGCACGCACACACACACACACACACACACACACACTCCTAAATATAACCTGATCAGTCTGTATAATGACACTTGTATGTATGTTTTCTGGACCACCATTTGACATTGAGTAACCAATTAATGTGCCCTTTTCTGGGGAAAATTATTTCTCTAACTCTCAGCTTCCTGTTGTTGCCTGTAGTTCTTTGTGTGGCATTGAGGCCTCCTGGGCTTTCCCCATCCACCCTAGCATGTCTATTCTTAAATTTGTCCAGCTCATGTGTAGGCCATCATGTTGATGAGATGTCATGGTTGTAGCTTCTGAGACACGAAGGAAACATGGTCTCATAGCAAACTCCCTGATCCTCTGTCTCTTACAATCCTCTCACCTCGCTGGGCATGGTGGCTCACACCTTTAATCCCAGCGCTGGAGGCAGAGACAGGCATTTTGCCGTGAGTTCGAGGCCAACCTGGTCTACAAAGTGAGTCCAGAACAGGCAAAGCTACACAAGAAACTGTCTTGAAAAACAAAACAAACAAACAAACAAAAAAAACATAACAATCCTCTCACCCCCTCTTCCACAGTGCTTCCTGAGCCTTAGGTGCAGGAGATGTGTTATAGATGTAGCCACTGGGCCTGGGATCCACAACTCTGTATTTTGATTGGTCGTGTTTTCTGTTGCTAAGAGAAGTTTCATTGGTGGAGAACAGAGTGAAGACTGCACTTACCTATGGATGTAAGACAAATATTTAGAATGTAGTTAGGGATTATGCTTGCTTAGTAAAGTTGTGGCTATTGGCTCTCTTCCAAGACCCATGATGTCACTAGCCCTGAGTAACTACTGGTTTCTTGCCAACAGCTAAGTTGTTTGGCGTCCATATCCTGGAGAATAAGAACCAAAGAAAATCAATTGTTCCCTTCCATGTCTCCCTGGCTTTCTAAAACTACAGCTTAGGGATGGAGAGAGGACTCAACAGTTACGAGTGTCTCCTGCTCCTGCAGAGAACTAGCGTTTGGTTCCCAGCACTCACATCAGCAGTTTAAGACCACCTGTTGGCGACAACCCTAGCTGCAGGAGAATCACATGCCCACTCCTGGGCTCTGTGGGCACCTGCACAACTGCATGTGCACACACATACATGTAATCAAAAATAATACAAATAAATCTTTAAATTACAGCTTTTAAAACTACTTTATTGCAGTGAGGCAGGTGGGGTATAAGTGTCATGGTCTGCATGCAGAGGTCACAGGATAATTTGCAGAAGTCAGTTTTCTCCCTATACCAGGTAGGTCTGGGGCACCAATCTGGGTCGTTAGAAATACCTTTACATGCTGAGCCATGTCACCAGCCCTAGCTCTGGTTTTTTGTCTTGGGCTCTGCTTCTACCTAAAGTGTACATAAGACACGAATAATCAGGAGAGGGCGTGGACTTTGGCCCCTTCCTCCATAAAGTTACATCTACACACCACGCAAAAGTGTCAGTGTTGCTCAAAAGCTGTTCTGTGCATTTTTGTCATTGCGCTTGGGTTAGGGTGGCAGTTGAGACGGCCCTTTCACACTAAAATAGACTTGCTTTAGGTGGCTGCTATGAGTCAGACATAGAGCTGTCTGCTCTCATATAGTTTAAAGGTTTTAGTAATCCTCAGAGAAATCTAATATAGCAAACATTATTATTAATCCCCCACCGTAAGTGGAGAAAATCAATGCTTAGAGAGTATAAGAAAATTTCCCCATGACCCTTGCCAGTAAGCACTGAGATGAAACGTTAACTCCAGAACCAAAACTCCAACTGCTAACCCTACCCAGAAGCTACTGTCACTCAGCTCTGAGTGTTGTCATAGTTGCACCACGACTGTCTCCCAAAGTTATTCTACCCCAGCCCAAAACACTACAGTAACCCCTCTTGCCAATGACTGACTTGTGGGTGGGCTACTCAAAGTAGTAAACCTATGTGGAGGTCAGAGGTCAGAGGTTAGTTGCCTAAGCTATTTTGAGTCAGTGAGACAAGAGGAGCAGCTTAGTGGGAATTCACTAGAGAAAACAACTTATATGGTGTCAAGGGGACTCAGCCTCACTTTTTCATACTGAATGCTGACAAAGGAACATGTATTCTTAATAGCTGGAAGAAAATAGCTTTGAGATGAATCCAACATTGTGGGGCTCCCAGTAAAATAGACAAAAGGATGCATGGTCCTTGTTAAAGTCACCTGGCTCTCCATCACCTAAGGTCTCCCTACTCAGAGCTCCACCTCAACAAATGGACACTGCACAAATCACTTTGATTTGGACATTCTGACACCTGAAAGCCAAGCACTTCCCTTGAGACAGATACTGGTAGTATAGCTTTGCACTGTCAAGAGTGATCACCAGTCTTAGCCTAAGAGGGTAGTTGTGCACTCTGGGTAATAGTGCCCTCAAACATCAATATAATACAATAATTAATTAATATAATAATTAAAATCACTATCCCTGGGGTCCGATTTTAAATTCCATCTCTTCCGTTAAACAGCTGGGAAATTTTGCATGAGGGATTTGCTTCGTTTCCATTTTCTTGTCTACAGAATGGACACAGTAGTAGTGTAGCCTCAAAGGAGTGCTTTTAGGCTTAAAGCAGAAAACAAGGATGAAGCAGTAAAGACAGGACAGAAACAGTAAATATTAGAGATTTCAGTGACAATTAAGGGTGGTGGTTCTATCTGTTTCCATCTTCCAGGATACCCTGCAGCATGCAACAGATCAGGTGACCATGTAGCTTATCTCCCAAGCTTGGCTGCTTTTGTCCGAGATAAACACTAAACTGGAATACAGAGGCAATCTATCCCAGGGAAATCTGGAGGTATGACCATGTTAGAGATACCAGGTTAGATCCTGAAGAGCATCACTGTCCAGAGATGCTCCTTCATCTAAGATACAGTTAGTGTGCCCTACTGTAACTTCTCTGAGCATCCTGGAACTTCACATTGTGGTCAGTGATGAATGGGAGTTCTTTCCAGGACCACTGTAGAAGAGCTGGGTTGCTACAGAAAGCTAATGTCTAGCATATTTCCTTTCTGCACTTGTAACAACAGACACTTTTTTTTACAAGCTCTTTGCAAACAGCACTCAGCCTTCCCTAATCCCATATCTGTAATGTATTTCAAAGAGCTGTTAAGAGACAGCATTGAGGAATCATCTTAATGTAATTATATGAGACGGATGGATTATTATCCCAACTTGAAAAGATGACTCTCTTTTTCTTTATTCTGTGCCAAAGGAAATTTCAGAAAATGAGTTCAAGCTGTAATTCTTCCTGCTGCTACCTCAGTGCCAGTGTGAGAGTCCAGGATCCGAGAGTACATGTCCTGTGCCAATGATGCTGAGTTAAAGGTGGATACCACGAAACCTGTAAGAAATCCTTCAAACTTCAAATTCTTTCTTCAGCAAAGCTGCCTGACTTCTGGTGAGGTCCAGAGTGGAGTCTTTCTTAGAAATCTGTCAGGCTGTGTGTATGTTCTTTGTTTTTCCCAACATATGACATTGCAAGCAGTTGACTGTCTCTACCACACTATTACACACATATGCACACACATGACATTGCAGGCAGTTGGCTGTCTCTACCACACTGTTACACATATATGCACACACATGGTGTTGCAGGCAGTTGACTGTCTCTACCACACTGTTACACATGTATGCACACACATGGCATTGCAGTCCTAGTATTTGGATTGACTTGACTTCTTTTAGTTTCCCAGAGTCTGAACTGCCCAACTTGGCCCCAACAAAGAGAAGTTGAGGCTCTTCTTTGACTAGTTGTGAAAGTACCCGACTCATCCAACCAAGATCAAGTATGCATGCTGCCCCAGAGGGTGCTGGCAGCACCTTCACATGTTGTAGGACTCCAGCTGAGGCAACAGCTACCTTACTGAGGAGACAGGATGCAGAGTGTGGTGGGGCAAAGAGGAAAGAGAAGTGCCTGCAACAATCAGTACTTAAAATCTCCCTGCTTCAGAGCCCCCAATTTCACTTTCTGCAAATATCCTTTAAGAACATTCACAATTGCTTTTTAATGACTTTTTCCTTAAAGAAATACAAAGAGTAATGCCATAAAGACCTAGAGAAATGATTAACTCAAATCATATAAAATTGCCTACACTTGCTTATGTTTTCCATAGAAAACAATTGCATGTTATTCAACCAATTAGTAAAAAAAAACAAAAAACAAAAAACAAAACAAAACAAAACCAACTTGTTTTTCAAAACTATGGGACAGAGGATATTTGCCCTACTTACAAAACCTCTTTCCCAGCCTTCTGTCCAACGCTCATCCAAAGCAACACCACCTCTTGCCTGGAAGGCTGTTTCCCACTATCTCACCAGCCCCATCCATTCTCTCTATTGCACCATAGTGATCTCTTCACCATGGAAATCTGACCCTCTCCTGCTTGAAGTCCTGAAACAACTTGGAGTTCCTCAAAGAAAAATGTTTCAAAATCTCTAAGTAGCTCCAGAAATGTCTGCAATTTGAGCTCCCAGCTCATCGTGAGACTGTCTGCGCTCTTCTTCCATTTCTCTGTCCTTCCATGCTCTCTTCTTCTCTTCCGGGATCGAGCTGCTCTGTCGTGAACATTCTGTCACCTGCTCATCAGTCTCTGGCACCAACTTGGCACAGCTGTGCCTGCCTAAGAGTAAGAACTGCATGCCACCAGACTCTCTCTCCTGCTGGCAACCGAAGGCTCTGTCAGATCTGGAAAGCAGACATGGAAGTCTTTTATCCATCCAAGGCCATGGTGGCCATTTGACAGATGGAGAGCTAGATTAGGTATGAAAAATAGTCCAAACCATAGCACATTGCACAGGACACCATGCGCCATGGGGGTTAATTTTATTTTCTCATTTATATGTCCTATTTTATCTTGTGTGCATATATTAGATGCCTACTATACACAGATATTGTGTTAAAAATCTAGGGAGTAAAATTCAGTAGAATATAGCCTTCAGAAAAGTCTGAGTTTATAGGGTGTCTTACTCAGTGTTCTACTGCTGTGAAGAGACACCATGGCCATGGCAACTCTTACAAAAGAAAGCATTTGATTGGGACCTGCACATAGTTTCAGAAGCTTAGTTCATTATCATCATGGCAGGGAGAATGGTGGCACAAGCAGACAGAGTAGCTGAGAGTTCTACATCTGAATCTGAAAGCAGCAGAAAGAGGAAAGACTCTAGGCCTGGCTTGGGCTTATGAAACCTCAAACCTACCCACCCCAGTGGCATACTTCCTCCAACAAGGCCACATCTACTAATCCTTCCAGATAGCACCACTCCATAAGCATTCAAATATAGGAGCCTATGGGGGCCGTTCTTATTCAAACCACCAGATTGGGAAAGGCAAACAGGTACTTGGATGCTTAGGGCTTACAAGAATAAGTCGAATTTGTTGTAGCAACACTTGAAATGTCTCAGAGAGCACACCAAACAGTGGCTTAGGAAATAAAGAAGTATTTCCTATCTGTGCACTAAATCCCAGAAGAGAGGTGGGCTTTTTACTCCACAGATTCGGGGACCTCAGTTCCTTTCACCCTGCTGTTCTGGACCTAGTAGGACAGACCTCATCTTTGTACTTGAGGCTGAGCAGCATGTCTGTGCTTCCACTAGCAGAAAGGGAAAAGACTGAGAAACAGCCAGGAATGAAAGTACAACAGCACATTATTGCCATTCATTTAGTTCCCTAAACATAGCTATGTGTGGTACAATTAGGCCTGGCAATGAGCTTCTAGCTGCCTATCAGGAATCACTTCAGGTACCACTGTTGTCATATATGAAGGAGAAAAGAGTGTTATAGACAGTCAAATCCCCACCAGCTAAGTGAGGATGTGATGGGAATTCGGATGACAGGCAGTTTCCTCATTGGGACAGAAACAAAGAAGTTGTCATAAAAGAAACATCTCCTGAGCTGTGGATCTTGAAGAATAAGTAGGACACAATCATTCTAATAAGGTGGCAAATTACTACCCAAGGGGCCATAATTCAAATGCATGGGTGAAACTAAAGTCACATGCCATAGCTTTCCAGTCATGAAGTCCAGCCCAGTGTGGACCAGTATACAATCAAAACACAGCCACTGCAAATCTTCTGCCACATTCTCCACCAGATACCCACAACAGGCGAGGGCAGTACAATTGCCCTCCCCTCTCCTCACTCTACTTCTTCCTTTGGTTGTTGCTGCTTTGGTGCCTTCATGGACTACCAAGAAAAAAGAGACATAAAAGCCTAGTACAAAATTACTTGGTCTAGTCATACACTGACTTTTAGTTTTCCTAATATGGGAAAAGCATAACTGTTAGCTCTTTCTTGAATTACATTGTGTGTATGCGTGTGTGTGTGTGTGTGTGTGTGTGTGTGTGTGTGCAAGCAAGTAGGCACACATTCTGGTGCGTCCATGCCACAATACATATGTGAAGGTCAAATGACAACTTGTGTTAGTCAATTCTCTCCTTCTGCCATGTGAGTCCCAGGGATTGAACTCATTGTCGGGCTTGGCAAAAAGTATCTTTTCATACACTGAGCCATCTAGCAAGTCCTGGCTCACTCTGCTATGAGGAAGTTTGATGGGTGCCCCGGGGCTTTCCTGCTAAAAGGAACTTTCCTGAAGTTTCCCTGAGACAAGATTGTGGCCTCCAATGAGTCATAGAGTGGTCTAACTTTCTGTTGAGTCTCATTTTTTTCACCCAAGGGACCCACTTATAACAGGCTCCTTTTTCTATGGCCCTATATCTTGTCTTTAAGAAATGCTGTCCATAACCACAGTGCCCTTTCTGTTTTTTGGGGGGGGTACCCCCAAAAGCCATTAGCTTTCTCTAGCAGTTGCTGAATCCCCTTAGTTCCTGGGAGTATACACCAAGCTCTCTAGATGAAAGCCAAAGTGAGTACCACAGGGGGAGTCGGGGAAGGTGGAAGTCAGCACAGTCAGGATTTTCCCATCTCTCCTGCTCACCTGTTCCATCAGGGGCATTTCTGCTGCCTGAAGCTCCTCTTGGACAAGCCAGGCACAGAGGACCTAGCTCCTTTAAGCATTCAGGGGTGTCTTGACCTTCTGATCCACCAGGGAATCTCAAAAAAAAAGCAGGAAGACTTTCTTTTTACATATTTTCTTAGCATACTCAATGGAGTTATTTACAAGATGGGGATGAAGCTCAGTGGAAAAGTACTTTCCTAGTACATATGATGTCCTGGGTTTGAGCTCCAGTAGAGGAAAAGAAAGAAAGAATGAAAGAAAGAAAGAAAGAAAGAAAGAAAGAAAGAAAGAAAGAACAGAAAGAACAGAAAGAAAAGACAGAAAGAAAGGAAATTTTGTTTTGCAATACTGCTTGTCCACTCATTGGCTCATTAGAATAGTGGGTCATTAAGCCAGATGAGAAGTAGCCAGATGGGGTGGGGTGTGTTTGTAATCCTAGCCCTTGGGACCAGAGGCAGGAGGAATGCAAATTCAAAGGCCACATAGCTTAGAACCTTGTTCCTCAATAAAGCCAAAACAAATCAATGATAAAAAAAAAAAAAACCTGACAGTAGTGGCAGCATATAGAGATATAATCGCAGTGCTCAGAAAGCTGTTGCGTTTGGATCAGGAATTCAAGATGAGCTTGGGCTGTGCATCAGGGCCCTGTCTCAAAGCCAATGCGGTTTACTGTCATCAGCCACCACCCCTTTCCCTGAGGCCCTTTGTGTTCCTCCCCTGCCCACTGACGTCTCAGGGACTGTCATTCATCCCAAGCACCTATACTTTATGGGTCCCTGTCCTGGGTGCTGAGAGTACAAGGGTTATAAAGCAGATCAAATCTTGCCCCTGAAGGGTTTGTAGGGGAATAAGATAAAAACAAAAAACAAAAACTTACGGGATTGTGTTGGTGTGTAATAAGTGCTCTGGTAAACCTCTTCCAGATGTGAAGATTCCCCATGTCAGAGCCTGGTGTCCTGGCAGCGGGCATTCTAGAGAAGGAGAATGGTGTGTAAACACAATTAGAACACAATGCGACCTAGTGAGTCAGATGGGTGTGTGTGCACAGAATGCTAAGTGACTCGCATCGCTTCGGGGCTTCGGGGAAGAGTCCACAGACTTTCTGTTTAGAGAGCACAGGATTGTGTTATAGAAAAGGAGAAGATAGCTATCTTCAAGTGCAGCTTTCTGCCAGCCTTCCCCCCAGAGCCTCAGGCAGTTCCCACCCACAGGATGGCTCCAGTTCAGCACTGGGACCAGAAGTGGGACTGCACAAGATGCCTTCTCCCAACAAAGGCAGCACTGCAGAGCAAAAGACCAAAGAAGAAACTGAAGAAAGGGCTCTATGATCAGTCCCTGAGACCTAGAGAGAAGGTAACCAGTCAGCTGCTCCCTCCCTGTGAGGCTGGGACCCAGCAGGGCGTGGGACCCTGGCACACTCATCAAAGATACTACAGGAGTTAAAGTATTTGGAGTTGTAACTACAACACCTCTGAGCACCCTCCAGCCTGCCACATCCACTAAAAACATCCACAGCTGGAAGAAGCAGAACCATTCCAATTTGGACACATGTCCTAAGCGCTCTTGGCATTCTCTTTCTCTCCTCCTACCTCCCTACCCCAAGAAGCCTTCGCCAACGCTTTCTCTATTGTCTCCTCTTCTGTCAGAGAGAGGAAATTTCCCCTTGACAGTTCACTCTGGATTGTCCTGAACCTCCACTACAATAGTGCACTGCTCGGGCTGGAAAGATGGCTCAGTGGTTCAGAGCACCGACTACTCTTCCAAAGGTCCTGAGTTCAATTCCCAGCACCCACATGGCAGCTCACATCTGTCTGATGCAGTTCTCTGGTGTGTAGATGTAATGTAGACAAAGTATCCATATACATTAAATAAATACATTTAAAAAAATAGTGCGCTGCTCAGCCAGATTCAGAACCTACATAAAGGGCTTACCATTTCTGTATCCCAGGCCTCTCCAGGAACAATCTTCCTCTCTCTTTCAGTAGAGATGCTTCTCTCTACAGCTCAGCTCTTGTAGACATGGACATATCACCCAAACATGATGTGGCGGTTTGAGTAAGAATTGCCCTCATAGGTTCATAGATTTGACTACTTGGTCACCGGGAAGTGGCACCATTTGAAAGGTCTCACTAGAAGAAGTGTTTCACTGGGGATGAGCTTTAAGATTTCAAAAAGCCCCTCCCAAGCCCAGAGTCTCTGTCTGCCTGCTTCCTTGAGATCTGGATGGAGAGCTCTCAGCTACTCCCCCAGCTTGAATGTCTGCCTGAACACCGCTGAGCTTCCCACAGTGATGAGAGCGGACTAAGCCTCCAAAACCATAAGTCAGTCCCAACGAAACGCTTTCTCTTATGAGAGTAGCCGTGGTCATAGTGACTCTCCACGGCAATAGAACACTGACCAAACACATGATTCAAAAAGTTCTACATGCCGTGGAGACAGTGCAAAGTCAAGGGATGGCCAATGACAGCTTAACAAACTCAGCCTCAGGACTCTCGCTGAAGATGTGGTAGGGAAACTCCATCGGGTGGAGGGGTGGTCATTGTTCTGGGGCTCAATGGAGAACAAAGCCAGCACAGGGAGGAGGTGTGAGATACCCTGCAATGCTTGGGCTCCTGTGTAAACTTCCCTCAATGGTAGACCGTAACCTACAAGCCAAAAGGAGCGGGTCCTTCCCTAAGTGGCTTGTGGTGGTGCTGTTTGTTATAGCAATGAAATGACTGCTAAGGCAGACTGCGGACATGTCTGCCTTATTGCACTTTATTGTCATTTAGCCAGTGGGATGAAGTATGGAACTCATGTCACTGGCATAGAAGAAATGAACATCACCCTGCCTCTTAATTCTCTAAATTCCAAAGTCCCTGAGCAAGTGTGTGATGGGCCCATCTTGAGGATGTCAAGGAGGGGACGGAACTTATTAGCCTGAGAGGAATACTGTTAGTGTCTATTTAAGTCCCTCAAGCCCTTCTATTCCACTGCCAGCATCTGGATGCCATACATGAGGATAAGTTATTTCTGGTTAGGGAAGGCTGCTCTGTCCTGGGCTAATGATAAACAGAAATGATAGGGGCCCTCAGGACCTGGGAATAGCCCTCAAAAAACTACCTGAGACTGGTGTATCAATACCCCAGGTCTATTGCTCCTGGGAGGGTAATTCTGAGGAGTCTGGCTGCACCCTTTCCCAGAGCTCCTCAGAGAGGACACTGCAGTGGTAAATAGGGTCTGAAGGCACACAGGGAATCTTTTCATGTCCCTTCTTAGTCTTATGCTCAGGTCTCTAAAATAACTATTGGCTCAAACTTTGCTTCCGGGGAAGCTCAAATCAAAACTTCAACCAACAAGGGACTAAATACAAAGATGAGAAGAAAGTCCGTTGCAAAGCACTTGCCTCACAAGCTTAAGGACCTATGCCCGATCCCTAGAGGCCATGGAGGAGCTGGGCCTGGAGACACACAACTATAATCCCAGAGATGAGAAGGCAGAGACAGGAGGACCTCTGGGGCTTGCTGACAAGCCAGCCTAAACAAATTGGCAAGCTGCAAACCCAGCCAGAAAATGTCTCAAACAACAGGGTGGATGGATGGCTCCTGAGGAGCAATACACAAGGTTGTCCTCTGCCCTCTACATATGCACACATGTGTGCACACATATGAGAGGGGGGAGGGGAGAGAGGGAGTGAGCAAATGTAAACTCTACAAAAATAAGAAGGCAGACTTAGAAAATCAGGGTGAAACTGGCCAAGGTAAGATGCCTGAGACAGGAGACTTCCCTGCCCATCTCTTAAGCTCTCCACAGCAAGGTTTTGGAAGGGACCAGGGCAATCATAAGGACAATTCTAGAAGCCAGATAGGCAGTGCAGGTTTGGGAGCTGGGCATCTCCTGAGCTTTGTAGGTGTGGGGTGTGAGGGAGTACGAGGAGGGTGCAGTCTGTGGGTTAGGCAGATATGTGTAATGTGCTGTCACTAGAGTCTTTGCTTCCCCTCTGCACACATGGCAATGACTTTCTGTGTCACTCAGTCCTCTCATGCAGAAGGGAGAGAAATGAGGCCCCAGAGAGACGGAATAGGAGCTTTGAAGGCTGTGGTGCTCCATCTACCTGTCAGAAAAAAACCTTTAATAAATAAAAAAAAGGGAAGAGGGAGGTGTGTGGCGACAGCAACAGGGAGAAAAGGATGAAGTGTGAAAGCTTCTGGACCTGGCTCTGAACCAAAGCATCTTTAGTCCCGAGATAAAAGAATGAAAATGGTCCGAAGCTGGGCCTCCCCTCTACTGTGCAGTGCCCCAGGCCAAGTAGAGCACTCACGCTCCTGCTCCAAGGAGCAACAGATGACCTGTTTCCAGAGAAGCTCCAGGGCTGTGTTAGTGAGGTAAAAAATCTCTGCCCCACCCCCTAGCACCTCAGGAAGGAGTCCCCAGGAAACACAGTCAGCCCCTCTAATGTGTAGCATGGGGGTAGGGTGGGCATAAGGCAATGGATGGATGTTATATAGAATCCATTTTTAACTTCTTCCCCAAAGTAGGCCACTGCATAGACTTTCCCAAAGCCCGGAATAATTACCCACCATCCCCAGAGAACATTCCAGAGAAGCACTTTTTGGTTGTACCACCTCACCTCAGACAATAAAACAGAATTCCAAATCGGTTGTTGAAGTGGTCTGGAAAGGTGGAAAGAGACGTCTGCAAGACCCAGGCAGCCTCCTGCTCACACCTTCTCATCAGTGCCCAGGTATGATGTGCTTTTGGTGGAGGGCTTTGTGTTCAGCTTTGCTGAAGAACATTTACTGATCAAAAAAAAAAAATTTTTTTTATGGAAACAAAGAAACTGTCAGGAATTCACTCAGTTCAAATACTGGCAGTTAACGCTCACTAAGTACTGAGATGTCACAAGGACTCTCTGCTCACTAATCTTTAATCTGCTTAACATGCTGAGAGTGACTATCTTCCATCCTACTCTTGTTGGAGGCAAAGGGAGTGACTGGTCCCTGGATGAGCAGTGGGCAAGAGCAAGGGCCATGAGATTTGCTGGAACTGTCTAACCACAGATTCTTACTTTGGCTAATGACCCCCTCCTGCCCCAGAACCAAAGCCCTAACCTTAGGAATCTCTAAATGTTTCTTTTCTTTTCTTTTTTCTTTCTTTCTTTCTTTCTTTTTTTTAAAGACATTTCATTAGTGTAGTAAGTATGCAAAGTCAACGGCTGGGTGTCATTTCATCTTGGGTTGGGTTGTATTGTTGCCACACTGGGAATTAAGCCCAGAGTTCCCTGCATGCTCTGCAAGAACTCTACATGAGTTGCATCCCTTCCCCTCTGTCACCTTTTATTTTGATAAAGCATCTTTCAGGCTTCCAAGGTGGCTCCAAAGTTATGATCCTCTTGTCTCAGCCTCCTGAGAAGCTAGGATTACAGGTATGCACCGTGAGATCTAACTAACTGTACAAAATAATTGGTTTTATTATGACATTTTCATGCATGTGCATAATATACTCTTGATGGCCTCTCATCACCCCCTCCCATTGGTCCCCTTCTTCCCAAATAACTTCCCTTTTATGTTCTCACTGTTGCTTTTTAACCCAGGTTGTATGTTTAAGAGGAAGAATGTAAAATCTGTCTTTCTGGGTCTGGCTTATGTCATGAAACAAAGTGATCCCCAGCTCCATCCCTTTTCCACAAATGACATAATTTCATTCTTCTTTATGGCTGAGTAAAACTTGATCATGTATTTATCAGTGCATGCTCTTATCTGGCAAAAGGGACTTGGCAGAAGTGGTTCAATTAAAGTGAGATAGGGACATTATCAGGTTACCCAGGTGGGCCCTAAATATCAAGGAGACACAGGGAGATTTAACAAAAGCGAGAAGGCAATGTGAACGTGAAGTAGAGACTAGAGTGATGTTACAAAAACATAAAGGCCAAAGCCAATGAGGATATAATGGCTAAAAGGACAGCCAATATTTTTGTCCCTGCCTCTATATCAATCAGACCCCAGGAGATAATGGGACACTTCTGAGAGAATTCTGTCACTTTATTAAGAGATTTAGAATAGAAAGAAACTGAAAAAAAAATATTTATACTAAAACTCTTTTTAAAACCCACCCTCCATTGTTTATGAAAATCATTCTTTGAGTTTATAAAATGAAGAACCCCCAAAGTCGCTGGCTCACTGCAGGCTTTGGTCACTGGAAATTCTGCAACTTATCTCCTAGGTTAACCCTATCTGACATGAGACCATCTCCAGCTGTCTTAGGGTTTCTGTTGCTGTGAAGAGACACCATGCCCAAGGCAACTCTTACAAAGGAAAACATTTTACTGGGGCTCACTTACAGTTTCAGCGGTTTAGTCCATTACTGTCATGGCTGGGAAACATGGTGGCATACAGGCCAGCATGATGCTGGAGACCGAGCTGAGAGTTCTGTATTTTGATCTGCAGGCAGCAGAAGGGGACGAGCTTGAGTAAAAATATGAGACCTCAAAGCCAGTCCCCACAATGACTCATTTCCTCCAACAAGGCCACACCTCCTCCAACAAGGCCACACCTCCTCTCTAACAAGGCCACACCTACTCCAACAAGGCCACACCTACTCCAACAAGGCCACACCTACTCCAATAAGACCACATTTCCTAATAGTGCCACTCCCTATGGGGCAAGCACTCAAACACAAGTCCATGGAGGTCATACCTATTCAAACCACCACACTGTCCTTTTCAGAGATCCCCAGTCTCTCTTCCTCTTCATGTGGCCACAAAGCCCAGGATTGTAAGAGCCACCAGAAGCAGAAAAAGACCAGAATGATTCTGCCACACAGCCTCCACAGGACCCGCTGCGCAGAGGTAAGCTATGAAGAGACAGGGCAGGGCACAGCTTATCCTGAGGAAAACTGTGAGAATGCATGTATGGGAAGGAGCAGGGGGTTGGAGACCAAAGTGCAGCCGCTTCAAGGACATTTATAATAACTGCACACAGCGTCCCCAGTACGGACATTGTTACTTCCCTTTTAGTGACAAAAGGGTTTGTCACTAACCCTTGTCCTTGAAGTGTTGTCCCAAAGTGAGTGTCAGACTCCCAGACACAACTGTCGCGGGCTCCACCCTTGGCCTACACACAGGACTCTAATTCTTCGCCAACACCTCTGCAACCACCTCGCTGTCCTCACGCCTGTTCATTCCCACTGCCCGACACAGTGCACAGCACCGCTATACAGTGTATTCTTGGTCCCTGAAGCTCAGCTCTCAAAAGATAGCTCTCCGGTACCTTCTCCCAGGTCTGCCCTCTCAGCAGGACCCTCTTTCTTCCCCCACGCAGAGAGTAAAAGAGCCATGAGTTCCTTGGAGCTTCTGACCCCGCCCCCCAATCCCCAAACACATTTTTTAACTGATAATAAACAAACAACCTCATAGAAGCTACTCAACCTTCCCTTCCTTTCCACATCCCTCTCCAGGAGGCATCTATGAAAGGCAGGCCTCAGTAGGTCATAAATCTGCCTGGTGGCCACAAGTTCACAAGAAGGAGGCTTCCCTGCCCCTTGCAAGCCAGAGACGAAAAAGGACTCTTTGCACTCTCTGTCGGGTCTCCTGAGGGCATCTCAACTAGCAGAGAGGACAGGCCCCATTCTCTGCCAGGACTCTGGGACCAGATTGCTTGCTATCTAGACTTGACTCCAAGCCCAGGCTCGCCAGCCTCAGTTTCCACAGCAGGACCTTAGCAGTGTCTCAGGGCCTCCCACAGTACCCTACAGAGAAAATGCTCTATAAATATTTATAAAACTAATGACTTTATTGCTGCCAGAGATGGGACAAGCGCAGATACCTCTTGCGTGCTGAGATGATCTGGGAGCTAGAACACCGGGGATCCCCAACAGAGGGAACCCTCTCTTTCCCTCACTTGTCCCCACCCAGCTTCTCCCTTCTTCCTTCTCTGTTCATTGTAGCACCATCTGTTTGAGCCTCTTTCTCTCCCACTTTAGAACTTCTTCCTTCTGGTTCTATTGTTAGCAAGAAATGGCATCTACTTTGGAAGCTGGAAGGAAAACTGAGAGCAGACTTTCCAAAAGCAGCCTCTGCCTCAGTGCCTCTCAGCCTTCCTAACGCTGCACGACCCTTTAATACAGTTCCGACAGTCCTCATGATGTGCTGACCCCCAACCATAAAATCATTTCATTGCTCCTTCATATCTGTTATTTTGCTTCTTTTATGAATTGTAATGAAAATATCTGATATGTAAGAGTTTTTAGTATCAAACTAAATAAACATTTCTGGCACTCCACAACTGATGAGCATTTCATGGGTACCATTTATATTGTGAGTGACAAGGTTGGCTTTCCATCTCCCTGTGTGTAGTACCATTGCTACAATCTTCCAATCAGAGCACAGTCCTTGCTAGCCCCCTCCTCTTCGTCTCCACCCATCCTCCATCACTATCTCCATCATCATAAGAATAGCTCAGAAGCTCCAGGATCCTGTCAAATGCCTGCCAGGGAGCTGTCTGCTTATTACTCACTTACTTTAACTTTGAGGCTTCAATGTACTCTTTAGTTTGCTGTCAGCTCTTCAAGGAAAAGAATTTTGACGGGGCATTATGTTGAATTCCACAAGGGACATTTTTCACTTGCCTCCTTGGAGATCTGGCCTGTGGGTTGGGAATGGACCGTGACGCAGTTACACTCTCTGGTTTTCAGCGGGGCCTCATAACTCACATTGTGATCTGTGATGTGTGCCAGGAGAGCTTGTGTTCCAACGGGGCATGTTAAATACAAGACATGAAAAGGTAATAGCAGCGGAGTCCTCAGTCTGCAAAACTAATCAGGCATCCCTGAAGGGGTTGGCATTCTAACAGCAAAATATCTGGGAGGTTGGAGTGGGGGTGCAGTTAGGTATCCAGGCATGGAAAGCGTTTCCAATCCCACTTTCCTCTGGCAGAAAGAAAAGCTGTCTGACAGAAGAGAACCCACATACAGACAGAGATAGAAGTTGTACTGAATACATATAAAACTTTATGGTCAGGGGACCACCTAAAACCCAGCCAACATCAACAATCCACCACAATCACATCAGATGCACACACGCATACTCGGTGTGTGTTTAAAAGTGTTCTTGTCGCAAGACAGTGCCTTTTCTTGGGGCATGTAGCTCACATCTGATTCAAGAAGCCTGTCCTCCACACTGGCTGGTGGCATTTCTTCACCCAGTTCCCTGCTTTGCTCTCAGCAGCTGTCCTCTTCTGCTCTAACTCTGGGGCTGCCTACTTCCTGGCCTGCTCCAGACAGACAGCTTGAGTTTCTAGGACTCTTTCAAGTCTTTTCACCTACCCTGACCCTTCAGTTTTCTTATTTATAAAATGAATAAAGCAGTGTGCTTTTAGTGTGGGCATGGTGAAAATGTCCAGACTTTTGCCTCATGACAGTAGTGATTGTGGGTAAGCAGCACAGTGATTGGCTCCTTCTGCTTCTGGGGAGCCCTGCGCATTTCTGATTATAATGCAATTGCACGAAACTATATGAAAACCAGCTACCCTAAAAGTAAATGTAAACTGCCACATGATTAGCCAGTTCCACTTCTGAGGTGTACTCGGGTGAATGGAAAATCAGGGGCTCAGATTTCCATTTGCTAGCTGATGTTTATAGCAAAATTAGTCAGATTGTCCATCTGGGTATAAATAGGTATACAAAATTTGGCCTTACGGATAAAGGGAAGTCTGATATAAGTGATAACACTTTAAAGACATTCCACCAAAGGAGCTAATGTAGTCATTAAGGTACAAAATGCTACATAATTATACTTCTATGAGACAGAGATTGATGTGGAATCATTAATTATTGATTACTTGATTCAGAGTTTGTTGGTGGATGCTAAGGAATGTGGAAGGAGACGGTGGTGAAGGCTTGAGCCAGTGCAAAAGTATCTAATGTCACTGAACAGCAGACCTAACAATGGCTAAGCTAGAAAGCTTATGTATATATGTTTTTCCTATAGTTTTTAACTTGTATATCATTTAAAAAGGAAGGGCAAACTACTATTAGGTAAGGACAAATTCTAATATTGGGAAACTTGAGTTTTCTTTGGGACATGATTTTCCCATGAGTATGAGTTACACTGTTGCAGAAGACAGCACGGGTTCTAGCCTGACTGAGCAGTGAGAAGATGGGTGGGGAGCAAGGTAGCTATTTTAAGTCAGTCTTTCCTACAGCGTACTGTGAAATGACAAGAAGCTCTAAGTCACGTCAGCCACACTCTCTTGGCGTGAGAAACAATTTTCAGATGCTCAAGCCAATCATATATCATTACAGAAGAACTTCCTAGATGAGGCAGCTCGATCCCTATTTGCTTGTTTATGTTCAGCTGAGGTGGAATCTCATATACTCCAGGGAGCCTCGAACTCTGACTCCTGGGCTTCACCTCCCAAGTTCTGATATTACAGGCCTCTTTCACACACCCGGCTCTCTTTATTTATTAAAAAAATATGTTATATAAGAGGCTGGAGAGGTGGGTCAGTGGTTTAGAGCCGCTGTTGCTCTTTAGAGGACTCGTGTTTGGTTCCCAGTGTCTTCAGGGTGACTCACAGCCATGCATAACTTGAGGGCCAAGAAGACTCAATTCTTTCTTCTCACATCTATGGACACCAGCAACTTGAGGGCCAAGAAGACTCAATTCCTTCTCACATCTGTGGACACCAGCATGCATGTGGCACACAAACATACATGGAAACAAAGCTCTCCTAAGATAAACACATCTAAAATTTAAAAAGAAATATTATGTATAAGGCATCAAGATAAATTCTGCCTTAAGGTTTGGAAAAGCAGTATGCCTGGCTCTGTCTACCCACAGATCAAGGCGTGGCACACGACTGCTCGGGACAATGGGTAGCATGAACTAAGTGAGAGCACCATTGACCAGACCCTGGCCACAGTCGTGCCAGGTTGGGTACCTGAGGTGTACCCACTTTGAGAGCAGGATTTGGTTAATTATTGAGACGGGTTTTATTATATGAAACAGGTTAACCTTGAACTCACTAGCTTCCTGCCTCGTTCCTCCAGGTACTACAATTATAAGCATGTGCACCACACAGTCTTATATTGTCACCATGCTATATACTGGGCTCCTATAATTCCTAATGTTTTCATTTGTGTGTGTGTGTGTGTACATGCGCATGCAAGTTTGAGTGCATGTCTATGTGTGACTGCATGTGGAAGCCAAAGGCCAGCATCCTCAAGTATTTTCAATGTTTTTTTTTTCCTTTTTGAGACAGGGTCTCTGCATGTTCTGGAACTCACTAAGTGGGCTAAGCTATTTAGCCAGTGAGCCTTTTGTTTCCACTTCCCCAGCACAGGGTTACAAAAACAGGCACCACTACACCTGGCCTTTGCTTCCGGTTTTGTTTTGTTTTGTTGTTTTATCATGGGCTCCAGACATAGAAATCAGGTCTTTGTGCTTTCAAGGGGTACATGGCCAAGCGAGCTCCCCAGCTTTTGTTTTCTCTGCTCTTTTTAAAAGGTCAAAAATATGTTCTATTACTCACTTTAGTTTTTGCACTGTCTTCAGCTTCAGAACGAGAAATCTTTAAATTGTCATTTCATATAAAATTTCCCCACATGGTATTTGAAGGTCATTATTTAAGGGTGACTGTTGTTCCTAATGGCCTGGAAACAGCATAGACATGCACTTCTCCATTTTAGGACAAGAAAAACAAGCCGTGTGTTTTCACAAAAGAATTCATCTTCTTCAGTTTCTGCAGCTAATTAAAATGTTTTGGTTCAAGGAGAAGGACTGAATCAGATTTCTGGGTCTACATTATCCAAAGGGTGGTGTCAGCTTAGAAGATCAATCATTTCTGTTCCTTCTCTCTGTCCCCACTAGCACAAAGGCAAGTATCTAAAACAGTGAGTGCACATTAAGATGGATCTCCACAGTGCTCACATGAAATTATGGATTCAAACATAGAGAAATAGGGAAAGTTAGCCAAACATTCTCCTGGAGGTGGCAAATATGAGGTGGCAAGTGCAACTCCCCACCCCGGTTATGGTAGACATCACCAAGGCCCACATGTGGCCTGAGATATTTCCTATACCACCATCACTGCCACCACAGCTGCTGCCATGGCAGCCGCTGCCCATCACTAGAAATCATGACTGGGTGATTAGAGTTTCAATTATAATCTAATAATTTCCAATTAGGAGAACATCCAGACTCATGAAGACTGAGTGACTTGCCCAAAGCCACTAGCAACTGACCTGAGCTAGGACTAGAATTCTTTCTCTGTAGGGTATTTTTAAAAAATCCATCCTTTTAGAAACTCTGAGTCTTAACTGACAATGGCCCAGACTCTAGAAGGGCACAGCAGAGTCTGACAAGGTGTATCACTCCTGCCTGTGTTTTATGGATCGATGGAGCCCACAGACAGCAGAGCAACACTGCTCCTTCATTTACAGAGACATGGGGGAGCAAAGAGAAAATGAAAATATTTTCACAAATTCTGTGGAGTCTTCCTAACTGAACAATAAGGTTAAAAAAAAAAAAAAGACATCCTCCTGCTAGTAACAGCTCACAACAAGACCAACTGCCTCACGACTTGCTAAGGGCCCCACAGTCTGGGCTCGGAAGTCATTCATAGAAGTCATGATCTATCTTGAACCCTTTCTTTCTGGGTGCTAGAACTGGAGTGATGACACAGTTGCCTGTACAGAAACTTTGGTGGGACCTGGGATAGAAGAAGCTGATAATTAAGGGTCATATCTGCTTGTGGTTTCTAAGGAAACAGAATCCGTGGCTGTCACCACAGCAGCTCCAAGACCCAAGATGGATGTGAGACCATGAGGGGAGTGCATGAAGGAAGCTGAGTGAAAAGGGAGCTCAAGCTGGGGGACTTTCTCCAGGTCCAGTTTATGGCCCCTGAGATTCAGAGTGGAAATGGGTGAGCAGCCTTGTGCTGCTCTAGAGAGCTGAAACCAAGGCCTTAGGGCTTCTGAAAGGGGGCGGGGAGTCAAAAAGAGATTTTGAATGTCATTAATTTGTACCCAAACATTCTCCACACCACATAAAGTGCCACCAAGTCATTCTCTTGAATAGAAAAGGCCTTCAAGATGCAAACAGAAGCCAGATGAGATCCTGGGGGAAAGGAAGCAGTTAGGGAGAGAAATTTAAAGAGCCAGGACAGGAAGACCAAATTTTCTCTTTCTCAGAAAGGATCCATGTGGGGAGCTAGTCTCTCTAAAGGGATAGCTTAAGTCTGGCAAAGTCCCTCCCTAGCTGGAACTCGATTGGGAGATGCAGTGGCTGAAGGCAGCTAGTCTCCTCATGCCAATTTGGCAAAGGAAGCCTGCTTGAAGGCCCAAGGGCATCTCATGCCAGCTTGTGCACAGCCCTTCACTTCGCCAATGTATTTCTCTGATTCTCAGAAAAGGAACAGTGACTTCTCAGGCTTCCTCGGTGGACTTGGTCATCTGTCCTTCTGGAGATGTCTGTCACCCTGGTAAGAAGGACCAGACACTACATAATGTGCCAGCATTCTGTGCACTTACTTGTTGGGCAGTCACACACCCTGTGCCACATTCATCTTGTCAGCATATCCTTCTCATGACATGTAATACTTCCACTTGTCAATAGAAACCTGAGGCTCAGAAAAGTTAGGGCCCTGACCCAAGACCCTGAGCTGGCAAACGTGAGATCAGAACCCAGGCCCGCATAATTCACTCTCAGGCTCTGATCAGGACTGTTTACCCAGCAATCACAACCACCACAGGAGTCATTGTAGCCAGAAGCATCAGTATATTGTCTCGTTTATTACTGAAGTAGTTTTTTTAGAATATTTGACGTCTACTAACTGAAACTGTGCAGCATTCTTGCCTACCTGGGAAGATGGGTGTTAATCCAGTTGGCGTCCTTACAGAGTTTTGCAAGGCTTGTCAAGAGAAAGCACTGAGAATGAGAAAATAAGAAACTCTGTTCAACCTCAACACTAAACTTCCGACAGTCAGGAGCGAGGTTTATTGGCTGGATAATCTGTTGCTACCGCTCAGCTCTGCAAAACAGCCATGCACTGGCTATGTGACCAGAAGTGCCTGTGTTCCGGTGAAACCTCACTTAGAAAACAACACACCAGGATTTCCTTTCCCTTACTCCGAGTCTTGGAAAAACGAAAGTGTTTGAGATGCCATGGCCTTGGCCTGTAACAATTGATATCCCCAGATTCTGAGTGTGGCCCCAATTTCAAATGATCTTCACAAAACTAAATGCCCCAATTTCTGCTCCTAAAGACACCATTATGACACTATTACACAGGACTTTATCCTAAGATTTTGTAGCTTAAAAACTCATAAATATTAGGATGGAAAACATCAGAGTACACATTTATCATGTGTGAGATCCAAAGTTTAATGCCCAGTGAAAGAGAAAGCGGAGTGGGAGAAGGACAGAGGGGAGAGAGAAAGAGAGACACTATTTTATCATTTCAGAGGGCCAAGAATCTCAGTACGGCTTAGCTAAGGCCTCTGCCTCTGTGTTGTCACAAAGGTACAATCAAGCTATCAGCTGGGGCACGGTCTTATGGGAAAGGGCTGAGACAGAGCCTCTACCAAGTGCACTCTTCCAGTTCCTTGCCACGACAGCCTCTCCATGGGGCAGCTTACAACAGAGCAACTGGTTCCCAGCAGGGTAAACAAGTAAAGGGACAAGGGAAGGCCAACAGGAGGGAAACTGGAGCCCTTTGATAACACCTGATTGATCTTAGGAGTAGCCCACAGTTGTTTTTCCACATGATACCTGCCAGAAATAAGTCACTTCATCCAAGCCACACTCAGGGAGGAGATTACAGGAGACTGAATTCCAGGAACGTCTAAGCAGGAAGGCCAGTTAGAAGAGGATGTTGGCTTGGTTGGAGGTGGTGAAAATATAAAAGTCCACGTCTTACTTTGACTGTAAGAAGTGAAATGCTACTCTAGAAGGCTTTGCTAGCCGAGCTTAATCAGTAACTGTTCTGTTTGTAGTGGGCAACATGAAAAGATTCTGAGAGCAAATCCTACCCTGGACTCCTTCAGTTAACGGACTGCAACATGCACAACAGTTTACCTCGTTAACTTGGAGACTATAAGTACATGCCATCAGTGGAAGATAGATTCAGAACAAATGAACAGGTTCATTTGAAGCTTGATCGTAGTTTGTGAAAAGAAAAAATTCAGAAATTCCAGAGCTGGATCCTCAGAAAAACATAAAACAACTGCAAGAAAATTTATATCCTTGGGAGAAACCTACATCTAATCTTAATGTAGCCTAGGGCATAAAGAGACCAAGAGATGTGGATCAGTGAATTTTCCCAATGCAGATGAACAGACTCGAATCAAACCCCACATCAGACAAGAGCCTCATCCTTAGGGAACAGGTTTTGTGGACAGCCCACTCACTGTAATCTCTCTCCATGTTCCCACATGCTGAGCCCAGTATGCTTTGATAAGGCGTTGCCCTTAAATAAAAGGATTTAGGATTAGTTTTTCCCATCTAACTCCCCTGGAAATCCACCTGAGTAAATGGGTTGGAGCCAAGAAAGCATCCTCAAACATTCAATGTAAAACAGGTTGAGACTTGGCCACAGCTGCCCCATTAGGCAGAGAAAAACACAAAGAACCAAATACTCTTTTAGTAATAAAATTCTAAGTTCGAGTTGTTGGGGCCACTGCAAAGGGTTCAGACTGTCATTTGGGACTGTCCTTATGCACCAACTGCATGTCTGTGTTAACTCCTGTGTTCCTCATGAGCACCTGGCATCACAGACACTGTTATCTCAGAGGCAAGAACTAAGCTTGGCTTGTCTAAGAGCATGTGGCTTGTAAGAGCAAGGACTGTTTACAACACCCAACCTCTTTCATGCTACCTGCCTGCTCTTTCTCCGTGCTTTGTCTGTTTCTGATGTCCATCATTGACACTCACCGAGTCCTGAATTAAATATTAGTCACACCCAGCCCACACTCTGCTCATCTTCACTCTGAGATTAAATGTCATCAGTGCATTGGGAAATAAGGGCACTGAAGTAAGTCAGAAATTGTGTCAGACACAGACTTGCCAAACAGGCGCTGACTCTATGAAGTCGAGTTGGGAAAGTGACAGTGGCCTGTGCCTTCCAACTGGTCTAAGGACAAGCAGCAGCTTTAACATTTGGTAGCCACATAATCTCAGGGCAGATTCTTTAAAATGGGAACAATAATTGCTTCTGTCTCATTAGGTTCTGTGGATGGTGTTATGATGAATATAATATATAAGAAAATAAGATGAAAAGATAACAAGACGCCAGGCAACAGATATTATATTATGTGAGGTTTATTTAAGTGAGTGTGGGGAGAGAAAGAAAGGGGGAGGGGTACCCCTGAGAGACAGAGACAGAGACAAAATAAGAGGGTGAGGAGAGAGAGGAGAACGGTAGAAAGAGGGAGGGCACACGATGGTTTGTCCTTTTATATAGCCTTGGGCAGGGCCACGCCCCCATGGCAGATAAGCAATGACATCACATGTAGGCAGACTAGAGCAAAACTCTACCAGATGGTAAATATGACAATTCGTGACCAGACAGCAACACAGGCACAGAACTCTGGAGAATGAAACAGGAGAAGAGTCAGCTGGTGGCCAGCCTGGGCTACATAGTGAATTCCAGACCAACCTGGGCTACTATCTCAAAAGACAGAGGATGGGGAGAAGATGGGCAAGGAAGAGAACAAAAAGGGAGAGGATAGGAAGGAGGGGGGAGAAAGGAAAGTGACAAAATTCTTATGCTTTCTGAGAATAAGTGTCTGTAGAGTGCTGAGCTACAAATCATACCCCTCCCCCTCCCCAAAAGCCTCAAGGAACACTGAGAGAGAAGAAATGAAAAATACCCTAAGAGCCAGCAAGATCAGAGGTGAACCACTGCCTTTATAAATTCATGGCAGTGTGTTTTCCTGCCTAAGACCTTCGCAAGAACAAACCAGTCAACACTCCGGCAGGGAGGAGCTCACATACATCTACCCTTAAGTGAGGAGCAAGAATGCTGGAGCAGTGATTGGAAAAGGAGGCAAGAATATCAAGGCTCTTCGTACAGACTACTATGCCAGTGTTTCAGTCCCAGACAGCAGTGACCCTGAGCACATACTGAGTATCGGTGCTGATATTGAAATGATTGGAGAAATCCTTAAGAAAATCATCCCTACCTTGGAAGAGGGCCTGCAGCTGCCATCACCCACTGCAACCAGCCAGCTCCTGCTTGAATCTGATGCTGTAGAATGCTTAAATTAGCAACATTATAAAGGAAGTGACTTTGACTGCGAGTTGAGACTGTAGATTCATCAAAGTCTGGCAGGAGAAACTATTGGTGTTAAAGGTGCTAAAATCAAAGAACTTCGAGAAAACACTCAGACAACAATAAAGCTCTTCCAGGAGTGCTGCCCTCATTCTACTGACAAAGTTGTTCTTATTGGAGGAAAACCTGATAGGGTGGTAGAGTGCATCAAGATCATCCTTGACCTTATATCTGAGTCTCCTATCAAAGGATGTACGTAGCCCTATGATCCCAACTTTTATGATGAAACTTATGATTACAGTGCTTTTACCGTGTTGTTTGATGAGCGACGTTGCTGGCCTGTGGGGTTTCCCATATGGGAAAGAGGTGGTTTTGACAGAATGCCTCCTGATTGGGGTGGGCATCCCATGCCTCCTTCTAGAAGAGATTATGATGATATGAACCCTCGTCAAGGACCTCCTCCACCTCCTCCTGGTCGAAGTGGCCTGGGTGGCAGCCGAGCCTGGAATCTTCCTCTTCCTCCACCACCACCCCCCAGAGGAGGAGACCTAATGGCTTATGACAGAAGAGGAAGGCCTGGAGACTGCTATGATGGCATGGTTGGGTTTGGTGCTGATGAAACTTGGGACTCTGCAATTGACACATGGATCCCATCAGAATGGCAAATGGCTTATGAACCACAGGGCGGTTCTGGATATGATTATTCCTATGCAGGGGGCCGTGGCTCATACGGTGATCTTGGCAGACCTATTATTACCACACAAGTAACTATTCCCAAAGATTTGGCTGGATCTATTATTGGCAAAGGTAGTCAGCATATTAAACAAATCCGTCATGAGTCGGGAGCATCAATCAAATTTGATTAACCTTTAGAAGGATCTGAAGATCAGATCATTACCATGACGACAGGACCACAGGACCAGATACAGAATGCACAGTATTTGCTGCAGAACAGTGTGAAGCAGTATGCAAATGTTGAAGGATTCTAATGCAAGATATTTTTTCTTTTTTATAGTGTGAAGCAGTATTCTGGAAAGTTTTTCTAAGACTAATGAAGAACTAAAGGAGTCCTGCATCTTTTTTTTTTTTTTTTTTTTTTTTTTTTTTGTCTGCTTCTGTTTAAAAAGCCAACATTCCTCTGCTTCATAAGTGTTCTGCATTTGAGGTGTAGTGAAATCTTTGCTGTTCACCAGATGTAATGTTTTGGTTCCTTACAAACAGGGTTGGGGGGAGGGCATGCAAAAACTAACATTGAAATTTTGAAACAGCAGCAGAGTGAGTGAATTTTATTTTTTGTTCACTGTTGGTGGTTTTTTAAAAATTCCCCCGTGTAATTATTGTGAACACCTTGCTTTGTGGTCGTGGGACAGGGAGGAAAGTAATAGTCCACATGTCCCTCACATTTGTTCAGAGCAGTGTGCAGAATGTAATGTTTTATGATTTTTAAAATAAATTTAGTGAATCTAAGAAAAAAGATAAGAGTGTTCAGCTTTAAACAGGATATTTGTACCACGCCCTACCCCAACGCTCAGGGATCTTCCCAGCAGAAGGGCAGAAAGACTACAGGAGGCAAAAGTTGTAGAAACAGTGTTTTCTAGGTATAACAAGGCAGTTGCACATATAAACTTGCAGTGACTGTGACAGGATGCACTAAACTATGTGAGTTCAGTTTAGTTAAAATTCTCACACAGGGTAGGAGAGGTGAGCTTGATGTCCCACACCTAAATGAAGACCCATTAGCATTTGATAACTTCAAGCACAGGTCGGCTACTCTCTAGGGCAAGTCCCACACCCAAGAATATTTGGGCAAAATAAATTGGATTCCATGGGTTTAAAACAAAAATAAATGGAGAGAAAGACAGAGAGAGAGAGAGAGAGAGAGAGAGAGAGAGAGAGAGAGAGAGAGAACAAGCAAAGTTTAGTGGGGAAGAATTGAGAGAGAGGGTAAACATGATCAATCTATAGCCCCAAAGAATTGGTAAAAATAATTTAAATGCATATGATGAGGGGCTGGAGAGATGGTTCAGAAGTTAAGAGCACTTGTAGCTCTTACAAAGGATCTGAGTTTGGTTCCCAGCACCTACATTGTGCCTAAAAACCATGAGTAACTTTAGTTCCTGGGTTCCAGTATCTATTTCTGGCCTCCAAGAACATAGCTGATGCACATATAGGCATGCAGAAAAAAATCCATATATATAATTACATAATATATATTGGATGGATGGGTAGATGGATGGACAGATTAGAAATAAGTCTTTTTTTAAAAAATGCTTATGAGATGTACTCTCTGCACAGATGCTTTGGTGCAGCACAGGATTGTTCCCTATAGGCACAGCACTGTTCAGCCGACCAAACGTACTCATGCTGCAAACTGAACCACCAAACCTGGCGAAGCACAGCTCCCACCCCTCCATTGCGCCCAGGTCCTCAGGCAGTCACAACCCCACACTCTGACTCTGTGAGCTCCCTGCTTCAGAGGCCTCATAGAAGATGGATTATATAACACCTGTCCTTTATGATCTGGTTATTTTTATTAAGCATTAGATCCCCAAGGCTCATCCATGCGGCACATGACAGAGTCTCCTTCCTTTCTAAGACCCGATGCTGTTGCATTTCATGAATATTCCATGTTTTCCATATCCACCAGTGAACAGTCACCTTGTTTCCACCTTTTTCTATTACAGATTGTGCTACCCTGAGCAGAGATAAAAGAATGTGATTTCAGTGCTTTTGGGAAAATATCCACATTGGGATTGCTGGATCTGCGGTAGTTCTATTTCCAATGTTTTTTATTTTGTTTTGAAGATAATTCCATTCTGGTTTCCATGGAAACTGCACCATTTTTGCATCCACAGCCATGCTGTAGGAGGGCTCCTGTTTCTCCATAGAGGTAACTTTTACACAGTAATAAGCAGACTGATCGAACTTATGGTAATATGAGAAGCATGTCATCAGATTGAGGAGCTTTGGATCAACGGTGGGGAAGCCTGGGGATGTAGCTCCCTTCAGTCATAGAAAAATAAAGTAAATTAAATTTTGTACCTGTGAATACTTAGTAAAAATTATACTTCCTCCACTCAAAGAAAATTGATTTCTTTTTTCTCCAACATCTCCTCATTTAATGTAGATATTACCATTTGATAGCTTATTCCTCCATTTAGTTATTTGAGAAAAAAGTTCCAAGGACTGGTAGCTTGAATTTGCCCTTGTATATATTTGGATCATAAGCTCTTTGCAGATGGAATGGGACCAGAGGAGCTCTCTGGTCCTCAAAGTGGAAGGTCCCACATTTCTCTAGAATATTGGTTCTCAACCAGTGGGTCACGACCCCTTGAGGCTGTATGTCAGCTATGTCCAGTGCTATTCATAACCATAGCAAGTTTACAGCTATGAAGTAACAACAAAAATAATGGTATGGTTGGGTGTCACCACAACATGAGGAACTGTATTAATGTCACAGCATTAGGAGGGTTGAGAACCACTGATCTCAAGGGTCAGAGACCACAGTCTAGTTCATAGTTCTTTCTGATACTGAAAATGAAAATACTGATAATGAAAAAGAACTTTTTTTTCACAAAGGATGTATTTATCCACTCTACTCATGTAAGTCCCAGTGAACATCAATTGCCCATACCAAAGAATTCCTCCTTTAAAAAGAACTCTTTATTGTTACTGTGATTAGTGGTGGTTGTAGCCTTCAGAAAGGGCCTCCTACCCTGTGTTTCTGTCACCACTGTCAGACCTCCCAGGATCCCATGCTCAATGTGACTTTGTTGCCATCTTCACTTTATCAAGTGTAGTAGTAACTATTGATTAAGAAAAATGACCGTGTGAGGAAAGCTGGCTTAATCGCGCTGATGACAACACACAAGAAAGTAGCAAAGGCTAAGTAAGGGAAAGCATTTTGTTTGGAGGATTAACAATTGTTTCAGTACGGCCTGAGTAACCATGAAGACTCTGCAAACTAACAGGACTGACATTTCAGACTATATATTTCTGTGTATTTCCTGTCCGTTTCTGCGTGCTTTATTTCCACCTATCCACGTGTTCCCATTTTTATGAAGACACTCCCAAAACATAAACTGCTCTCATTTTTGTTCTTGCTGTTTGTGTGTGATAGGACAGAGAGAGCAGGGACAGGCCAACCTGGTTAGGTTTTGTTTTGCTTTGTTTTTCAACTTAGCAGAAGTGAGAGACATATTGGGAACAGGGACTCTTAACTGGAAAAAACAAAAAACAAAAAAACATGCTTCCGTAAGATTGGCCTGTGGGCAAACCTGTGGTGCATTTTCTTGACTGACCGACTGATGTGGGAGGGCCCTGCTCACTGTAGGCAGTGTCACCCCTGGGCAGGTGGTCTTGGAATTGAGAAGAAAGCAGGCTGGGTAAGCCGTGAGTGACGAGCAGCATTCCTCCATGGTCTTGTCTTCAGTTCCTGCCTTCAGGTTCCTGCCTTGAGTTTGTGCCCTGCCTTTTCTTCATAACGGACTACAAAGGATAAGCTGAAATAAGCCCTTTCCTCCTCCAAGGTGCTGTTGGCCATGGTGTTTATCACAGCAGTAGGAACCTCAACTAAGACGTACGCTGTGGCACATTTTTGGAGGTCTGAGGACAACTTCTTCCATTATTACACAGGGCCTGGGCATGGAATTTAGACAATCAGGTTTGACAGCAGGCAAGCACTTTTAGCTGATGAACTATCTCACCAGCCCCGTAACAAGTAAGCTTAATGAATGCATTTTATTTCATTATTTTAGAGGGACACAACTGTTTTAATCATTCTTCTACTAAGCACTTTATCATTCTAATTTTACCTCTATATAAATAACATTATAATATAAATTATTTTATGATTATAAAGGTACAACTTTATAAATTTTAACTGAAATTAATATTCTTAGGGATATACTGAATACATGTTATAGAATATATATGTATATGTTATGCTTATATATTTACATATATAGGTATAAAACTACTAACTCAGAAGATTATCTTTTAATTCATATGACATAGATAGCAATTTCTGGAAAAGTTAGTCTACTTTGTACCTTTCCTAACCATATAAAAGATTAGATAAACTGGGTGTTGTGGCACAGGCCTGTAACCCCAGCACTCGGGGAGGTGGAGACTGAGGCAGAGGCAGGTGCATCTCTGTGAGTTTGAGGACAGCAAGTCCAAGACAGCCAAGGCTGCACACAGAGTAATCCTGTCTCAGAAAACCAAAACCAAAACCAAGGAGAGAGACAGAGACAGAGCGAGACAGAGAGAGATTAGGTTCCTCACTATATGACCTTGCTGATACGGAGAATTTACAGCTTAACAGTTTAATCTGAAGACTGGAGCTGCGGCTCAGTACGCAAGTATGTTTAGCATGAGCAAGGCCCTGAGCTGAATCCCTAGCCCTACATAAAAACGACTCCATCATAGGGCTGGAGAGGTGGCCTACCAGTGAAGAGTGCTTGCTGTTCTTGCAGAGGACCCTGCTTTGATTCCCAGCACTCACAGAGGAGCTTGCAACCATCTGTAACTCTAGTTCCAGGGTATCCAAAGCCATCCTCTTGGGACTGGAGAGGTGACTCAACAGTTAAGAGCACTGTCTACTCTTCCAGAGGTCCTGAGTTCAATTCCCAACAACCATATGGTGGCTTAGAACCATCTACACTGGCATCTGATGTCCTCTTCTGGCATACAGGTATACATGCAGACAGAACACTCATAGACATAAAATAAATAAATAAAATCTTTTAATAAACCAAAAAAAACAACAAAACAACCAAATCCCTCTCTTGGCCTCTTCAGACCCTGCACACACTTGGCATCCTTACACACATTCAAGTAAAACACCTAAACCCATAAAATTAAAATAAATAAATATTTTAAAATGAAACAAAGTCAGCCTAATTGTAATGGCAGTTTAAAAGTCTAATACATTTAGGTCCAGTTCTTCTCCAAACTGTTTTTTAGAGCTCTTTGAAGAATAAACTACCACCCTACCATATCTTAGCTTCTCTTGTTATTAAGTTGTTTGCTACAAGCCTTTCTATTTTTTTCCCCACTCATATAATGTTTATACCTGAGCTACATACAATTACACTTCAATATTTGGTGTCACTGGTCTGTTACTAGCCTCTTGGTAAAATCCTAAGCTGATTCCACCTTTGCAGGACACTGTTAATTGTGTTTTATCTGACGTCATGGATATATAAAACTTGTGCCCCTGAAGAAACAGGAAAGTGCTTAGGAAGGAGATTTTCCTGTTTTTAAAAGTTCTCTTTTCTATACCTTTTTTTTTTTACTCACAAAATATAGAGAAAGCTTTTCGACTGCAGGCAATTAGATTCTGTCAGAACCAGCTCTGATGCCTGGAGCGATGGTTCAGTGGGTAAAGGCCCTTGCTGAGCAAGCATGGGAACTTGAATTCAGATCTCAAGAACCCATGTAAAAATCTGGGTGTACCTATATACCATGACTGTCCGCCCAGCATGGTGGGACTGTCTCTACAGGACAGTCACTGTGACTTGCTAGCAACCAAGCTCGCTCTAGATTCAAGGAGAGACCTTCTCTCAGAGGACTAGGATGGAAAGTGATAGAGTAGAGGACAGGCAGTGTCCTCTTCTGCCATCAGCACATGCAGGTGTGTGTGTAGGGGAATACACACAAACACATGTACACATTGAGTACACCGAAGTACACCACACATACACAAACACACACACATACATACACACATACACACACATACAAACACCATATACAGAGAGACATACATGATTATACACACAGACAACCAACTTCAAAGTCTCCTCTTTTCTGAATACCTTGGAATTCAGAAGATGGCCTGAGCTGTGGTCAGTCACCTCCAGCAATTTCCTAAGCAGAGACATAGAGAATTAGGTGAAGGAGACGGGTTCACCCACCACCTTGAGCATGTCCTTCCACATGCTAAAAGAGCAACCAGAGAGTCACCCGCATAATATAGGATGGGCGGAGGTACAGCCAACTATTAGTTAATTGTTAGCAGCCATTGCACTCACATAAGGCCTTAGTAGTATGTAAAATACCTGAGTTGCCAACTGGACCCACCTCTTCTTGAGATGGAAGAACAGTTATTACAGAGTCCAGCTATCCGCTGGGAAGGAAGGTCGGCCTACAACCTGCCCAGAATCATCCAGGCTTCATCCCAGCTATTTTCTGCATTTCTGGCCCCAGAAGTCATGCCCAAAGCAGGCACTGGTGGAATCTCTTGTAGAGACATGTGACAAGAACGCCACTCTGCTGTACTCCCCTCAGCTCAGGCAGGACTCCTCTGAGGCATCTTAATCTGCACAAACTTCCTGAGTTGCCTTTCATCTGACCCAGATGGCCTATAATAATTTCCTATGATTACTCCTCAGTTCCTTTTATCTTTCATTTCCATCCAAATATATTTTGTTCCCCTGCCAATGTATTTATTATGTGACATTCTTTCTCCCTTCAGACACAATATCCGCCCTGGCCCATACTGGCACAATTCCCCTTAGCCTGTTGTGTCTGCCCTTGTATAAACTTTCCATATCCAAATTATTCAAAGTCTGTTTCTGGGTTTTAGCCCCTCCTTAGTAATCCTGGTTGCATAATGTGCCTATTATATCTCTTGGTATTTGTTTTCTTTCAGTCACTTCTTACCACGCATATGAAAACCATTTGTAAGAAAAGCTGTTTAGAATTTGCTCTTAGTTTTCCTCCTCTTGGGTTTGCTTTAGGGTTCTGCCTCCCTCTGTGGAGTTCTTTAGCCCCGGCTCCCCTCCCTCTCCCAGGCCCCCTCCATCTCCCCCACCATAAGGTGCTTTTCTCAGATGTATGCACTCTTACCACGGTGTGTTGGTGCATCGCTGTGCGACTTTGCAGAAGAAACTGGCTTCTTCCATTCCCTTTGCAGTGTCTACCAGTCACATGTTTAGTGAGAACTTATTCGAGATGGCTTTTATCGCCATGTGTTCCTGGAATCTGAAAAAGTACAAAAAAAACTACTTTTATACCTTTATGAAGTTTTAGCTTCCAGTAAATGAATTGCCTGTTTGACTTATAGGGGTCACAGAGCTTGAGTTCTTTTTCCTTGTGAACCTCTTTTTCCCCCAAAGATTTATTTGTGTGTGTGTGTGTGTGTGTGTGTGCCATATGTATCCAGGTACCTGAAGAGGCCAAGAAGAAAGTGTCAGACTCCTGGAGCTAGAAATTAAGCAATTATTAGCCATCTGATGTGGATGCTAGGAACCACACTTTGTCCTCTGGAAGAGCAGGAAGCATTCTC
>OU015743.1:159987694-160000319 GCA_907169655.1 Acomys percivali
TCAGCACCCCAAAAAGATACTCTAAAAGAACAAAGTCAAGATTCTCTCTGAAGGGGAGATAAACCTATTTCTGTTTTGATCCCAAAAGCAGGATGTTTTTCCACTTAGAAGTTGAACTACTTCGTGGGGGAGCTTGGTGAAAAACATCCTTGAACAGAACAGACTGAGGAAGAGATGTGTGTGTGTGTGTGTGTGTGTGTGTGTGTGTGTGTGTGTGTGTGTGTGTGTGTGTGTGTGTGTGTGTGTGTCGAGCCCAAAACAGGAGAGAGGGCTTTTTGTGGGACTTGGTTTTTGGCTGTTCATCCCTGCACTTCAAGAGGCTCCTAAAGAGAACTGCTCCAGGGAAAGCTTCAAGGCTTTAGACTTCAGCTGAGGCTTCAGGTTCCAGCTGCTGCTCCCGGTGTCAGCAGCAACTTTGGTGGACTTGTTGGTCTGCTGAAATCCTGCTGACTACACCAGGAGGATCATTCCTCGGAACTGATATCCTTAACGTTTCATTATAGTGTTCTTTAATATCCGTTTCCGATTGTTTGGGTTAGTCGGGTTGTTAGGGAGGTAGGTTCGTTTAACAAGTTCATAATAAAATATAATTGATAAGAAAATTGAACCTACATCTCTCTGTTAGTACCAGCTGTTAGGGATTTTCCACTGCTCCACTAGATCCCCGATGCTTGTCCTCTGTCTCACCTGCTCTTGGTTACACCTAGTATTTTCAGCAATATGAAATGCTACGTGGAGAAGACAGATCTTAGTACTTTAGGCAGACATCATCCTAGATAAAGGCCACTGGTCGGCTGGCAGGTTCGCCATGAGTGAGACTGCTCATCATGTTTATCGCCATGGTCCTCTTACCTTTCAGATGGCAAGCTTGCGTAGCAAGGGCCACCCACAAACTATTTCAATGCGTACACCCCTGAGCCTTGTCACTTTGCAGCCATTCGCTGTGTCTCAGAAAGCAATTCAGGAATGGTAGTGATCATGCACTAACAACCATTTCTTGGGAATTTTATTAAATATCATTAACTCTTAAGAATTTATTATATATTGCTAGCTCCTACTTCTTGCTACAGCCCATTTTAGAAAAAGAGGGAGGGCATCATGACTCAAATTTAAACTGTCAAAGTTAAGTGACTTGTCCAGGTCACACTGCATATACCTTCCTCCCAGGAGGACAAGCCAAGAGGGACGAAACCAAATCTTCCTTACAAGAAAAGGTAGGGGAGGAGAAATTGTACTATGTTTTTCAGACATAATTAAGCTGACTGTAATTTATTTCTGTTAAAACATATACATGTATTTTGTGAGAGGAGAGAATAAATTTCAATGGCTTCATTACCTCAAGTGTAAAGACGCCTTTTTGCTGACAGAAAATTGACAGTTTTTTCCTATTCTTTTAAACTAGTCTTCCCTTTCTCTTCCCTTCCCTTCCCTTCTCTTCTCTCTCCCCCCTCTCTCTGTACTTGTGTGCATGTTCAGAAATAAGCATGTGGACATCAGAGGACAACTAATTTCTGGTGTTGTCTCTAGTTCTCCCTTGCCACTTTGATGGAATCCAAAGACTAAATTCAGGCCATCAGGTTTATAAACAGGCCTTCCCACTAAGCCACCTCACCAGCCCCAAATTAACATATTTTTGCTAACATCATTTACACACACACACACACACACACACACACACACACACACACTTCTTTTCATCAAGGGAATGAATGGTAGGTTCTCGCTTATTTGAAGCACAAGCCATCAACTTAGTTCCTGCCGGAGTCTGGGTGGCATGTGTTTAATTTAATGCACACATTTAATTGTAGAAGAATCAGCCGTCTCTTTTATGTGACATTCTTTATATCCTCAAAACATTCTATCTATTTTGATCTATCCCAGCTTCATGTTGGGGTTTGCTTAGAAACTAACAAAAAATGCTTTGTTATAAAGCACTACTAAAGAGGACCTGCTGAGTAAATTATTGTTTCTACACAAGGAAATAGTCTTAAACTATTTGTACTGCAGAAATTGGAAAAGAAGAGAAAAGGGAATCTATGGCAAGCTTATTTATATCTGAAATCACACACACACACACACACACACACACACACATATATATTATGTGTGTATGTATACATATACATATATATACATCTCATATATATGAGCCATCATGACCTTTTCACCATCCAGCTTTTATGACTTTAGGCAATAAGATAAAAAATAAATCTCTCAAACCCTTGAAGTTGATGCAAACACTGATGGTAAGGGACTAAAAAAAAAATCACTGTCAACAAAAATGTCTTCACACTTCACACTGAATGTCAATAAAATCAAAGGAGAGATTTTTGTGGAGGGATTACTTGTGAAAAATGTTCATTTTTGTTTCATTTTGGAGCTTTATGTCAATCTGATCCCCCAGCATATAAGGCATTTCAGTCAGGACCTGGGTAGGAGACGTTCTCTCGGCAGCATAAGGGAAGGCAGTCTGAAGCATGGCGTCTTCATAAACCAAGTGTTTCAAACAACTGCCTTGCTACGCAACTGAAGCTGGCTAGGCTCTTGATGAGAGTCATTATACTTTTGGTTTCATGTTCTCATCTCCCTTTCCATATCCCCTTTCTCTGTGTGTGTGTGTGTGCGTGCGTGCATGCGTGCGTGCGTGCGTGTGTGTGTGTGTGTGTGTGTGTGTGTGTGTATGCGTGTGTGAACAAGCACACTGAGGATGGATGCTAGAATCTCAAACATGTGTCAACCACACAATCTGCCACTGAGATAATCCTTCTAAGACTACACATTTTCCTTTCTAGAGAATAAATTTACAATATCCTATTTTCACTTTTTAAAAAGCGTGTGTAGGCCTTTTGCCTACATGAGTGTCTGGGCATCGTGTGTGTACATTGCCTGTGGAGATCTGAAGAGAACCTCAGATCCTCTGGAACTGGAGTTAGAGATAGTTGTCACCCACTGGGACTCATCCTAGAATCCTTTGGAAGAGCAGAAAATACTCTTAACACTTGAGCCCCTGTTTTCATTGTCTTAATGTGATCTTGGGGTCTTCATGGGTTAGGTAAGGTCATCAGAATTTTATCTGTGAAGATTTCTCTAAAGGACAGGGGAATTAGATGCATCCCTATTAGGGTGAAGGATGTCCTGTACAGAATGTGCAATAGGATCCCAGAAGAAAGAGCCCAAGCCCCACAGGAGGGCTATAACCAGTCCCCACTAACACCAGAGGCCTTACTGTCTTGAGGTCTTAGGCCTTGGAAGAATGAAAAGAAAGCAAAAGTTAGCTCTAGAACCATAGCTGGGAGTAAATCAATACCAGCAAAGATGAAAGGATGATAAAAGATGAGAGAAGTGAGCTGCAGGTCTGTAACCATCTATCTCTCTCAAAAGGACCAAATACAAGAAAGAAGATAATGTGCCACGCAAAACAGAAAGTGTATATAGCATTCATACACAAACAGCACAAATGTCTCCCAAGAGCTCGGAGAGTGGTGCGGGAGTGGATATGGTTATGAGACAGAGGCAAGTAAAAGGCAGCAGCATATGAAACTCGTTAAGAAGACCGAACAGATAAATTCAAATCTCACAAATTAAGAAGCCAGTTCATAGCAGCCATGATGGTGTACGCCTGTAATCCCAGCATTTAGGAGGCAGAGGCAGGAGGATTACCATAAATTACAGACTAGCTTGGTCTACAGAGCAAGCTTGCCAGGTCTACACAGTAAGATGCTGTTTCAAAAACAAACAAACAAAAAGGACTATACTATTTTAGACAGCAGTAGAAACAACAAAAATAAAACATACAATATTATGATATAAAGCACTTTAGGTATTCAATATTAATGCTAAAGAAAAAGGCAACAATACCCAAAAGAGGAACCGGAAAGTTTGAATGCTAATAATGGAACCATTAGAAATGCTGAAAATAGGTAGGGATATAATGGAAGAAATGTTTCCAGGAACAAAAGAAACTGATTTTTAGTTAATTTGCAACCCACACACCACACATAACATACACACACATTTATGTACACACACACCACCCATGCACATGCTTATACACACATACACCACATCACACACATACTACACATACATATTTATACATATATACCACACACATTTGTATACACATACTCACCACAGAAACAGAGAACAAGTTATGTGAAAACATTTACTAGCCAAGTTGTAAAATTTTTTAAATTCTCTAGATTTTCAAGTCCCTTCCTGCCAGGCCACAGGGCAGAAATCAAGTATACGACTGAGGAAAAATGAGGCTATTTCTTGCTAACAACCTTGATTGGGAGAAGACAAGGTAACAATGTTGTCAATATTTGAGGAAAAGAAAAAAATTATACCCAGTGTTGTAGAAAGTGGTGGCCTTCTGCATTAGATTAGCAGTCCTCGCCTGGAGATGTCCTGACCATGGAGATAGAGTTCATTGATGACTTATAGCACCTCTTTAGACAGGCACCCAGTATTTCATCTGTTCTTCCCTAATTACCCTAGGAGGCCTAGCAGGGTGGGGGTGTCTCAGAAGGCGGTAGAGTATATAGGGGCACAGTCAAATGAAAGAGGATCCTTCTATGGAACAATGGAGAAGCCATTGCCCGTGCTGGGTAAAGGCTTCCCAGTGCAGCTATGTTGGGGTCACTCACACCCCTGCCAATAACTCCTCATGCATGCTCTGTAAATAAGCCCAATAAACTCATTAGTTCCCCCACAGTGAACTCTGGGGAAATCCTATTTTGCTTTATGATGGGGCCTTATAAGGATGGGATAGACTCTGTTTACTCTCCCCACAGGAGGAATTCTTACAACACTCAGCCAAATGTTTACTCAAAGGCAACTTGGAATTTCTTCTGTACATTAGATGATTATGCTGGCCACAGCCCACTTCTCAACAGCCTACCAAATGAAGGTCACAATTGAAGGTACCCATGTGAGCCCTACAATTGTTTAAATACAGAATTATACTCAAAGCAGCCAAAAGAATTTTGACTACAAAATAAAAGCTAATTTGCAATCTTTGAGCAAATCAAAATAAATCTATAAATATGAAGAACTCTGGGTGTTTGGGTTCTTTTTCATCTTTCTTAACAAATTGTCTATCTGTCTTAGATAAATCTGTAACATGTTAGTGAAAATAATAATTCTTAAATGTTAGAGAATTTTACTTCTATCTAACCAGTCACTCATCCACCTGTCATTTCATCCACACAGTGTCTTAATATGTACAAATAAATACATCATAAACAGTTATGCCAATCAAACATTAATAGTCTTTATTTGGGGATAATATCCTTTTGAATGATCTGTAGCTTTCTTTTTATAATCTTTATTTTGTTCGAATTTTCAAAAGGAGACCATTATCACTGCAGTGCACTAAAGTTAGCCAGAAGTTCTCTGTAAGGCTTCTCCTTAGGAAGTAGTGGTGTCTGTCTCCAGTCATTGTGTCTGAGGTAGTGTTGTGATTCATGTCGATGAACAACAGAAACAGTGTGCTGAGACCCTCCCCCAATGCTCACTTCTAGGATCCTAAAATAGCTGGGCTGTAAAGCTTCAGATTTAAAAAATAAAAACAAAACAACTCTTGAAGAAATGGTCCCAGTGTCTCTACCACCTTACATGAGGTCCTAGCCACTAAGGGAGACTGTCTCTCCCAGCAGAATTACTTGTGGCTACACAAGGGAGCCCAGACAGAGCTTCCAGAATGTTCTAGTTAGTCACAAATTATGAGTTTTAATGGACAAGGTGATGTTGCAGTTATAATATGAGTATGGCCTAATAATGTTTATTATTATTAGGCCTATAATTATTATTAAGATAGTATTTTCTAACCAGCTAGCAATAAGACACTGACATCTGTTATATTTTAAAATAACCTCAATTAACCTGGGGCAGGACAGATACTAATCCCTTAAACTACTTCCCATAGCAGGGCAGGTATAGAATACCTGCCCCAATCCCATGCCATCTGCTTCTAATAATTTCTATTAAGCTACCTCCTATCAATAATTCCATATGCTTGTTAATTACCATCATTTGGGCCAAGTCTCCATGCACACTGGCCATGTGCTTCTCCTCCACTTAACCCATGATGGTGCAAACTTTCTCTTCACCCTCTCCTTTGATCTCCCTTCTTCCCAAGATTCCTTCTGTCTCCCACAGCCCCAGAACCTTAGCCATGCCTATCTCATTTGCCCCGCCCAGGGTGATGGCCTTTTATTGGTCAAACAGGTTAGGCTCTTAGACAAGGTGGGTCACAGAGACAACAGACAGAAATTAACATCAAAATACATCAAACCAACCTCCAACCAGGCGACAGGTTTTAGAGTTACTGGTTGAGTAGAATAGTGTCTTAGTTTCTTTTCTACTGCTGTGACAAAGCACTTATGGTCAAAGCACCAAGTCCAATACACCATGACCAAAATAAACATTGTAGAGGGTGAATCCATTACCACCAGGGTAGGGAGCATGGCAGCAGGCAGGTGAGTATCTAGGCAGGCAGGGCACTGGAGCAGTAGCTGAGAGCTTACATCTTGGGACATAAGAACCACTCAGACAGCACTAATTGGGAGCAGCTTTGGCTTTTGAAAGCACAATGCCCACCCCCAGTGACACACCTCCTTCAACCAAGCCATGCCTCCTAATCCTTCCCTAAGAGTTCCACCAAATAGGGACCAAGCAGTCAAACATATGAGCCTATGAGGGCCATTGGAATTCAAACCACCACCTATAGCAATTATAACTGTTTGAAAATTTAAAGCAACACTTTTAAAACTTTAAATAAGATACTGAGGTATGCACTATACATAAAACGGGAAATACTTCTATGTAGCAGCCTCCTGTCCTTTATTAATGACTCCGAAGGTTTTCTGTTACTGCCTGTCACACTTTCTCACCAACTGCTTCACTCTACACCAGGAAAAAGTCAGTTGTCCTCACCATTCCCCTAACACAAAGTATGTATATGTATCAACACTTACTGAAGGTAAAAGATGAGCTAGAACAAAGGCTTTGTTTTACTGATCTATTGCCAAGTGATAAACATTTCCAAAACTTTGCAGCTTAAGACAAAAAAAAGATGCTTCTCACTTCACAGTTTGTATGAGTGAGATATCTGGGGAGCAGTTTAAATTGGTGTTTCTCTCCGTGGTCTTTCATTGGGTTTTACTGGAGAGGATGGCCAGGACTTCAGGCAATGGAGGGCTTTACCAGACCTTATGCATCCATCTCAAGATAGCACACTTACATGGGCTTTTTCAGGTCCATAGAGGTGCTGAAGTTCTGATAATGTGAAACTCATTCCCTCCAAAGCAAATGGCCAGGAAAGAAAGAAAAAGCTTGAGATGGCTCTTATGGCCTTTTCTTAGAAGCCCCTTATTGGTACAGTGTTCCACTGGTTACAAGTCAGACCTTCCCAATGGGAGAAGAGGCTGGCAGGACATTAATTGCAGGAACTGGCAATTCTCGGAGCTGTCTGCACATCCTTTTAGGCACTAGTAGGCATCGGTGTCTGAGATCTTCATATCCTTAGCATACCTGGCATGGCCAGACTCCAAGGACACCCAGTGGAGAGGCAGGAACCTTTCACCAAAAGGCAGCCTGTATCTTCCCAAAGGAAAGGGTGACTTCTGGATGTCACATAAACCCACTGGAGATACTTGATGTACTTCTGGTTCCAAATAAATAGAATGACTAAATAGATAAAAGTAAACATAGAATAACACAAGGGTTGATTAAATAATTATTGCACCAAATTGGGTCCATACTGTGACTTCAAAATATTCTGAGTCTTTTGAAAATTCACTGGAGAGCTGTGAGTGTGGGCCTAGTTTCTAGTAATAGAGTCAGATCAAAAGCTCCCCAAACTTGCTTTTCCATATGATGTTTTCCAAACTTACTGGTTCCCCCCATGCCCAAGTTGCTCTTCTTCTGCCAGCTCTTAGTTTGCATGGCTGAGATTTTCCAAAATTTCAGGAGAGTTTTGTGTTGTACTTCTTGGTGGTAGAGTTTAATACTTCCATGATATCCTATTTTTCAAGATCAGAGGGAGAGAAATCCATGGGAGGAAGGTCCTCATGTTTTTAATTGGATACCAAACTGGAAAAGAAGACAAACCCCCATTGAATGGTGAATTTGGGGGTACTAAAAGCTTTCTTGGCAGGATTGGTATCTGTTCTATCAAACGCAAAGTCTTTGTAATGAATAGTAATCTAATTCAATCAAATTAATTTCCCAAACCTTCCCAAGACTGTTCAGTACCCACCATACTTTGCTTTCACCTGTCACTACTGCCAAGTAGTATAACTGGACTTATGAAAAAGCCGTGTAGAGCTGGAGTCACCTCTAGGAAGAGTGACAAGTGGCTGTGGACTTCTGAGGCCACTAGTGTTTAAAATAGATATTTCTTATAATCAATGACACTATAGCTTAAGGTGACAGCACTGTGCTCATCTGCAAGAACCAAAGTGTGGATGTCATGGATACACATCTACTCCTTTTTCTGTATCTAAATACATTTTGTGATTATGAAAGTATTGACGCATCAACAATCAAATTCCATATTTTGCTCTTCTGTTTTAACCTTGGGTCTATCTGTGGTGTGGTAAGGCACCTGGCCCACAGCCATCCTGTCCTCTGCTGCTGTCTGATGAGGTGCACCTGTCCTGGGCCATCATGTCTGCCAGCATCCATTAGGGTCCCCTTTGATCCGCTGTGGCCTCCAGCTGACAGGTGCACGGACACCTTATTCTTAGGTCTTTTGGCCTCTCTAAGTCTTGTCTATACACCTGCCTTCCTGCTTCCTGCTGTGTGCGGGAGATTGCAATGACATTGCCTGTAGACAAATCTATAGTCACGTCCCATGTTCATCACTTCTCTGATGCTTGGTGACAGGATCAAAATTGGTTTCTTTAGGCCCGGCTCTTCCCAGTCATGTACTAATAAAGTTTAGATCGGATGCTGGCCGAGTTCTCATACATTTCTTGGGTCACCAGTGGTCCAGAGTGGAACAGAGGCTCAGTATCCTTTCTCAAGCATCAGAGAGTTCTTTTGTTCTCCAGTCCCCACTGTACACTTATTTTATATTAGACAGAATTGTTATTCTTTAAAAATAAAAACTTGTGTCTCTTTCAAAAAGTTTTAACGGATATCATATTTCTGTGCTAACTCTTACAGAATTTATCACTAGCCTTTAAAAATAATTTTATAAAAATTAACATAGAAAGTAAAGAGTTTTGGGGGGCATCTTAAAACATGCGGCATTGTCCTTCATTCTCATTTCCGCCCTCCCCACTTCACGGTCCCCTTTCTTTAGACTCAACTTCTGCTTCTATATTACATACATCCCATCACTCTTCCTATTTTCCACCTTCCTTAAGATACCTTCCTGTGTTGCAGGGCATGGTGGCAAACTCCTTCAATTCCAGCAATCCTGAGACAGCCAGTGTCTGTGCAAGTTTGAGGCTAAGCTGGTCTACATAGAGAGCTCCATTCCATGACAGTCAGGGCTACATAGACCCTGTCTCAAAAAAAAGAAAAAAGAAAAAGAAAAAGATATCTTCTCTCCTCATGATCCCCTTCCTAGTTTCATGACTTACTTGTACACATACACACTCACACATGTAGCTTTAAATTTACACTCTGCATGTGAGAGAAAATGTGCTGTTTTTTCCTTCTGAGTTTGGTTGAGTTGGCCTAACATGATTTCCAGTTGTGTGTGTTTTGTTGCAAATGCCATGACTTCAGTTGATGGCTGCATAAAACTTCACTGCGTATACGTACCTCATTCTCTTTATCCATCCACCTGTTGGCAGGCATCTAGACTAGTTCCCTATCCCAGCTGTTGAGAATGCTGAAGCTGTAAACGTGGCTGTGCTGTGGGTGCAAGTGTCAGGAGTGATGTAACAGATTCGGTACCATTCTAGTGGTGTAACTGTATGGTAGTTCTAGTTCCAGCCATGTGAGGCGCTCTGTGCTGATTTCCATAGAGGCTGCACTACTCTACCTTCCCTCAGCAGGGAATAAAGGACCCTCTTTCCCTTATCCTCTCAAGCATTTGTTGTCAGGTGTCTCCCTGATGATAGCTAATCCACCTGGATAGCACAGAACCTTGGAGCGGTTTTAACCTGCAAACCTTGATGGCTGAGAATGTTGAATGACTTTCCAAGTACTGGTTGGCCATTTCTTCTCTTAAGAACTGAGGGGGGTCTGCTCAAACTATTGCACTAACCAAGGACAATACAAGTAGTAATCATCGGACCCCTACTCTGATCTACCCAATGGACAGGACATTATCCACAGTTATGTGGAGAGTGGGGACTGACTCTGACATGAACTCTGGTGCTCCATATTTGACCACTTCCCCTTGGTGGGGAGGCCTGGTGGCACTCAAAGAAAGAATAAGCAGACTACCAAGATGAGACTTGATAGCCTATGACCATATAGAGGGGGAGGAAGTCCCCCTTGGTCTTAGACCTAGGGGAGGGGAATAGGGTGAAAGCAGGAGGGAGGGAGGAATGAGAGGATACAAGTGATGGGATAACAATTGAGTTGTAATCTGAACAAATTAATAAAATTAAAATTGAAAAAAAGAACTGTCTGTTCAGTTCATTACTGTACTGTCTGTGTAAACAAGTGTGTGTGTATGTGTGTGTGTGTGTGTGTGTATGTCCGCATGTGCATGTGGAAGCCATGGGTCAAGGGTAAATGGATGTTATAGAGAAGAAGGGAAGATAAAGGGAATTTTAAAAAGGAAAAGAGCTCACCCCAAAGTAAAAATTAAAACTTCTAAAATGAAATTAAATAAATACAAAACAAGAAATAAAATTAAAGACATAAAAACTTTTAAAAGGAAACAGAGGGTTGCTGATGTAGCTCATTGCTAGAGTGCTAGGTTTCCCCTCAGCACCACACAAGCTCACATATGGTGGTGCACGCCTGTCATCCCAGGACTTAGGGGATAGACATAGAGTAGAAATTTAAGGTCATCCTTGGCTATTTAGCAAGTTCTAGTCTAGTGTGGCAGCCTCTTCCCTCAACAAAAACATCAAGGCAATAATGTGAAGTCACACATTACTAAATCACTAGGTCCATGGGGAAAAAAGAGGAAAAATAAGGAAGAGAAAAACTAAAATATTGCCCCCAAATAGAAGATTTGTATAAACAAAGTTAAAGGAATGTATGATGTAGAATAACAAATAAAACAGTGGATGCAATAAAGTATCCAGCAAGACATGCAGTAATTGTTTGTTGTTGAAAAGTCACAGAGAAGTGAGACTGGTTAGGGAGGGAAGAATGGGAGGATACAAGGGTTGGGATAACCATTGAGATGTAACAAGAATAAATTAATTTTTAAAAAAAGAAGAAGAAGAAGTGAGACTGGCGAGATGGCACTGGCTGCCCTTGCAGAATGCTTAGCTTCAGTTCCCAGCATCCACCTGGTGGCTTGCAGTCATCTGTAACTCCAGTTCCAGGAGATCAAGTGCCTTTTTCTGGCCTCCAAAAGCACCAGGCACACATGTGGTGCACAGACAGATAGGCAAAACCCTTGCACACATAAAATTAAAAGATTTAACATTTATTTATTTATTTATTTATTTTTAAAGAATAACCACAGAGAAGAAAATAGAAAGCTAGAGTGTTGGAACAACTTCTTTCCAAGCCCCGGAGAACTGGAGACAGGCAGCATTGTGAATACCAGGAGGAGGGTCAGAGTCAACCATGCGTGGGCTCCCTGTCATGTGAAGATTATCCTCCAAGGAAGAGAACGAATTGTCCCTCAGCCAGAAGAGGTTGCACAGAGGAAAAGGATTGCTCAGGAGAAAAAGAAGGGGGGCGGGAGGGAGAAAAAAACCACAAAAACAAAGTACCAACAACAACAACAACAAAAACCAATAAAAGCTACGGCACAGGAATCAATTCAGCATAAAGCGAATGCAAAGAACACTTTTCCAGAATTGGCTCTGCAGCACGGTTAGCTTGGTACACAAGAACAGTGACACGTGGAAGCATGCCCAAAAGTATGTAAACGATCTTAGTCCATCAACCAGGATTGCTAGCTGTAAACAACGTAGATTAAGTAGCTCGCGGTGCTCTAGCAGGACCTAAGAGCCAGGTCTGAAGGCAGCAGTGCCCTCCTGTGCTGTGGCAAGACGGTAGTGCAAAGTTGCTGTTACCTGGGGCAGTTTAGACCACTACTGGCACCACTAGCATCTCTTAACCTCACTCAAAGCCATAATCCCTGCTGCTTCTAGGAAATGGCCACTGGTGCGTGCTGTCTCCGTCACCATCACAGCTGCCGTTGTCACACCCACCAGCAGAGCTTCTCTGCCATTGGGACTTTTCTGTCCTCACTCCCTTCCTCTCCGTGGCCGATGTTGCTAACTACATGAGCTCTAGGCAGACCCTGAGCTTTCTTATCACTTTCTCTTTAAGATCATTGTGGCAGAGCGGACATCATGTGATCAGTTCCCCACTCCCACCCCCCACCCCCACGATCAGAGAGGCTACAAAAGGAAACATCTACAAATGTTTACTGTCCACAGTGAGATAATGTAAGAAACTACCAGACACAGAAAGAATGTGTGTGTGTGTGTGTGTGTGTGTGTGTGTGTGTGTGTGTGTGTGT
>OU015743.1:160008498-160024922 GCA_907169655.1 Acomys percivali
ATAGATAGATAGATAGATAGATAGATAGATAGATAGATAGATAGATACAGACAGACAGACAGACAGACAGACAGACAGACAAATAGATAATAAAAAGCCAGGTGTGGTGGCACACTCCTGTAATCCCAGAGCTCTGGGAGGCAGAGGCAGGTCCAGGACAGCCAAAGCTACACAAAGAAGCCTTGTCTCAAAAAATCAATAAATAAATAAATGATAAATGTGTGTGATCTGATAACCACTGTCCATCTCCACAGATCTGTATGGAGTGCTCGTTCAGGTTTCTTACTCGCAATTTTTTTTTCTTTTTCAAGAGTGATTTGAATTGTGTTTATTTAAGCCTATAGTGTGATGTGGTTTCACCTTACATATTTTTTCCCTTCTTTTCTTTCTTTTTCTTTTATGGAGCTGGTTAATGATTAATGTAGAAGGGCTAAGCCCACCTACAGTGGGTGCTGCCACCCCAGGCAGGTGCCTCTGGGCTACATAAGAAAAGGAGCTGAGCAAGCAGTAAGCAGGTTTCTCTGTGGTTCCGGCCCCTGTTCCAGGACCTAGGTTCTATTCCTAGTGCCACAACCCAAAGGCAGATGTTATACATAGTACATTGTTTAGCTCCACTGGGATTAAATTGGAAATCACTAACACTGTATCTAGAATATTCCTAATATTAGTAAATTGTACAAAAACATTTTCAATTAAGGCTTATATTATGAAGGGATATTGAGCTTGATTGAAGGCCTTTCTTGCCTAAATTGGGATGATCTCTGGTTTCTACATCACGTCGACTTATTGCTGAATTACACTTAAAAGATATGTGAATGTTGAGCTAACTTTGCGTCTCTAGAGTGAGGCCACCTTGGTAGTGATTTATAATATTCTTATTATATGTTCTTAAGTTTCATTTGTAAGAATTGTACTGAGACTTTTTGCATCTGTGTTCTTTGGAGAAATTGATATTTATTAATGTTCTTTGTCCCGTGTCTTTACATGGTCTTGGTATCCGGGTAGTGCAGTTCTTGTAGAAACATGTGGTGGTTCTCCCTCGCCACTGCCTGGAGCCATCTGAGGTAATCAGGGTTTAGATGTCTGCCTGACCACAGTGAATCCATCTAGTCCAGGGCACTTCTTTGTGAGGAGAATTTTTATTTATGCCTCAATCTGGACTGTTACGTGTGTGTTGAAATTGATTATATTTTGTTGTTTTCATTTTTATTGGCCGTATGTGTTTTAGGAGTTCATTATGTTCCTCAAAATTTAAGTTTGGTGGAATACAAGCTTTCAAAGTGCTTCCTAATGGTTTGTGAATGTTATTGGAATCTTATGTAACCGCTCCATTTTTAACTCATTTTACTAACTTGCATAGCCTCCCTTTCTTTTGATTAGTTGTGGTAGGAGCTCATCAATCTTGTTTGTATGTCTGTTTGTTTGTTTGTTTGTTTAAGAACCAATCCTGTGGTCAATCAGGTCTGTCCGTTCTTCAGTGTTATGTACTCTGCTTTGCTCTGTATGATTTCTTGCCATGTATTGCTTTGGGGTTTGCAATGTCATATTTTTTTAGACCTTGAGATTCATAATAAGGTTATTTATTGTAGATAATATTTATTTTAATATTTATTATTAATATTAATTGTTGATTGTTGGTGTGTGTGGTTTTGTGTGTGTGTGTGTGTGTGAGAGAGAGAGAGAGAGAGAGAGAGAGAGAGAGAGAGAGAGAGAGAGAGAGAGAGAGAGAGAGAGAAGAATTGTGTATGTGTGCTGAAGCCAACCGGAAGAGAGTTAGATGCCCTGATGTTGGAGTTTTGGTCCTCTACAAGACCAGGATGCACTATGGACTGTGTAACCAGCCCCTATTCTTTGTTTATTTGTTTGGGAGAGGGGACTTGTTTTTGTTTTGATTTCTGGTTTGGTTTGGTTTGGTTTGGTTTGGTTTGGTTTGGTTTGGTTTTTTGAGACAGGGTTTCTCTGTGTATACTTGGCTGTCCTGGACTTGCTTTGTAGACCAGGCTGGCCTCGAACTCACAGCAATCCTCCTGCCTCTGCCTCTCAAGTCCTGGAATTAAGGACATGTGCTACCACAACGTGGCCTTCTTTTGATTTTCTGAGATAGGATTTCTCTGTGTAGCCTTTGCTATCCTGGAGTTACTTTGTAGGCCAGGCTGTCCTCAAATTTATAGCAATCCATCTGCCTTTGCCTTCCCAAGTATTGGTATTACAGATATGCAGCACCATGCCCAGCTTTTCTTTTCTTTTCTTTTCTTTTCTTTTTTTTTTTCTCTTTTCAAGACAGGGTTTCTCTGAGTAGCCCTGGCTGTCCTGTCTCAAATGCTCCTGTGTGTTCTTCGCTAATTGTTATGCATTCTAGACATTGTTTAATTTCCTCCCTGACTTCTTTAGTGTCTCACTGGTCATGTGATTATTGACATCCTTCATGTCAAGAGGATGTTGTTTAGTCTTGATGTATCTGTGTAGCTTCTGTAGTTTTCTTGGTATTAACTTCCAGTTTTGTTGCACTATTCTCTAATAAGACACAAGACATTATCTTGATTCTTTTGTATTTGATAAGACTTGATTTGTGGTCTATTTCAGAGAAGGTTCCATGTGATGATAAGACAAATGTGTGTTCTGTTTCTGTCAAATGAAATATTGTACAACTCTATTAAGTCCACTTGCTCTTTGGTGTAGTTTAACTATGAAGCTTCTTATCATCTTTATTTTGGATTCTCTATGTAGAGATGAAAGTAATTACTGAAATCAACCACTACTATTATATCAGGACCACCTGACCATTTCATCCCAATAGTGTTTGGTTCATGAATCTGACGTGTGTATGTTTCTAACTGAAGTATGGTCTTGGTGAATTGTTACCTTTAGTAATAAGCAAGGTCCTTTTTCATCTCTTGTGTTTTCAGTGAACTCTCCTGAGTCAGATATTAAATAGAACAGCTACGCTAACCATTTTCCAGGTTTTGTTTGATTAATAGGCTTTTCTTCCTTAATTTTCCTCCTTAAATTTCCAGTCTATGAGTATGTTTATCAGGAAAATGTGTTTTTTCATTGCAGTTTTTTGGATCTGCTTTTGTACTTCTTATGGAAGTCAGCCAGTCTGTGACTCTTTGATGGTTGAGTCAAGGTCATTTACATTTAAAGTGATCATTGACAGAAGCTCGCTACTTCTTAATGACTTGGTTTTTATTTTCCTTTGCAGAATGCAATGAATATGCCTCACCCTGGGAAAACCACCATCAGGATCATATTATTTCCCCTGTCAGGTAAGTGTCATATGACTTACTGCTGCCTATGCTCTCATGACTGAGACTCTTTATCCATCTACTGTATACAGCATCCATCTAAATAACATCGTAAGCATTTCTGGCTTGGTGGTCATGGACTGCCTTAGTTCTTGTCTTTAAATTTCTTTATTCTGTATCCATTTTCAAAGACATCTTTGCTGGATATCACACTCTAGGTTGGCAGTTATTTACTTCCAGGGCTTAAAATATTTATTCTGTGCATTTCTGGCTATGGGGTTGGTGACAAGAGATCTGACATTACTCTGATGTTTCTGCTTCGTGAGTGAGATGGCATTTTCCCTTATAGCTTTTCATAATATCTCTTTGCTCTGCATTTTTGGCATCTTGACTGTATGTCATGGAGAGATCCTTCTCTGGTCATGTCTCTCTGATCTTCTAAATGCCTCTTGTGTTTGAATATCTCCTCGTTTCTCTAGGCTTGGGGGTTATACTGCTATGATTTTTTAAAAGAGATTTATTATGTATACAATATTGCATCAGATCACATTATAGATGACTGTGAGCCACCAGGTGGTTGCTAGGGATTGAACTCAGGACCTCTGGAAGAGCAGACAGTACTCTTAACCTCTGAGTCATCTCTCCAGCCCCAGCTGCTATGATTTTATTGAACAGATCTGCACACCTTTAGTGTTTGTCTCAGCCTCCTATTCTGTCCCATGGATTCTTGACTTTGGTCTTGTCATTGTTTTCCAGATTTCTAGGGCCCTGTGGTCATGCTTGAAAATTCTTCATTCTCTCTGATGTTTAAACACAGTGTTCCATCAACCCTGTCCTCCATTCCTCACTTCCCTCTACTTGGTCACATCTATTGGTGGTACTTCCACTGTGGTTTTTTTGTTTGATCCTTTGTGAGTTTTTCTTTTGGGACAATCTTCTATATCCCAGACAGCCTTCAACTCAACACATACCTAAAGATGACCTTGAAGCTCTGCTCCTCCTGTCACTACCTCCTGTGTCCTGAAACTGTAGATGTACACCACCACTCTCACATCATGAAGTACCAGGGACCCTGTTCTGGACTCCGTGATTGCTACACACGCGCTCTCTGAAGTGAGCTCCAGCCCTCCAATGTTTTCATTTCCAACACTTACATTTGCTTATTTTCTTCCAAATCTCAATTTCTTTCCTAATGTTTTCTTCATTATTGCTGACTGTTTTCATCCATGTCGCTCATTTTCTTATCTCTTTTTGCCTGCAGTGGATTTTGTGTCGCGGACTTTCCTTGTTGAGTGCTGGGCTGAACTCAGATGCTTATTTGTTTCTTTTTTTGAGTCTTCTATCCCTTTTAGCAGAAAGCTTTTGAGACCTCCCTCTGGTGTATCTTTGGGTGCAGACTGAAGGCCTGAGGAGAACCATGCTGGTGCTCTCTCACAGCTGAAGGCGTGAGGAGGGCCATGCTGGTGCTCTCTCATAGCTGAAGGCGTGAGGAGGGCCATGCTGGTGCTCTCTCAGACCTCGTGCATCTCTGCATTGCTATGTGAACATGTGTGGTTTTGTATATCCCTTCTGGTTTGAGGAAATGGGTGCCTTCTTGATAAACAGTCATGAGGAGGAAGCAAACTGCTGTAGCAGCAACATCAAACCAGAAAAGGTGGAGAGATGCACTTAAAATCAATTGCAGCCCAATAAACATTACCAACGACCATACAACTAAATTAACTGGCAAAACTACTGTGCTTTGTGCTACTGGGAGTTAGAGTAAATGTGAAGACAGTAAACAAGAGAGATGAAGGAAGGAGTCAGTGAAAGGGAAGAAAGAGGAACAAGTGAACAAAGGGAGAAAGAAGAAAATACTGTGCTGTGGAGGGGAAAACAGAGCAAGAGATTAGATGAAATAAAAATTCCTAACAGTAAATTTAAAACCAAAATTAAATGGGATTATAATATAAATATTATGTCATATCATACTATATTTGACTATGTGAAATAAAAGTACCATGAGTATTGAAAAGAAAACACATAGCTCTATTAATAAAGTGCTAGCCTTGCAAGCCTGAAATTTGAAATTTGGCCTCTGGAACCCACATTTGGAATCTGAGCACTGCCTCTGCCTTCCCAGTGCTGGGATTACAAGTGTGTACCACCACACAAGGCTCTTTTAAAATACAGGTTCTGGGACTTGAAATCCTCGTGCCCGAAGAAAAGTACCTTATCAATTGTACTGGCTAGTTTTATGTCAACTTGACCCAAGCTGGAGTCATCAGAGAGGAGGGAGCCTCAACTGAGAAAATGTCTCTATAAGATGAGGCTATCAAAAAAAAAAATCAGGCTATCTACAGGCCTATAGATCATTTTCTTTTTCTTTTTTGGGGGGGTGGGTGGAGGAGAGGGTTTATTTGGTTTACATTTCCATAGCGCTGTTCACGATACAAGGAAGTCAGGACAGGAACTCAAACAGAACAGGAACCTGGGGGCAGAAATTGATTCAGAGGCCATGGAGGGGTGCTGCTTACTGGTGTTCTCCCTCAGCTTTCTTATAGAGACCAAGAAAACAGCCCAGGGATAGCACCACCCACAGTGGGCTAGGTCCTCCATCATCAGTCACTAATTGAGAATATACCTTATAGCCATAGATCATTTTCTTAATTAGTGATTGATGGGGGAGGGCCCAGCCCATTTTGGGTGGAGCCATCCTTGGGCTGGTGGTCCTGGGTTCTATAACAAAGTGGTCTGAGCAAGCCATGAGGAGCAAGCTGTACCCCTCCATGGCCTCCACATCAGCTCCTATCTCTAAGTCCTTATCTTGAGTTCCTGTCTTGATTTCCTTCAGTGATGAACTACGATGTGGGAACATAAACCAAATAAACATTTTCCTCCCCAACTTGCTTTTAGGTCATATTGTCTCATAGCAATAGCGACCCAAACTAATGTACCAACTGGGCCACCTTCTGAGATCAAGAATTGTCCTAAAATAAGTTTACTCATGAATTGTTTTGAATAAATCTTTGATTTGTGTGCCTAATTCATACACCTAAACACTTGCAGGTTGCATGAAGTTTCTCAAATGAAAGGAGTTCATAGTAGAAAAAGTTTGAGCCTAGAGAGCAATTAGCTTAGCAATTAAACTTGTTGTTCTTGAGAGGGTAAGAGTTCAGTTTCCACCACCTACAGCAGGCAGTTGACGATTGCCTGTGAGTCTAGCTCCATGGAATATTGTGCTTTCTTCTGGCTTCATAGGCACAAACACACAGACACATAGTCATACACACACACACAGACAGACAGGCAGTTTATACACACACACACACACAGACACATAGTCATACACACACACAAACAGGCAAGCAGTTTATACACACACACACAGACACATAGTCATACACACTCATACCTGCACATACACACACAGACAGGCACAGTTACACACACACACACATACACAAACACATGCACACGTATCTGCTCATACACACACAGGCACACAGTTACACACACACATGCACACACACATGCTCATACACACACAGGCATGGAGTTAAACACACACACACAACCTGCTCATACACTCACAGGCACACAGTTACACACACGCACTCATACACACACACACACACACACACACACACACACACACCTGCTCATCACTCACAGCAAACATTCCTGCACATAAATAAAAATAAATCTTAAAAAACATAGTTTTTTAAAGTAAAGTTTGAATAATCCTGGTTTAGACTGTTTCCCTAAGTCCAATATTAGGTTAAGAAAAAGAGTTTATTTACAGTACTCCTGAGCAATGACACATGACTAATTAAGGAAAGGTAAGACTTTTTCATTTCCAGAGGATCTGTCCCAAGATTCTCAGATGATGTCCAACACTGTGGACAGCATCAGATCCTGGGTTTATTATATTTTTTTCATACAAATGTATCTAACATAAAGTTTAATGTATAAATTACACATAATTAAAGATTAACAATAAGTAGAACAATTAATATACTGTAATAAATGTTATATAGCACTCTCTCTCACTGTCTCTCTCTCCCAACTTTAGTCACTCTTCTCCTGTGCCTGCCTGGTAAGATGGAGGAAGGTGCAGGATGCAGGCGCAGTATCCCAGCATCAGACTACAGGAGCAGGGTCCCTCAAACAAAAGCACCACAGGAGAGCAGACAACTGGCATGACTACCAGCTGAGCAGTGCTCTCAGCATGGACACACTGAACACAGGGACCATTCGTGTCACAGGTATGCTGGCTCCGAAGCCAAGATTGCACCACACTAGCTAAAGGTGCAAGGTTGAGAGCCTATGGATGGCTTAATTGTAGAGTGTTTCATCTAATATTCTCAGGCTATGGTTGGACATAGGTAACTGAGACTTCGAAGAGTGATGCCCACAGATAAAAGGAACTGCAGTCTGAGGGGGGTTTTCCTAGTTAATTTGACTGTATTTTTATGATACATTAAAGACAAGTGATCTTATAAAAAGCCTGAATGTGCTCACACAACACTGAGTAATCATGGGTGTTGTTATGTAAAGTGTTGTGACATGACACATTAACTAATACTGTCATTGGCTGTTCTATGACAAGTTGTGACCTTGGGTCTGACACTGGCTTCTGCACTTTGGATTTCTTAAGGTTTCCTGTAAAGCTCACAGGATAAGCCCTGCCTTAACAAACTTCAAGGCTCTCCAATGAGAAGCAACGGGACTAGTAATTTTTAAGCAAGCTAATATAATTATGGGCTGGACATGTGTATTTTGTTTCTTTCCAACTCTGCTTTCTGCTGTTTTTTTTTTTTCTTTTAATGGCACCCCCACAGAAGATTGATGAAAGATGGCAGAGGTCCACATGCCACTATTGTTGAGATGCAAGTCCATGACAACCTGAGTCCAAAAACAAATGCTGGAGTCAGCCTTAATGAATCGGGACATTCATAATTGGAAAATAAGCTCTTTCTCCCTCCCCCTGACGCACTGATATGTCTCATTAGCTGCTGGGTCTGAGACTGCCTGGGATAAGGATCTCAAGACAAAGTTGGATGAAGAAAACTTCTAATCCTATTGATAGGAGAAGAAAGGGGACCAGAGCTAGGCTGCCAGTTTTTACCCACTTTATGGTATTTTAATTAATCCAAGACTCTGTTGTGCAGTTTACGAGCATAAGGGATACACAGGCAGCTGCATTTTATGTAGAGTGGCTATAAATAGAAGAATTAATATAGAGAAGATTAAAAAGCTGTGTGGATAATGGGTGTCTATTGCCTCCTGGAACACTATTGTGCTTTGACTAAAGAGCGCCAGTCTGTGTACCTGCTTTTTGGAAATTGAATTCTCTAAGCAGGAAAGATCAGATAAATATGAACCCTGGGGACTGATGGGAGACCCTCTTTCTGAATTCCCACATGTTATTCTGTAGGTGTGATTTATAATTATACATGAGTTGTTTAGCTCTATGAAAGGCCCTTTTGCTCGAGCAATTGGTAAAACTAGAAACCATGTCTATTCTGTTCCCTGCCGTCAGTTCCTGGCATGACCCAGGACAATATAGGCCTTCCACACATAGTTGTACAATAAATGCAAGTTTTTTAATGCTAGCTCTACTGTGCATGGTGGTGCACACCTTGAACTCCAACACTTAGAAATCAGAAGCAAGCAGATCTCCATGAATTTGAAGCCAGGTTGGTCTTCTTAATGAGTTTCAGGCCAGTCTGCCCTACCTAGTGAGACCCTGCCTCAAAAAGAGAAAAACAGTTATTTCATAGTTTTTATGCACTCATTCACAATTGCAGAACTGATAGCATTTATACTCATTAAGAGAAGATTTAAGAGCCACGTGGTGGTGACTTTTACTCCAGGCACTCTGGAGGCAGAGGCAGGAGGATCTCTGAGTGTGAGGCTAGCCTGGTCTACAGAATGAGTTCCAGGACAGCCAGGGACACACACACACACACACACACACACACACACACACACACACACACAACTATCTTGAACACCTCCCAAAAAACATTTTTTGGTTTTTGGTGTTTTTTTTGAAAGAGGGATTTCTAAAATTGGCTCCTAGAATGGGACCCTAGTTGCCTCACATTGGAGAGGCCAAGAAACTGGTGGTCATTCAGTCTATGAGTCTGGATGGTTCAGAAGTTCCAACCCGGTACCAAAGGCCTGAAAGATACCCACAGAGCCACTGGCCTTCAGTACACATTGGAAGGCCAAAGAAACTGGTTCTGTCATCAGCAAAGGATGCTCAAACCATGGGATAGACAAATGATGGTGAGCAGGCAACATGCAAGTACCTTCTGTGTCTTTTTATCTGGGCTGTCGCTGGAGGGCACCACCTACGTTTAGGGTGGGTCTTTCTGCTTCAAATAATCTAATCAAGGAACTGCCTCTCAAGTGCCGAGCAGCTTGTGTTTCAGTTGATTCCAAATATAGTCACCTTGACAACCCAGATTAGCCACCGTACAGAGCAAGCACTCTTAACTCCTGAGCCGGCTAGACAGCCCCTCTTTTTTCTTTTGTAAGTAAAGTAATTCAAGGACACAGGTTAAAATGTCAAATAAGAGGCTCGAGAGATGTCTCAGCTGTTAAGAGACTCTTGCAGAAAAACAGAGTTCAATTCACAACATCAGGTTCGTAACTGCCTATAACTCCAGCTCTGGGTGGCTCAGCTCCTCTTGCTATCTGCACACATACATGTATATCTACATAGAGACACACAAACACATATTTATAAAATCCTTAAAATGCCAAATAAAGATCGGAGGATGGTTCAGTGGTTAAGAGCAACAGATGCTCTTCCAGAGGACCCGAGTTGGTTTCCCAGAACCCACATAGTGGCTCACAACGTCTATAACTCCAGTTCCAGGAGAGCTGATGCTCTCTCCTGGCCTCTCTGAGCACCAGGCACACAGGTGCTGCATAGACAAACATGCAGGCAAAACACGTGTCTTAATTAGGGTTTCTGTTGCTGTGATAAAACTGGATCTCCGTGTCCCGCAACAACACCCGTCTTGCTGCTGATGACTTTAGAGTGAAGCATGAGACAGAACTGGCCATGTGCCAGTCTGTGTAGAGCAACCATCCACGGATTCCGAAAGGTGGCGATGACACCAATATCCCAAGGCTGCAGCTGGAGACGGAAATTGAAGCTCTCAAGGAGGAACTGCTGTTCATGAAGAATCATGAGGAGGAAGTCAGAGGTCGGGAATCCCAGATCGCCAGTCCTGGAAGTGGATGCTCCCAAATCTCAGGACCTCAACAAGATCAGGGCAGACATCTGTGCCCAGTATAAGGAGCTGGCTCAGAAGAACCGTGAGGAAATGGACAAGTACTGGTCCCAGCAGGCTGAGGAGAATACCACAATAGTTCCCACCAGGTCTGCCGAAATCAGACACACTGGGAACACACTCATCGAACTGAGATGCACCCTCCAGGCCTTGAAGATTGACCTAGAGTCTGTGGAACATCAGAAGGTCAACTTGGAAAACAGCCTTGCGGATATGGAGGCCAGATATAACACACAGATGGAGCAGCTCAGCAGGATCCTTCTGTACCTGGAACCAGAGCTGCACAAACTCAGGCAGAGGGCAGTGCCAGACCCAGGAACATGAGCTGGAGGCTGAGGTTGCCGCCTACTGCTGCTTGCTGGAAGATGGCGAAGACTTTAGTCTCAATGACACCCCAGACTGTAGCAACTTCATGCGAGGTGCCGGAGGACAACCACCCACAAGGTCATGGATGGCAAAGTGGTATCTGAGACAAATGACACCGGAGTTCTGAGGCACTGAGGCTGAGAAGACGGGTACCCCTGGAGACTAAGGGACCAATAAAAGTTGAGAGGTCATTGAGTGTAAACAACAACAACAACAACAACAACAACAACAAAATAAAAAAACAAAACAAAAAACAAACAAAAACCAACCATGACCAAAAGCAACTTGGGGAGGAGAGGGTTTATTTCTTTTGCACTTCCGCATCACAGTTCATCCTTGAAGGCAGTGATGATAGGAACTCAAGCAGAGCAGGAACATGGAGGCAGGAGCTGATGCAGAGGCCATGGAGATTACTGGCTTGCTCTCTATGTTTGCTCAGCCTATAAAACTGAGGACCACCATTCCAGGAGTGGCACCATCCACAATGGGCTGGGCCTTCCCATAACAATCAGTAAATAAGAAAATGTCCTACAGCTTTGCCTACAGCCCAATCTTATGAAGGCATTTCCTCATATGAGGTTTCTTCCTCTCAGACAACCCTAGTTTGTGTCAAGTTGGCATAAAACCAGCCAGCACAACACCCATACACACATGTAAAATAATAAAATGCAAATAAAATTGAAGGTCAGATAATACTGTGTTTTAATAATAGCTATCTCTCCTGTGTCTCTCTCTCTCTCTCTCTCTCTCTCTTCCCACTGTCTCCCATTATTAAGACTGTGAAATTACAACCATTTCCACCTATGTGAGCCATTCTAGTGTTGACCTCCATATTATTACTAAATTATGTTTTAAGTGGTACTTAACTATATATTACTGGAGGTCATGATATCTGTATTCTTCACATACCATTTTCTTCCATCTTTCCAAAATAGTTAGGTCACATATTACAGCACTATTCACAGTAGAAGAGATATGGAATCAGCCTATGTGGCCATCAACAGATGAATGGTTAAAGAAGACAACAGAGCATCACTCAGCCATGATGGAGAAGGAAATCCTGTCATTTTTCACCAAAATGGAGAAAACTAAGGACATTGAGTGAAATAGTACAGGTACAGAATGTCAGACACTGTATATTTCCAGTTGTACATATAAGCTTTAAAGAGTTGGCCGGCACACATAAGGAATAGTGATTGCTGGAGACTTAGGACAGGGGAGGGTCAACCAGCACACCTTCTCGGCATTTCTGGAGCAGCAACAACAAACATCACTATTACATACAGTTAATCCGAGTTCATTGAAAATTAGAGCCAATGGCATGACCCAGTGACCAAGGCATTTGCCACACAAGCATGACAACCTTGGTTCAATCCCTGAAACTGGAGTATAGAAAGAAAACACAAGCTCTGCAAAGTGTCCTCTGACCTCCACACAGGTGCTGTGGTACACACGTGCCCACATTCACACACATATGTGCAATAATAATAAATCATAACTTTTTTAAGTTTTAAGAAGGAAAATTCAGCCAGGTGTGGTGGCGCACACCTTTAATCCCAGAACTCAGGAGGCAGAGGCAGATGGATTGCTGCTGTGAGTTCGAGGCCAGCGTGGTCTACAAAGCGAGTCCAGGACAGTCAAGGCTACACAGAAAAATCCTGTCTCGGAAGGAAAAAAAAAAGAGGGAAAATTCAGATCACTATTTGTAGCTAAATCATTAAGACTTTTAAATGAGCCAGGGGGTGGTGGCACATGCCTTTAATCCCAGAGCTTGGGAGGCAGAGGCAGGTACATCTCTGTAAGTTCAAGGCCAGGCAGGTCTACAGAGTGAATTCGAGGACAGCCAGGGCTCCACAGAGATACCCTATCTCAAGACACACACACACACACACACACACACACACACACACACACACACACACACACGGGGGGGGGGGGGGGGGGGGGGGGGAGAGGGAGAGAGACTTATTACCTAGAGCGTGTGTGCCACATCTCTCCTTGCTTTCACTATGCATTTTATCATAGTGATATTTAATGTCACTTTGTCTGTCACAGGCAAGGCCACAGTTACACAGGCTGAAAGCCCTATGGATGAGTCTATGTTTTTCTCAAAACTCTTTCAAGGGGTAAAACCCTCCTTTCCTCCCTCTGCCTCTATCGATCCTCCAGATGGGACCATTAATCCTGGGTAATTTGGGACATATAATTATGTCCCTATAGAGACAGCCGCAGTCACATTGAGTAAGCCTGTGGCAGTGTGGAGAGCAATGGGTCCTGCTTGTATAAGTGTTCTGGGGAAACTGTGTCTGCCGAATAGAGTCTTTAAAAAATCATTCTTGAGAGATGGTATCAGAATTTGATGGATACATATCAGGAAAGGTTGTTAGTACAATGAGCTCCTCTCTGTCTGCAATTTTAAAAGTATCATGACAGAGGGATGCTATTTAATGACGGATGGTGGGGAGGGGCTAACTTTAATTTGTAATTTCAAAACTAGACACGGGGTGGACTTATGCCCAGAAATGGTTAACTTGTCTTTCACCTTGCACAACTGTGCAACTTCAGGTGCTGCCAGCTGGGTATGTGCTCATGTCTGCAGGTCATGCCTGAATAGACATTTTTTTTTTTTGGCTCTCTGAAATTGTGCTTTGTAGCGCAGAGTAAGGTTAGAGAGTGATTGTACTAGTGGGAGAGGGAAGGAAGAAGAGAAACTATAGGGGAACATGGGCTTTTGTAATGATGGGACTTATAGATTGCTGATGTTATAGCACTGCTCAGGCAAGCAAGTTTATGATTGTATAAATAAAGACAGCTCCAAGCTGTTCAGGGCGACTTGCCTGAAAATTAATAGTGTCTTCACTCTCACAGACACCACACCTCTGTCCTTATGTTTCAGAACCCTGCTGAAGTGTTGATCGCAGGCATTAGGTCCCTGGTTCACAGCAACAATCTCACTATTGCAGGACTGTTTAGCCACACTCTTGACATTCTCTTCAAAGTGTGCGCCCTCTCTCTCTCTCTCTCTCTCTCTCTCTCTCTCTCTCTCTCTCTCCCTGTCTCTCTGCCTGTCTCTCTGTCTGCCTGCCTCTGTCTCTGTCTTACACACACACACACACACACACACACACACACACACACACCAAAGAAAAATTTGAGAGTCTTTTCCTTGCCTTCCTTTTCTACACTTCCCTTAGACTTGAAGCTGCTATGCTTCGCTGTGCTCTCACCTCTGTCCTGGGAGTCTACAACGCTACAAACCCCTCTCCTGCCAGCACTGATGCCTCCTGTTAGGACTTTTAGGTGTATTTTGCTACAAGCCATTCGCCAAAATCTCTTTCTCCCTTCTGCAGATGAAAGTAATAGAATCTTTTTCTGTTACATATAAAATAGTATTGAACTGGGTGCGGTGGCATAAATTTATTTCAGCTTTGATGAAGCTGAGGTAGGAGGTTTGTAAATTCAAGACCAGCTTAGGCTCCATAGTGAGACCCTACCTAAAAACAAACAAAATAGGGCTGGAGGAATGGCTCAGTGATTACAAGCACTGGTTGTTCTTCCAGAGGACCTGGGTTTGATTCCCAGAAACCATATTGTAGCTTACAATTAGCTGTAACTCCACTTCCAGGGGATCCTCCATCATAATCTTACCTGTGTCAAACAGGTCACACAATGATACACAAACTATATATATGCCAAACATTCATACACATAAATAAGACATAAAAATAGTAAAACAAAAACACTGAAGAGCCAAAGAAGTGGATGTGAACAGAATCCAGTTTACCTACTTATCAAAGCAATTAATTTCTATCAGTCCATCTAGGAGGCAGTTTGGGATCAGAGTCGAAGAGAAAGACTAAAACTCACAGCATGGACTCTGCAGTGGACACAGCAAGGGGAGGGACAGTTTGGATGGGGACAGAGGGAGCCTCTCAGAACACAGCAGCCTTCATCAAGTCAGTTTTCACCGACAAGGGCAGAGGCGTCATCTCCACTTTATTGAGAATTAAGAGGTAGATTTACATCTAAATATGTCATAAATTGACTTCAGAAAAAGAATTACAACTATGTAAGTAAACTTAGGCTCAGTATGTTGCCTTAAACAAGTAGGAGACATCTTGAAGTTTGAAAATAAGTATTTGAAATAATATTAAATAGTAAAAACAGGACACAGAATCAGATACAGTGTCATGGAATGTAAAAGCCTCTTTATGAGGAGCAGAAAAAATACAGATCTTAATGGTTGGATTTTAAAACTTTTGTAGCTTTTTTTTGAGAAGATGCTATAAACATTTGTAGAAACAGTATTTTGAGCTTGAAATATTCTTTAACTTGTTACTATGATAAGGTTATTTATACTTTTTCTCTGGCTCATGACTAAAAAATGTTAACTCAGTTTTGTTTTCTAGACATGGAAATGCCAAAAGTTGTTTTTCAAATGCAAATCACCCTATGTGGCAATTTTTAAATTTATAAGATAAACTTTATTTAACGTATGATGCATTTAAGATAAAAAAAATTATGTCTGTGCTATAAGCCAGTACATCTAGAACCAATTTACCAAACTCCAAGGTAGCTTAGATCACATAATAAAAATATTATATAATGGAATCTTTAATTTCCTTATTATTTTCTTATTTAATTTCTTATTGGGATTCAAGTTGGAATCAGCGTTGAAGAAAACAACTAAAACTCACTGCATGGAATCTGCAGTGGACACAGCAAGGGGAGGGAGAGTTTGCATGGGGACCAAAGGGGCTTCTCAGCACACAGCAGCCCTCATCAAAACATTCTCATTGGGCCTGGAGAGATAGGTCAGTGGTTAAGAACACTGTCTGCTCTTCCAGAGGTCCTGAGTTCAATCCCCAGCAACCACATGGTAGCTCACAATCATCTATAATGTGATCTGATGCTCTCTGCTGGCATGCAGGTGTACATGCAAATAGATCACTCAAATACATAAAATAAATAAATCTTTTTTTTAAAAAAAAAAAAACCAGTTCATATTGATGAGGACAGTGGCTTCAATCTCTGCTTTACTGGGATTTAAGATTTTGAGAGAGGGTTTTCTCTATGCACCCTGACCTTAAATTTATAAATCTCCTGCATCTGCCTCTGAGGATAGTGCTAAAGCCACAAATCCACACCTGGCTTTGCAAATCTTAAAAGGTGTTTAAATCTAGAGGCTTGGGAGATACCTTAGTGGATAAAGCACTTGCCCCAGTGGTCCAGGGTTCAGATCCCCAGAACTCACATAAATACTGACTGAGAGTGGTGGCCCACATTCCAGCACTCAGAAGTCAGAGACAGGGGATCCCCGAGAACAAGCTGGCTAGCTAGACTAGTCATATTGGCTAGCTCTGGGTTCAACAAAGAAATTCTGCCTCAATAGGGTAGGGTAGAAAGTGATTAGGGAAGATTCTCAGAGTCAACCTCAGTCAATATACATATGCATGTTCGTCAGTGCGTACACACACACACACACACACACACACACACACACACACACACACACACACAC
>OU015743.1:160026305-160028805 GCA_907169655.1 Acomys percivali
CTCTCTCTCTCTCTCTCTCTCTCTCTCTCTCTCTCTCTCTCTCTCTCACACTGTAGAAGAATCAAATAAGCAACAAGAGAGAGATAGTCTATATTTTTAAAAAGACATTGTATAGACTTTGGGTCTTATTGGATTTTGTAGTTTTCATTTGTATATTTTGAAAATAATTTTTAAAAGGAAATATATAATAAGCAACAAGTAAGCTTCAATCATAGAACTGAATGCCTTTAATGCTGGATTCACAGCTACCAGGCAGGTAAAATTGGAAACAGAGAAATCAAGAAGGCTTTGGAGTTCGTTTCAACAGTCTGTAGCATCCTTCTTGGCTTTTGACAATCCTGAGTATAGTCTTTCTGTGGCTGTCTCAGGAAGGCACAGGTTTTTCTGCATCAGGGGATGCACAAGAATCCATCGTTTGCCTGAAAGTAGCTCCACTTCTTCTACTTGTCCTCCATCTATACACCAAAAGGAAAAAATTCTATCCATCAAAGTCTAATAATAGATATTGGTCGGGAGGAATTCTGAGCCCCAGAATTTCAAAGGCTGTACTGAGATCATCAAATGTTTAAAGATTGCAAAACTCTCCTCCTGAAACACTCATCTCAAGTTGAAAGCTATAAAGGTAATGAAATTACATTGAAATCTTCTCTCTTGCTACATAAAATTTGTATCTAGAAAAAAAGAAGTCATTATTTTAATTTTCTGATAATAGCTTTGGAAGGGAGTAAACCATCCAAGATTTTGAAATATCTTCAGATTCCAAGATGTCAAGAAAACTAATAGCTGAAAAAAATCTCCATTCATGCTTCTTTTAAAAAGCCTGGCTGGGGCCCACCTGTTGCCATGCCGGTCAGGCAGACAGAAGACAATCAGAGGCATGCCGCTGTGTGGCCCACCCACCGAAGACACCACTACAAAGAGCAAGAATGTAATGGAGAGATGAGATGCCTCTGGGGGCCATGCTGACGTCCAAGAGCTGCACAGAGAAATCCCTGCCCCTTACTGGCTGCAGCATTTGAGAGAGCTGGCCCTGCCCTCACCTAGGCAAAGCAGGAAAGCTGGCCCTACCCTCACCTAGGCAAAGCAGGAGAGCTGACCCTGCCCTCACCTAGGCAAAGCGGGAGAGCTAGCCCTGGTCACATAGGTGCAGGAGAGCTGGAAGGCTGACTAACTCAGCTTCCACCCAGGTCCAGATCAAGGGCTTTGATTTGGCGCACCCCAGCATCTACCCCATCTATGAACTGTTGGAGAACATGAAGGGGCCAGTCCTACAGACCCAATGCTGCAGGATCTCCATGAGACAGGGCAACAATCAGCTATCCAGTGGAGTCCCAGTGAGGATCCAGTATTTGTAATATAGAAGAAGCCAAAGGCCTCAAAGAAGACCAATAACTCATTGCAATGAACATTTGCAAGTATAGCTGTTTGGGTAAAAGTGGGACACACTGTGGTAGCATACAACTTTAATGCCAACACTTGTGAGGCAGAGGCAAGCAGATCTACAAAGTGAGTTCTAAGACAGCCAGGGCAGCTACACAGAGAAACCCTGTCTCAAAACAAAACAAACAAACAAAGCAAACGCATATAAACATGGGGCTGGAGAGGTGGCTCAGCCATTATGAGCACTTACAGCTCTTGCACAGGACCTGGGTTCAGTTCTCGTTCCAACAGTGAGGGAAGGCAGCTAAGGAACTCAAGTCAAAAACCTAAAGAAAGGAGCTGGTGCAGACTCTGTGAAGGAATGCTGCGGGAGGGGGGGGGCGCGTCTGCTGCTGCTGCTGCTGCTGCTGCTGCTGCTGCTGCTGCTGCTGCTGCTGCTGTTGCTGTTGCTGCTGCTGCTGCTGGCTCTCACTCCTCTTGGCTTGCTCAACCTGTTTTCTTATACAGCTCAGGACCATCTGCCCAAGAATAGCAGCATCTCCATGGATCATTAATGAAGAAAATGCCTTCCGAGATTTGCCTATAGGTCAGTCTTTCAGAGGAATTTTTTCAGTTGAGTGTTCCTCTTCTTATATGGCTCTAGTTTGTATCACGTTGACATAAAACTAATACACCAGCCCTGTTATATTTTGTGCTACAGTAACATTTGCTGTTTTGCAGGTGTAACTGATGCATACTGTGTGAAGGCTGAGCTCAAATGTTACAAGCATCTATACAACACACATCTGTCTACACATGCAGTTTTCATATTTATACCTATAGAAAACGTTCACATTCTCTCCAGAAATGGAGATTTCATCTTTCTCTACAAGTCCATTTTCTGACACCCACCACCACCACCACCTGAAATGAAATACAGTCTATTAAAGAATCAAGAGCTCTCACTTTCTTATTCCCTCATTTTCATTTGTTTCCTATTTGGAAATTATTTTAATGAACAGCTTTTGTTTTCCCTAGAGTTTCTAGTTAGCATTGTTACTCCTTGCTTGCCTATAAACACTTTATTAGACCCTCAACCATGGACTTGCCTTTTTCATACAGACAACGCTCTCTCAAAGAA
>OU015743.1:160033805-160036785 GCA_907169655.1 Acomys percivali
ATGACCTTTTCACCCAAGCCATAGTGTCTTCCCTGACCTAATCTCAGCTTCTGAACATGAATTTGACACCTCCTCAGGGGAATATGGCACATTCTCTGTATTAGCCAGTGTTTTCTAGAGCTGTGGTTCTCAGCCTTCTGAATGCTGCGACCTTTTAATACAGTTCCTCATGTTGTGGTGACTCCCAACCACAAAGTTATTCTCATTGCTACATCATAATTCAGTAATTTTGCTACTGCTAAGCATTGTAATGTAAATATCTGTCTTATAATGGTGTTAGGTGACCCCTGTGAAAAGGTCAATTGCCCCGCAAAAGGGTCACAACCCACAAATTGAGAACCACTGCTCCAAAGGAACAGAACTGGTAGTGTCTCTTTTTCTCTCCCTCCCTTCCTCTCTCTCTCTCTCTCTCTCTCTCTCTCTCTCTCTCTCTCTCTCTCTGTGTGTGTGTGTGTGTGTGTGTGCGCATGATTTATTGGAGTGATTTTCAGGTTGTGGTCCAGATAGTCCAACAATGGCTGTCTACCAATGGCAAGTCAAAGAATCACATAGTTACTCAGCTCACAAGGCTGGATGTCTCAGCTGGTCTTTAGTATATGCAAAAATCTCAAAGAAGTGAGCTCTAGTGTCGGTGAAGGAATACACTTGCCAGAGAGAGTGAGGGTGATCAGGCAAAGAAACAGAAAGGTTCCTTTGTCCATGTCCTTTGTATAGGCTGCCAGCAGAAGGTGTGGCCTGGATTAAAGGTGGGTCTTCCCCCTTCAAAAGTCCCAGATTAATTATTTAATTTAGAAAAATCTCTCTCACAATTGTATACAACTGCTTGGGTCTTAGTTAACTCCAGATGTAGTCAAGTTGACAACCAAGATGATCATCATACGGTCCTTCTCAGCCACAGCCTGGGAAGCACGTTCACCTTTCCTCACAGCTTTTCTGCTGTCTCTGAAGTGAGCAAAGCTTGCATGCCAAGCGTTTGCTTTCTTTTTGAACTCTCCTAACAGCATCTCTTTTTCTATGAACTTCAGAAGCACAGTTTCCTCACCTCCCATTCCCCCTGTGACACATCAACAGCCAACCCTGCACATCGTAATTCCACCTTGCCTTTTGAAGCCATTTCCTAAGAAGCGACACATTGATTCTCATGATGTGCTGTCACTGTCACTGGCATCCACATTTGCTTTCCCCTTTGACCATGATCCATGATAGACATTCTTTGCTGGCATTACTGCCTCCTCAGCTTTCACTCACCAGCCTACCCCCTTTCAGAGAACTCTTTCTAGGCACAAGCACGGCTTTTGTTTGTTACTGCACAAACTGTATCAACAGTGAGTGATCTTTCTGAATTACATTAAACAGCCATCACCTTGACAGTCATACCATACTTGGCTTCACCTACTCACTACATAGCTTTCAGCTTGGGTTTCACACAGGCCCAGGTTCAAATATGACTTTGCCCCTTCCCAAATGCAGCCTTGGAAAAACTGCCTTATCTCAATCTAATCAAACCATAGTATCAGTGGTATTCATCAATTCATCAATAGTAGATTACAGGTAAGCTTAGCCCATCTGTCAAGCTGTTGGCCGTCAAAGATTGAGCTACAGTTTCAAGCATGATGGCTTATACCTGTAATCCAAGACATTTTGGGGCTGAGGCAAGAGAAGTGCTCCAAGTTTGAGACCAGCCTGATTTACACACTTGGTTCTGGGCTAGCATCAAGGACAGAGTAAGACCTAGTCTCAAAAACAAACAAACAAAAATAAGGACTCTTTCCCTACTCCTTAGAGTTGGTCCTGGGACACGCTTTGCTCATCAGAATCTGCAGCACTAATCTTGTACAGTTTGCAGACTCCACGCTGTGGGTGAACTTGAGCTGGCCTTTTGCAGTAGCAGAGCTGCACCGATCTCCACTTTGTCTTCCACTAGGCACATAACAGAGGCTGAGATGATCTTCTCTAACAAGTCAGATTGCTGCAACTGCTGGGTGAGCATAGGCTCACCCAGTGGCATTTCTACACAATGGGAAGCCTCCCTCTCCCCCCAGGACTCTGAGCCCATTTAAGCCACTATACTTTTGCAATATAGCTATTCACTATACCCTGATTGTACATGCAAATTTGGTTACTATTTTAAAAGTGGTAAAAGTGTGTTGGCATTGCACCTTGCAAGGATGCCATAAATCCTAAACAAGGAGGTCCGCAATGACACAGGACAGCCATCACTCTGTATAGTATTCCCTTGTTCTGCACACTCCAGTAGCCCGTGACTTGACTATTTACTGTTACCTAAGTGACCTCTGTTCCTTTTTTCATACCTTGCTTATGAATTTTAAGCAGACTGAACATACTTCCCTCTCCTTGCCTAATTGCTCTCATCCTACCCATAATTCAAGCCTCACTTCGATGCCAGATTCTTGATGAAATCTCTGACTTATCTATAACTAGGTAGGAATGTGTCAAAAGGATAAGACTTTGAACCCAAACAAACCTGTCTGAATTCTGCCTCTGTGCTACCACTTGATTAGATATGCAAATTTGGTTAATATTTTAAATGCATTTCCAAGCTTCATCTTCCACTTCTGTAAGATGTGTTATTGCAAGCATTAAAGGGCAATGCCTGACCTGCAATGTGCATTCAATGAGCACTGCATCCTTTCACTCTCCCTTCCTCCAAGTCCCACAGCTCTGTCTACCACTCTGCATTTGGCTATAATCTCGAGTGCTTGTTTCATGCCCTACTTAGAGAAAGAGTGCCTTATTTATCTTGGAGTCCCATACAGTACCTTATACGGTTATTTTCACATGATAAACACTCAATAAATATTTATTGCATTGGAATTTTAAAATTGCCAAGTTTCGCAAGCAATGCTGGAAGTGCAGCTCATTTTGGCTGGGTGGCCAGAGTAGGATTTATAGAAATCCTAGATTCAAACTCGTGTGTGTGTGTGTGTGTGTGTGTGTGTGTGTGTGTGTGTGTGTGTGT
>OU015743.1:160038769-160081836 GCA_907169655.1 Acomys percivali
AGAGAGAGAGAGAGAGAGAGAGAGAGAGAGAGAGAGAGAGAGAGAGACCCAAACACATATATGCATGTGCCATTCACATCTGTATCTACACTTGTAATAACTTCTGAATTCTCGCCCACACTCAGTTGCTACCAGAATTACTCTAGCCCTCCCCCTGTATAATGTCTTCACTTCACTTGTACTGAGAAACAAGGCTCCCATTGTCTTCAGGGGACCTATTGGCTAAACTCCCACCCCCATTCGGAATCAATCTTTCTGAGACACTAGACGGATCCTTGCCTATCTCTTCGGCCCTAATCATATCAGCTCCCTCCCAAGACACCTCTTTATCCCTAGCTGTACTCTCCAGCCCTCTAGTTACATGCCTGAGACACAATGCAGACCTTTAAAGGCTGCATTCCAGCAATTTAGAAAGAAAGAAGGGGAAAGAAAAGAAAAGAGGAGAGACAAGGGAAAAGAAGAGAGAAAACCCAGGGCCTCAAGCATGCTAGGGTAACATTCTATTGCTAAGCACCACCCTTAGCCCCAAAGAATGGCACTTAAAGGAAGGATTTGGGTACTAAGAGATAACACTGGAAGAGGCAGAGTAACACAGGCTTTCAGAACTGTTGAGCATCCTGACCAAAGCGCTGGAATGGGGAATTAGGAGAACTCTGCTACATTCAGTGAGCTAAAACTATACACTCCAGTATACACTCAAAAATACAGAGTCAATAAAGTTACTGTTGCCTATAAAACCACTGCTTCCTCCAACCACCCAAAATAGAGATTGGACTGTAGGATCTGATGCTGGAAACCTCGGTGTTTCCACAAACTCTGTGTAGCATGACAGGCTCTCTCTCCTCCAACTTCCACATGAATGAGGTTCCCATAGGATTGCAGTGAGCTACCATGTAGGTGCTGGGAAGTGAACCCACAGCCTCTGGAGGAGTAGCCAGTGCTCTTAACCACTGGAAGATATCCCCTTCCTAGAAGAAATTCTGGTGCCAGTTACTAAATTAAGAAATATGACTTGTCCCATTCTAAGGCATACAAAGCTTGAGAGATTGCCCTTGGGATACTGACCTCAAGGGAACAGAAGAAGTTGGAGTAGTGTGCGATGGAGGCACTGTGTTGCTGTCAGTAAAGGGAAGGCTGGAGATGCCATGGTGAATGTCATCACCTATTTTAGCTGTCTCACTACGTTTCTTTTCTATTTAATTTTTCTAACTAGCAACCAAGTTTTCAATCTGTCTTCCCGGGAATTTTGAGAGCAAAACTAGGCTCTTCCTGTGTGTTACATGAACCCATACCCCACCTAACAAGTCCCAGCTTGGCCCAGCACTCAGGAGGCAGAGGCAGGCAGATCGCTATGAATTCAAGGTCAGCCTGGCCTACAAAGTGAGCCCAGGGCAAGCTAAGGCTACACAGAGAAACCCTGTCTCAGAAAGAAAAAAAGAAGTCCCGGCTTGGCTCACAAGCTGGCAATTCATACCAATCCATCAGATGCACATAGAAATTGCTTCTAAGAGTCTGGCTTATGGGATGGGAAGCCAGGGGGAAAAGCACAAGAAAGGTAAAGGACACTAACAAAGCAGAGAGTCAGTATAAGGAAGTCTTTGGGAGAAAGGGCGTAAGACCTAAGGGTGGATTGTCAGGGGTCAGGGAGATGAAAAGAAGGGTTGTAGCAGGAAAACAGGAAGGAGAGCTAGGTATGCATAGAGGTGTCTGTCCCCCCATGCTGCCGTAACTACTGGTGAACTTCCTCCACACAGGTAACAGATGTCTGCAACACACAGAGCGGGCAGCCCACCAACCTCAGCCTAGCTGTGGAAGATGCAGTTTAACACATTATTACATATGGGCCAGAAAAGTTGCATAGTGCTTTAAGTGAGAATAAATCCTGTGGACTCATATGTTTGAATACTTGGTACCCCCATTGGTGGAATCTTTTAGGAAGGAGTAGGTGGTTATTAGAGGAGGTTTGTTACTAAGAGTCAACCTGGAAGCTTGAAAAGCCCACACCATTCCCAGCTAGTTCTCTCGGCCTCATGGTTATGTCTCAAGATGTGAGCTCTCAGCTCCAGCTCCAGCACGGTGCCTGCCTGCCTGTTGCCATGACAGTCATGGTACTCTAGCCCTCTAGAACTGTAAGCCCCCAATTAAACACTGCCTTTTACAAGTTGCCTTGGCTGTGGTGTCTTGTGATGTCAATAGAAAAGTAAGAGAAGCAGATTCTTTTCCTGATAAGTAATTTGTATAATTTTCCTAAAAATGTCTTTTTCTACAAAGTTAGAGTTGCTACCTCAATTCAGTTCTTCTTTTTAGATCAGAGCATCCTGGGTATTTTAAGGCTATAAAAGCAGGGGACAGTTGACTAAACTTAGTGGCTACACGAATACGTCCTGGATCCTTTTGCCTTGTTCTTGCTATGAACCAATTGTTCTGTTGGAAAGACTTGGGGGGATTCCTTTTTTTTTTTTCTTCAGGTTTCTGAAAGGCTTTGTGCCACTCAGAGGGCTCAGCACAAACCGTACCGAGAACACCAGTGAGGCTAGTGCGCCAATCCAAAGGCGGAAGTCCACATTCGGTGTTGTTTGTTGACCATTATGCCTGTACATCAAGAAGAAATGACTCTGGAAGGAAATGTGGGGAGGGAGGAGGCTAAGAGGACAAAGAAACAAAGAAGGACAGAGCGGCCACTGAGGGTACACTCTCTCATGGCTGGATGTAAGCAGAATGTTCTCATGGCTACCGGATGCCAGACTGGGGGAACATCGTTTGTGGTGACACACAAAGAGAAGGTACACTTGCTTAATTTTTTGCCTAAAAATGCAGCCAAAAAAAAAAAAAAAAGCCCTGCAAATAAAAGTAAATGGCAGAATGCTGTTTTCTGAAAACTCGACAGAGGAAAACTGCTTGCTATGGAATGCTAATCAGACCTGAATCTTACTCGCACCAGTGCACATGTCTCTAGGGCCCTAGGAGGTGTGAGGTCTAAGTTCTGGTGCCAGGATAGTCACAGGAGGGCAGGAGGGCAGAGATTTTGAGAAGCCGTGGGCAGACAAGACATGTTTTATTCATCGACCCACAGGCTTCTAGGCAGGCAGTCTCCAGCAAGCATCCAGGAATATGCTGGCACACACAGACCACACACAAGCAGATGCAGACATACTTGTAGACTGGTACATAGACTACCCAAAGTAAGTGCACAGGCTCACAGACAGGCACACACAGGTAGGCTGGGAAAGACTAAGACTCTGGCTCAACCAAGGCTATTGTCTCTAGATTTAAGGTCATATTCATACAAAACTCACACAAAAGTGGAATTTGGCCAAAAATAGTTATATAAACGGTTACATCACTGTTTACTTTGGGGTTCCCTGAATAGCTAATGTTAGCTATTTTGTGCTGACTCATAGCCCCAACATATCCAGGGTCAGTCATGTTTTACCTGACTCAGACCATGTATACAAACCTGCCCCATATTTCCTAAACATAAACTGGCCCCTATGATGTTTTGCTTCAGACAGGCCACGTTGGCACAAACCAGCTGCATGGCCAACACATGAAGCAAGGTCTCCACAACATGGACACAGTGTCCATTGCCAACCAATAACAGAATTCTTTTCTTCTGTGTTGTAAGGACTCAAAATCTTTCCCAAAACATGCACCAAGCAGCTAAGGCCAAACAAGTGTTTGTTAAACTTTCATCTAACACTGGATGATAATCTCCTTAAAGACAGAGACCAGAACAATAAGAGTGAATATTGACACACTTCTCTGATGATTTGTGTTACACCATGCATGGAATTAACAAATTATAGAAGAACATGTACAGGAACCATAATTGAATGACCAGGCTTTTATTAAAACTAAGACATAGGGCTGGGGAGATGGTTTGGTGCAGCGGTTCTCAGCCTTGAGTTGTGACTCCTATGGGGGAGTCAAAGGACCCTTTCAAGGAATCCCTAAGGGATACAGATGTTTACATTATGGTTCATAATAGTAGCAAATTTAGTTATGAAGTAGCAATATAAATAATTTTATGGTTCCACCACAGCATGAGGTACTGCATTAGGAAGGTTGAGAACCACTGGTTTAGTGGTAAGGCACTTGTCACCAACCCTGATAACCTGATTTCAACTCTTGGGACTCATATTGTAGAAGAAAAGAAGCAGCTTCTAACCTCACAAATGTGCCCAAACACACATACACACACACACACACACACACACACACACTCTAAATAAATGTAAGAAGAATTAATAAATAAATCTAAGCCATCAAGTTGATAGTAACATGGGATCCCAGGAAAACAGAGCCTTTAGAACAAAGGGTCTGTTGTGGTTTACAAAGCTGAAGTTAAGGAGAGCTTACACAATGCAAAACCAGCAAACATAGGCCGGAACCTGAAAACGAGGCAAAGCAAGACTATAGGTCTCTAGTGGCTTAAAGCAAGATGGAGACCAATGAGTCAAGGGCAACTTAAGGCTGTAGCCAGAAGAAGTAGCCAAGCTAGAATCAAGGCATGAAAACAATGAAGAGTAAAGGCTACTGTGCTGGTGTCAACACAGTTGGAGTCATCTGGCAAAAGAGAACTTCAATACAGAATATACCTCCATCAGATTAGGCTGGAGGCAAGTCTGTGAGGCTTGATTAGTGACTGATGTGGGAAGGTCAAGCTCCCTGTGGGCAGTGCCACCCCTGGGCAAGTGGTACCATGGGTTATATAAAAAAGTAAGCTGGGCAAGGCATGGAAAGCAAGCCAGTAAGCAGCTTTCCTCTGTCATCTCTGTCTCTACGTTAGTTCCTGCCTGTGCTTCCCTCAATGATGGACTGTTATTGGGACATGTAAGTCAAATAAACCCTTCTCTTCTTAGGTACCTTTTGGTCATAGTCTTTATCACAGCAACAGAAGCCAAACTAGAAGAGCTGTCATTAGTACCCAAATTGAGAGGACATGTGGGAACCAGAAAGACTGACTAAAAGGTAAGTGTTTAGTTTGAGATACCTGTTGAATACCTAAGTAGATATACTGGCTGGTTTTGTGTATCAACTTGACACAAGCTAGAATCATCAGAGAGGAAGGAGCCTCAGTTGAGGAAATGCCTCCATGAGATCCATCTGTAAGGCATTTTCTCAATTAGTGATCAATGGCGAGGGCCTAGCCCATTGTGGGCAGTACCATTCCCTGGGCTGGTAATCCTAGGTTCTATAAGAAACTAGGCTGAGCAAGCCATGGGAAGCAAGCCAATGAGCAGCACCCCTCCATGGCCTCTGCATCAGCTCCTGCCTTCAGGTTCCAGCCCTGCTTGAGTTCCTGTCCTGACTTCTTCCAATGATGGACTATGATCTGGGAGTGTAAGCAAATAAATCCTTTCCTCCCCAAGTCTCTTTTTGGTCATGGTGTTTCATCCCAGCAATTGAAGCTCTAGCTAAGACAGGAGACTTCGATAATCTAAACTACAAAAGCTGGAAGTGGAGACGTGACTCTAGGACTTATAGCATGGTGGCTAAAAGCTTGGCTCTAAATAAAGTCTCTTAGGAAACGAGATAGAAAAGAGAAAGGCAGACAGGTTTGGAGTTGGGGGGTGGGTGGGTAATCCCAGCACTCAAGAGGCAAAGGCAAACAAATCTCTGAGTTTGAGACCAGCCTGGTCTACGAAGTGAGTTCCAGGACAAAAGGAAGGAAGGGAGGGAGGGAAAGGGGGAGAGAGAGGGGGAGGGGAGGGGGAGGGAGAGGGAGAGAAACGCACTGATCACTGAGACCTGAGGCTCTTCAACATGTCAGGATTCAAAGAGAAGGAAAAGCAGAGAATCCAGGCTACGAGAGGCGAAGACTTTAAGTAAGAAAAGTGTCAACAGTTGGTAATGCAAAACAAAGTAAAGAAAAACAGGAAATGTTTTTGGCGGTATTGAAAGGTCAATTAAAAGCTGAACATTTACCCTTAGTGTTTGCAAAGTGAAGGTCATTGACCATTTTGGCAAGAATAGATACAGAGTAGACATACAACTTTTTTTTTTGAAGCCTTACATGTATTATCTGTTGAGTAGTAACTGCAAGACTTTACTGGAGTAAGTTATAAAGAGATATGGAGCTGCTAACCTGAAAGTAGATAAAATGTTCAAAGATTTCTAAGGAGCTATAACATGGTGTGCGGACAATGATAAATTGGGCTCAACTGCTCCTTGTCTAAGAATTATTTATCCTTAATAATTAAGACTTGTTGTTATTGCTAAATGTGTGATTCATGATCAAAAGGGTCAATTGGTGACAAGCAGATCACAGCAGAGGGAAATCTTAACAGCACATGAAGGACACAAAAATAAAGTTTCCCCAGGTCGTTGACAGGCAGATCTTTGAAGTGGAATTGAGGCACATGTAAATAAAAGAATTGAGTGCTTATAGGTCAAAGTGTAGTCTAGCAATAATGTGTTAACTCTAAGCTTTTGTTAATATTTAGCTAATCAGAAAACTATTGAATGTTGGTAAAGTAGTAAATCAACATAATAATCAACATAAATTATAGACCATTGATCCATCTAAGTAATTTCTTAAGATTAGTGTAATGACCAAGGCACAGTGGTTTGCGCTTGGACTCTTAGTGATTCAAGAGACTGAGGTAGCGGATCACCTGGGCCAACAAGTTTGAGACCCCATGTCAAAGGATAACAGTGGTTGTATATCTACGCTGTGTATGGAGATCTGAATCAATTCCTACTAATAAATGTAGTCAACTCAAACATTGTATAGCACAAAATTCAACCTAATGAGATGCATGTAGCTTACAACTTTCTTTGATGAACTTGAAGTTCTCCATAACCTCCATCCCACTGGGCAAAAGGCAAAACATGCACTTGAATACATCAAGCAACGCCACCTCTGATTAGTCTATTGACCTTGAACTTGTCTGCTTTGGGATACTCACCTGTCAAACCTATCCTTCCCTCCTTCTCCCAAAGGTAGTGTTGATTAGAAGGTAATTTGAGCTGTCCTAGGATTTGGAGGATACCTAGTCCCCACTTTGGATCGCTGGTTCCTTGCCAGCCAGAGATGCTACAAGGCTGTTTTGATCTTATCTCTGACTGACAAATATTGCTACAGTTTCCAGATTAAAAGAAAATCTGTTTTAATTGGTGATGGCTTCAGCTGCTGGTGCCCTGATGTGTGCATGCCTCTGTGGCTGGGGGATGGGGTTGGGGCTGGGGTGCCCTGATGCCAATTCCTTCAAGTGGTTCAGTGCAGGGGCCTCTGAAAACCTCCCTTCTCTACCTCTAGGCATTAGGAATTTTACAGAGCAGAGCCAGGCCACCTCTGACTCCTCCAAGAAGGTCTGACTCACCATGTTTTGGGGGAGTCAGTTGGCATGCCTCATATTCTTCTTTCCCCTACAGTCTTTTCTAGAAACATAGAAAGCCTGGCACGTCTTCCCTTGTTCATCAAAGCTAATAACAACAGACAAGTCTCTGCCTGGCACTGTGCTGTCTCTGCCTGGCTCTTCATGGTGTGTTCACCTCAGATAAACAAGGACAAGCTCCTTTGCCTCCTCAAACCCACCTGCTGTCACCCAGTAACCCTGCTCCTTCACCTCCAGGCTACACACACACATTCACATGCCCCTTCCCCTTAAGATCTCACCTTTACTGGGCATGGTGGCGCACACCTTTAATCCCAGCACTCAGGAGGCAGAGGCTGGCAGATCGTTGTGAGTTCAAGGCCAGTCTGGTCTACCAAGTGAGTCTAGGACAGCCAGGGCTACACAAAGAAACCCTGTCTTGAAAAACCGAAAAACAAACAAACAAAAAAAATTCATTTTGTTTCAGGTCTAACTTCTTGGTTCCAATAGGCTCTTGCTCCTCTGCTCCTCTGTGAACATCCTACAGCATAAACTCCTCCTTGCTGAGGTGACTTGTGTGTCCCTTTCCACGAGGCCACAGTAGCCACAGAACCAAGAAAAATGCCAGGGGCAATATTTTTAAAAAGAAAAAATTGTTTTGTTTTTGCAAGACAGGGTTTCTCTGTGTAGACCAGGCTGTTGTCAAGCTCAGAGAAATCCACCTGTCTGCCTCGTGGGTGCTGGGATTAAAAGCCTGTACCACCACTACCTGCTAAAAGAAAATATTGTAATCGCTTCCCAGGAACTGAATATAAAGGGATTGCTTGTCTTCAGTGACCTTACAAGTGATGCTACAGTCTGTCCCAAAGTGACCTTAGCCCATCAGAGAGCTTGTTGGGGAGTTGAGCTGGATGTGGGAGCAGCACAGGAACTTAGTTCCCTTGAACACCTATGCTGCGTGAATATTTATTTATTTATTTATTTATTTATTTATTTATTTATTTATGAGATGTGAGCAGGGTCTACTCACCCCAGATAGGATACTATGGGCAAACACAAAGAAATGATTCTACCTAAGTGTAGCTTAGTGAACCAATGACTTCAACTGGAGTTATGCAGAGAAGCAGCATGAGTGAGGGTTACTTATTGGAACTTGAACAACTCATGGGTGACTACACCACTGGAGAAAAAAAAATCTCTCTTAGCATCCATTAACCGCTGACATCTCTTGAGTGGGTACTTGTAAGCCACTCACGTCTAGCAAACAACTGTCTGAATCTTCAGCTAGAGGCTTTGGGAGCCCCTCCCCTCTTCGTGATGGGAAGTTAATGGGCCCAGTCTTCTGCAGGTCTCCTGTAGGTAATGCCGGCTGCACAAGCCAATAGTTCAAGAGGGCAACAGCCTTTTCACCTCCAGAGGATGGAGTCCCACAGTCCTCTGAGACACAGCAGCTGACAGAAGGGCAGATGGCAGCCATTGGCAGCGCTCTTCCTGGAGAACCCTGAACAGCTCTGGTTCCTTTTCCTCACGGAGCAACGCTGCCTGGCGTGGAAGGAATTTGGATCAACAGTCATTTTGCAGACTGATAGATGCGAACTGCCTCTGCTCAGTGGAAAAATCTCTTTTATAACCCACATCCTTTTGATTGTGAGCCTAGCCTTGAATGGCTGAACCATCTCTCCCGCCCTTTTACCCACGTCTTACTTTCAGCTGAAATGCTAACTAGTACGGGATATGTTCTTTAATAGCTTTCCAGAAAGGAACTTGAGCCTTCAAGGTCCGTTTAGGCCTTTCCTGGTGAAGGAACGTCCTTGTACACAGCTATGGGCCTGCAGCTCATTTTTCAGTCATTTTTCCCCCTAGGTGTACGCTGTTGCACGGTCTGAAGTTCCAGTTGTGATGCAGGAAATTTGATTTCCTTGCTTTCATTTCATCCTTCTTCTTTTATTTAGTGGGCTAGTTAAATATAATATCAAAAGCAGGAAAGATGAAGAAAATATGCACGCCTGTACAGCACATAGGACTTATGTCTATGGGTCTGTGTATATTTATACACAGACATACAGCGGATAAAGTGTCTTTATAAGATATAGACATGGCCAGGTATGGCGGCACACACTTGAATTCCTATTCCTTGTGAGCCTGAAGCAGGAGGACCAAGAATTTGAGGCCAGCCTAATCTATGTAGTGAGACCTTGTCTCAAGAAGCAAAAATAAATACAATATAGGCGTGTAACTAGTATGTTTGTGAATAGATAAAATATGCAGACATTTGTGTAACCAGAGTCCTGAGCTTCATACCTAGGTATAGGCTGGGTACCCCCACTTGATAGTACAGCATTTTGTGTTGTTGACTCATTGTGTGCATTGCTTCCTTCACGCTGAAATCTTCCGATAACTCCTTTCCCTGGCCAAACTCCTAGTCACTCAAGAGCCAGCTCAAGATCAGCCCCTTCACTGTGTTTCAAGGCTCCCAGATTTCCTGAAAGCAGTTCTCGCGTGTGCGCTTTGGTTATTTTATGTACCTGTCTCCTCTCCCAGACAATGCCCTCTTTGAGCACAAGAACAGGTTCTCATTCCTGTTGGCTCTGTCCCAGACCCTGCCCCTGGGCACATACTAAACACTCAGTAAACATTTTATGAAGGAGTAAATGTGGTCCTGGAATAATATTGAAAATTTAGCTGTAAAGGGTGTTGCAGGACTCCCCCCATCCAGAGGGGGGGATGGACCTTGAGGAAGGTCACAACCTTTTCCCAAGGCAGAAGGGATCTAAAAAACAACAGCTTTCCTTGGGTAGGTGTATGAAGACAGAAGACACAAAAGTAGGTAGCGTGAAGTCATCTCGTGTGAGTAGATTTTGTGCCAAAGCCTTTATAAGTGGACGTGATATAATCATGACTCTTTGAAAGGAAAATCCAAAAGAGGTCATTGTCTTTTAAAGTTATTTGTGGGGGGCTGGAGAGATGGCTTAGCAGTTAAGAGCACTGGCTGTTCTTCCAGAGGTCCTGAGTTCAATTCCCAGCAACCACATGGTGGCTCACAACCATCTATAATGTGATTTGATGTCTTCTTCTGGCATGCAGGTGTAAATGCAGGCAGAGCACTGTATACATAATAATAAACAAATAAATCTTTAAAAATAAATAAAGTTAGTTGTGTGTGTAGTGGATTTGAAGTCAGTTGCTTTAGTTGCCACATGATCTTGGCAGGCCATATACAACCTTTCTGGGCCTTGGGGAAGAGGAATCCTGCCCACCTTATGCACTGAGGAGGCAGTGAGATTGTTTATCTAATATGTTGGGTCTATTACTATGAGCCAGGGTCTAGCCAGAAAACTTTTAACTACTTCCAAGTATTTCCTAGAGGACAAAGTTAATGATTGGGGTCTATAGGAATGGAAGAATATAAAGGGGCAGAGAGGGAATCCAGATTTCAACAACAGTGCCTATCATCCCCCAAAGAGAAAGGGCAATGTGACAAAGATGAGCTAAGGTCACCCAACTTCAAAGAAGTGCAACTGCCTGCACCTGGATACACTTCAGTGTTGAGCAGGTGCTGCCTACCCCAGAGAGGAAGGGAAAGCACACATGGCACCTTCCTCTTTTGCAAACCTCCTTTCATATAAAAAGTCTAAAAGATAGCCCAGTGAGGAAAAGCACTTGCTGTCGCAGCAAAAGGACGGAGTTCAATTCCCCAGTACCCACATAAAAACTGCATGGCTATGTATGCCTCTGCAGGACTATGCATGCCTCTAACCTCGTTATGTTTTGGGGGTAGAGATGGATACAGGTAAATCTCAAATGCTCACTGGCTGGCCAGCTTAGCAGAAACAGTGAGATTTACTCTCAGTGAACTACCATGTTCACACAATGCCTGCCCCCCTTTAATAAAAAAGGGAGACAGAGGCGGGGGGTGGGACATGAAAAATATCTTCCTTTGGCTTCTCAATGCATAGACACAGGCACTTTCAGTCCACACACACATACACAAAACAAAGCAAAACAACAGAAAATAGAAATAGATCTCAAAACCAAATACACAATTCATCATTACCACCAGTAAGAATTAGTTTTGGCCAGAAATCACAGAAAATTCAAAATAATAGATGCTGTCTTAGTTACTTTTCTATTGCAACGATAAGACACCATGACCAAAGCAACTTATAGAAGAAAGTTGGTGTTGGCATGTTTTGTGGACTGTCGTTCATTCAAATGCTGATTTCTCGGCCTCACTATCTGGTTTCAATCTGGACATGGCATTATGGTGTTAAGTATCTCCAGTCTCAAGTTTGTGTAAACATGCCCACCATTTGTTCTCTGTCCTGTCAATAAAACTCTGACCAGCCAGTGCTGAGCAATACAGAGAATAGGGTGGGATATCCTGGGCCAATGAGAGGTGGAGAAAGAAGAGGTAATGTGGAGACACAAGGAGAGGACCAGGAGCATCAGGAGGAATGAACCAGAGCTAGGAGATGATTAAAAAGCAAGTGTAACTGGAAACTTGAATGGGAGAAGCTAGACTAGCTTGGAAGTTTAGAATGACATGATTATTGCTCAGTATTGTACTCTAGGCTAATATTAGTCTTTCTGTGTGGTTAAAGAGTAACTGCTGCATTACTAATAATATGAATCAATATATTAATATTAGTAATCATTTTACATATGGTACCTCACTTTGGGCACCAATATGTGGCAGCAGAGAGTAGTGTTTTTCCTCTCTCATCCATAGCTCCCTGGAAATAACAGATCATGAGACTCAAAGTATTATTTACAAATACCTGGGCCATATATCTAGGCTCTTTGAATAACTCCTAACTTCAAATAACCCGTTTATACTAATTTACATTCTGCCATGTGGCTGGATACCTGGGCTCAAGATACCTTGCTGCCTCAACTCTCACAACCTGCCTCTATGCCAGAATCCCTCCTACCTGCAGAATGTCCCACCCACTTCCTGCCTCACACATAGGTCATAGGTTTGTTTGTTTTTTTTTTTTTAATTGACAAGTGTTGCATCCATACAGTATACAAGAGATCCCTTCTACACCCAGTGACACATGTCCTCCAACAAGGCCACACCTCCCCCCTAATCCTTCCCAAGCAGTCACACCATTCTCATTCAAACCACCACTGTGTCTTAAATAAGATACAGATTTATGTCTTCGCCACTTAAGGAACCCAGACAGGAGACTTCAGGTTGTCACAGCCTTGGGCCTGTCAAGAGACCCTGGTGTCATCCTTTCCACTCCTTTGTGCCCTTGAGTGTGTTTCAAAAGATAGTAGGATGCTGGAGTGAACAAAGAGAAAAATAAAGAAAACCACTAAACATTGTCAGAACAAGCAATACTTTTTGAACAGTGTATTTTTGTGTTTTGTGTTTTTTGTTTTTTGTTTTTGTTTTTGTCTTTGTTTGAGACAACAGGGTTTCTCTGTGCAGCCGTGGCTGTCCTGGACTCACTTTGTAGACCAGGCTGGCCTCGAACTCAGAGATCTGCCTGCCTCTGCCTCTCGAGTGCTGGGATTAAAGACATGCACCACCACGCCCGGCCTTTGAACAGTGCCTTATAACTCACTAAAAAATTATAAAATCAATATAACAGATAAGTTCCAGAATATGGAATTAAGTAGATGATACCAGAGTAAACCATGTACCAAAAGTATTTCTACATAAAACTTTAGTTTTATAGCTCCGTGTGTGTGTGTGTGTGTGTGTGTGTGTGTGTGTGTGTGTGTTGTCAGAAACATTCAAAACCACTGCTGTAAAGAAAGTTCCGGGACTGGAGAGATGGCTCAGAGATTAAGAGCACTGGCTATTCTTCCAAAGGTCCTGAGTTCAATTCCCAGCAACCACATGGTAACTCATAACCATCTATAATAAGATCTGATGCCCTCTTCTTCTGTGTAAAGGCAGACTACTGTATAAATAATAAATAAATAAATCTTTAAAAAAAAGAAAAAAGAAAGTTCCTAGAAACAGGTTTCATCCACCAGCCAGATTTTAGTCACATGGCTATTCCAAGCTGTGCAAATGATCAGGCAATGTTCTCTTCATTAGAGGCAACCATTTCCCATATCAAAAAAAAGTTTTTTATTACTTGAAAAGTTGAGGAGGACAGACAGAGCAGACAGAGGCAGCTGCAGTACATCTAAGAAACACAGTAACAGGCTCTAGGTCCAATCCTTAGCCTCCAAAATAAAGGAGTGTGGGTCACGTGTATTCAAGAACAGCCGAAGTCCCACCACCACATGGTTATTGCTGCTATTATCTGCTGATGCTGTCATCACTAATGGACATTACTGACTTGAAGCCATCTCGTTCAGTAGGTAAGGCTTTGGCAGTTTTGCACAGTGATGACAAGCTGGTGTCTGGCCCCACAAGGTCTGTGTGAAACCTGCTTTGTCTTGTTTACAAAATGAGGCTAGTAGTAGTGTCTTCTTTATTGGGTTTTTGTAAGGACTGAAAGAGGATGAGAGTTCACATGTGTAACAGACCTCATCTGTGCTCCAGAGGAAGGGCTCACTGGCGCTGCTGCCTGTTGACCCCAGCCGAGCCGTGAGGAAACCTATAAGCAGAGCAGCAGTGTAGAAGGATGCTGCTCTCAGCTATGTCTATGCTGATGCCAGAGAAGTCGCTAAGTCAGGAGCAGAAAAGACCAGAGGCAGGGCTGCAGAGATGCCTTTGTGCTTAAGAGCTCTCGCTGTACTTTCAGAGAACCCAAGTTCAATTCCCAGGTAGCATACAACTGCCGGAACCTCCAGGAGAACTGGTATTCTCTTCAAACCTCCAGGGTACCCCCCCAAGGCATATATACACAGATACACATATACAAATAAAAATAAATCTTAGGGAAAAGCCCCACCAGAGTCAAGAGCATGATGTTAGCCAGTAGCAAGGAGCAATGAAGAATAACCTGGAAGTTCAGAGGAACTGAAAGGACTGGATAGATGTAGATTTGTGCACGGAGCTTGGAGGGGCCCCACAATCATTCCTTTACTCTGTTGACTTGTAGATTAATAAATGATCAAAAGAGGGAGGGCTGTGGAGCTATATAACTTCTTGACTATGACATAAACTTATTTCTACTCCCATTGTGAATACTGCATGGAGAGCATAGAAGTTTTTATCAGTAAAAAAATCACATTTAAGTCAAATGCATTATTTCATTAAAATTACATGACTTTTTCTTTCACCTTCTTCGTATTGTGATTACTGTTCTTTAACACCAATTAAGCTCCCACCATGTGCTAAGTAGTAAGCAGAGACTGTGAGTCAGATGGGGTTGGCTCTCACAGAGCTAGGCAGAAAACTCAAGGGCTATCGCCACAGGAAAGGTGAAGAACAACTTGAAGTTTTGGTATTATCTTACTTCCAGGGAGAGTTGTAAAGGTTCCTAAATTGGAAATATCAAACCAGAACTACAACTTCATGTAGGCTCAATTTTCTTAACAAATATATTTTATTACAAACTTATTAGCCAAGCATACGTCACTTATAACCCAACTAACCTAAAGAATAAGAGAAGGGGATTAAAGAATACAATAACAAAACCATAAGGATATCAGTTCCGAGGAATGATTCTCCTGGCCTAATCAGCAGGATTTCTTCTGTTGGAACCTGGAGTAACCAGAACCTGGAACCTCAGCAGGAGCCCAGAGCCCCAAAGGCTTCCCTTGAGCGGTTCTCTCTAGGAGCGTCCCGAAGTGGAGTGATGAACAGCCAAAACTATCCCAAGTCTCCAAAGGCCCGCCTCCAGTTTTGGGCTCATTTATATATCTCCTCCCAGAGTCTGTTCACGGATCTTTTTAGCTGGCAACAATCAAGCTCCTGTACGAGGTGGTTTGTCTTCTAGTGGATTAACCTCACCTGTTCTCTCACAAGACCGTTCCCCATCCCACACTTGGGATCGTAACAAAAACAGGTTTATCTCTCCTTCAACTTCATCTATTGAAGAAGAAAGTGGACAACAGCTTGCATAGTTTCCATCCTCATCTCCAAGGATCACTGTACACCCAAGCAAGAGGTCGTTTGACCCAGGACGTGTATCCAGTGTGGCTACACAACACCTATAGACCACATGCTGCTCCATGTAAGTAGTGACTGTGACATTTCTGACAACATTTGCTATTCACTAGCAATGTATTCCTCAATTTAACAAATATTTATTAACTTTTATCCATTTGGCTAAAAACAACTTGCTTTTTCCCTAAGTGAGAGGCTACATATTAGAAAGACAGCTAGCTGTTTCTAAGACAAGCAAGGGAGAACAAAAAATGATGCTCAGCACATGCTTACCTTACCTGTTCCCATGGGGAAGGGGCTGGGAGGGTGACTCCAGGAGACTGAGTGGGCAGGTGGAGCAACTGGGCTGAGACAGGCCAGGGTAGGACCAGGGGTGAGAGTCAAGTGTGGGCTGGGCACAGACCAAAGCTTCACACTGGTAGGAGGATAGTGAGGAAAATAGGGAGGTAGTCTGGATCCAGGCTCAGTAGCACTTGTATGCTTAAAGTTTTCTATTCCATCCACAGAAACAAAACAAAACAAAAGATATGGTGTCATTGTTCAACACTGGAGGGATGATGTGACAACCAGGTTTGACAAAGTATTTCAAAACTGACTCTAATTTAAACCTTGCTGTCCTTAGGCTGCCCTTGTATTTCTTCTTCCCTGAGAGTGGCCAGGTAGGAGCATGTCTGGCTAGTCAGTGCTGTGAGCATTAAGATAACTAGTGCCAAGCCAGCCTGTCTCTGCTTCCTGAGTGCCAGGATTAAAGGCATGTACCACCATGCCTGGCCTTTTTTTTTTTTTAACTTCTTAAGCTTTTCCCCTACCCCAGGTATGTTTGGTTTTAAGTAAAAACCTACATCATACTTTGATGTAGAAATTTAGATGTTGTATTAATTGCTTTTATGTTTCTGTGATAAGACACTATGACCAAGGCAACTTATAAAGCAAAGAGTTTAATTCGGCTCATGGTTTCAGAGCGTTAGAGTCCATGATGGCTAAGTGTCGAGAAGGAGGCAGGCAGTAGAACAGCAGCTGAGACCTCAAGTCTCACTCACAGGCAGGAGGGTACTCGGGAATGGTGGCCTTTTGAAAATTCTAAGCTGTCCCCCAACAACACACCTCCTTCCAACAAGGCCACACCTCCTAAATCCTTCCCAAAGGGTTCTACCAACTGGGGACCAAGTACTCAAAGATATGAACATTTTAAAAATATTTAAAAATAAAATAAAAATGTAAGAGCTGCTGCTCTGCTTAGTCAATGAATCTGTGAGAAAAGGGGTCCTTATCTTAAACCCATCCAGTGGAGCACTATAATACAACTATGAAAATGTCACTCTTGCTTAAAGCCCCTCAGTAGCTCTGTCTTCAACACCCTCTTTCACCAGTAGAACCCTAAGACTTCTGTTTTCTTTCCTCACACGGTCTGGGTTTAGTCTTTTATATTTTTAGAATGTTTTTCTCTACTCTAGAATATTGAGCTCTTTTTTCATCCCCTGCCTCCCTCTTTGATAACACTTTATCCTTGGTTCCTCGGCTGCCCAGCCCACTAGAAAGCCTTCTGTGGCTTCTTAGTTTACACACTCTTCCCACAGGACCAGGCTGATAGTTACTTCTCTAGAGCTTCCCACACTGTTTCATTAACTTGACAATTATTTCTTGGGTTGCAGGTACCTCGGGTTAGATACTAAGGATGAGCTGACATCGCTCACAGAGCCTCCTCAGAGCACATAACTAACGAAGCACCTTCTCACTGGGCTAACTGGTACAGGAACAAACAGAGAGTTGCTGGTGTGAGGGAGCTAGCTGCTGGAGAAAGGGTAATGAGACAGATGCCCACAGACAGAATGGTTAGAGAAGACCTCCTCTCCTCTCTGTGCACAGCAGAAGGAGGCGATGGGAGGAGACAGCTTTCCTACCTCTCTGCATGCCTGTGAGCAAGATACTAACTTCTTTTCTGTTCTGGATTGTACTTTTGAATCTGTTTAGCCAACAGCCTTGCCAGCTACAGATAATTTCCCTTTGAAGCAAAGGGAAACATTGCTTTTGGTCCAGTATATTAAAGATATCTCCTCAGGCAAAGAGTATCTTTGTTTGCATTGCATTAAAAACGATTTGGGATCCTTATCTAAGGCTGGAGTTTCTCTCATCCACTGCTACACGGTGTACGAAGGTGGCACCTGGCCCTCCTCACACTGCTGTGTGAAAAGCAGGTTTTGCAGGCTATGCACAAAGGCTCAAACCTCTGCCTCCTGCTGTTGCTGTGAGCAATAAAGTCCTTCCTCATTAATCCAGGAGTCTCATGTCTTTGGCCTGCATCCATGAAGGTGTGGGAAGCTGCCTTGTCAGCTTGTAAACAGGGTAAAGTCCTGGACTTTTTCTGGTTATGGACAGAAAGTATTCAAAAATAGAGCACTCAAGACACAATAAACGGCAAATGGAAGGGCTCTGAGGTTCTTCCTTCAAGACTGATTTATGTTTATGTTTAATTTGCATAGGTGTTTTGTCTGCATGGATGTTTGTGCCTGGTGCCCACAGAGGTCATAAGAGGTTGTCAGATCTTCCAGGGACTGGAGTTACAGACAGCTGTGAACTGGCCTGCGGTGCTAAGAACAGGACTCAGGTCTTCTGCAAAACACTAGTCATGTGCCCTTAACTGCTGAACTCTCTCCTCAGCCCAACTGTAAAGTTTTTAAGGATAACCACTGCTCACCTTTGTATCCTTAGTACCAGCAAAATCATTGGTTCATAGGAAGTTTCAAGGAATGTTAGCTAAAATAAACAAGGTCATTATATCTTAGAAGTAATGATGTGTGTGGTGGGGCGTGGGGTGGGGGAAAGCTGAAGAGATGGTTCAACAGTTGAGATTACAAAGGCCCTGGGTTCAGTTCCCCAGCATCCACATGGATGGCAGTCCACAACTATCTATAATTCCAGTTTTTGGTTTCTGGGGTCCTGTGGCCTTATTAGGCACAAGTCAGGCATGTAATATATATATATATATTTTTTTTTAATATGTTATATATATATATATATATACACACACAAGCAAAGCATTCATATACATAAAGTAAAAATGAAAAAAATTAAAAATCTGTTTGTTGGGCAGGGATTTATGGGGCCATACCAACTACTTAGGATTCTTTTTCATTTTTTCCTTCAGAGAGATACATGGTAAGAGTGGCAGGAGAGTGGAGAACCCAGAGACTTGGGTTTCCATTCTCAATTCTGCTGCCTACTAGCTAGAAACTGGGTCAAAATCTGTAACTCTTTGGAGCTTTGGTTTTCTCTGTTTAAACCCCTGATAATCAGCCAGGCAGTGGTGGTGCATGCCTTTAATTCAGGCACTCAGGAGACAGAGGCAGGTGGATCTCTGAGTTCAAGACTACCTTGCTCTACAGAGTGAGTTCCAGGACAGCCTGGGTGTGGGGCAAAACAAAACAAAAAAGCCTGGTAATCTTGTCTTCTCTGTTTTGACATTAAATGATATGACATAGGACGCATGTTGAATGTTTACAAATGATATCCTGTGTGCCAAGGTGGGACCTCAGAGTTTCCTGCCATCTTTGGTAGTCCCTGGTCAGATGATTTTGACAACCAATAGAGTGAATGAAGAATGTGAAGAGGGCGTGTCTGCGCTCCAGGACACAGGGTTTCCCCTTCATGGTGAGCTGAGATCTGATGGCTAGTAGATGTTAAGGAGATAGCTTGCTCTGAGACTCAGTCTGTTCCCCTGAGCTCCCCCAGTTTGTCACTCAGTGCAGCTGTGGCTAGGTTCTAAATGTGAAGGCCCCACTGTGACCTCAGCACATACAAAGGGGACTCATGGTGGCCTGGAGATGCCACATCACGTTTGTGGAAAGCAGAGCAAACACTTCCTATGATAGATAGTTCAGCAGAGTTCTTTGGTGGGGAGCCTCTTGGCTAGTGGCCTGCGACTGAAGTGGCTTTACGCCTTCCAAATATAGAGGAGTGGCCATTTGGATGAGAACTTCTGGTTCTATCTTCAACAGTCTAAGGTCAAAACTGTTGGTGAAGCTTCTTGCACAAGAGTTAGGGATCCATGACACGGTAGCTTGGAGTTCCCTTCCTCCCTTCGCTCCTTTATTCCTTCCTTCCTTACATTTATTTTGAGAGAGAGTTTCACCCAGTCTAGGCTGCGCTAGAAATCATGTATCTTAGGGTGACCTTGAACCTCTGATCATCCTGCCTCTACCTCCTCCTAATGCTGGGGTTACAGGCACGTGCCACCATGGCCGGTTTATGTGGTGCTGGACTTCCAGAGCTTCAGATATTTTAGGCAAGCACTCTACCAACCAAGCCACATTCCCACCCTCCTTCTCCATAGTGTGTGTGTGTGTGTGTGTGTGTGTGTGTGTGTGTACACAGTTTAACTGTTGTGTGTGAAACTACTGGGCTCTGAGAGACTGAACAAAGTGGCCACAGTCTTTCACAGGTGGCTAATCATCCATGTCTGCTGATGGACATGGACGAAGCTGCATGCTGTATTCTGTAGCTTCTGGGAAGGTGGCGAAGCAGTTTCCAACCTGGTGACAAACACTACTAGGAGGTAACACCACCTGACAGATCCCATGGTCATCTGTATTCTTCTCTAAACAAGTATGAGCCTCTTATCATTTTTGTTTTCTTTTTCAATCATTTCAAGTAGCTATGCAGCAAATATTCTCTTCTCTCTGTAGACCAAAAGATTGAAGTGGACCCTTGTGTTACATTGGGACAAAGGGCCAGAACATCCTAAAGTCAAGTTAGTTTGGACATGGATGATGGTCTGTGCGGACACAGGTTCAGTGCACTCCCATCCTGCTTCTCCTTGGTTGGCTTTCTGAGCTTACTCATACTTCCGCCCTCACAGCTAGTATGGACCATGCTGAGAACCATATGTACCCAACCACAACTGTCCTGCACAATGCAATCCACATGGAGAAGATAGATATAGAAACAAAGGCCAGGAGAAGCTATGCTTTGCAGAGGGGACTCTCAGGATCCAAACTCATGTATGGTCCATACTCTTGATATATAACTGTGTATTTACACATATATATGATGCATATGTATATTATATGACTATCTAAATATACACACATATAAATGTACAGAGATGTATATCTGTGAGCTATAGTGTCAAATATATCTATGTATATATAAGTTTGAATATGACCATGTATCCTATGATATATATGTATATATATGCATCATAGAAATATAACCATGTATTCTCTAATATATGCCAGAGAATACATATATATACTAACATTTATATATACAGATGTATATATGTTATAGACTGGCTTGATGTTGCCTGCCTGCCTATCTTGTTCTAATTAGTTGCTTTATCAGAAAGCCGTTTTTAATGTGGACATGTGGTCAACATAGATGGCTTCACTGATATGCATTGAAAACATTAAAGAATGGGTGTTTATCCAGTGACACACTTTGATCAATATGTATTCTACTGTTTTGTTTTGTTTGTTTGTTTTTATCAACTTGTCACAAACCTAGACATGTGTGAGAAGAGGAGATATTAATTAGCTTTATGTGTGTGTGGGGGGGGGGAGTTTTCAGACAGGGTCTCACTGTGTAGTCCTGGCTGTCCTGGAACTTTTTCTGTAGACCAGGCTGGCCTCAAACTCATAGGTCCACCTGCCTCTGGCTCCCAAGTGCTGGGATAAGAGGCATGCACCACTACCTCCAGGCAGAAAAAAACAAAACAAAACAAAACAAACCAAACAAAAAACCTTTGGACTGAAGATAAATCTCTAGGGCATTTCCTTGACTAAGGATTGATGGGGAAGAAGCTAGGCCACCCTTGGGCAAGTAATCCTGGGGTACATAAAAAAAGCAATCTGAGCAAGCCATGGGGTTCAAGCCAGTAAGCAGCACTCCTTTATGGTTTCTGTGCCAGCTCCTGCCTCCACGTTCCTGCCTTGGCTTGCTGTAGTGGACTGTGACTTGGGATAGGTAAGGCAAATACATCCTTTCTCCATCAAGTTGCTTTGGGTTGTGGAGTTTATCACAGCACTAGAAAACTAGACCCAGGGTGCACACTGACACTGTCATCAAAAACTTTATTCTTTAACCTTGAGCCAATAACTATTGGCTTTCCCCCATTGGTTCAGTACAAATAGTCACGTGCTCTTTCTCGCATATTGCGATCCTACTGAGCTAAACGTTGTAACTCTAGGACATATGAGTCACCATCTCAGTAGCTGCCTTACAGCTTGTGCTGGTACTTAAGACTTGTAGGGTTGAGAGTGTAACATGCATATCCCATGATCCAACACAAGCTCCTTACCCCATTAACCAGGACATACTCGGTGCCTACGCACTTGGTATAGAGGTGACTGAATTTTGCATTCAAGAAGCCCGCCCTAGTAAAGAAACACCATGAACATCACAGATAGTAAAGGATGGCACTGACACGATTGGGCTGTCATTAAATGGGCCACACAGTGAAAACATGCTAAAATGACAGAAACTTTACAAACTGGGAAACTGCAAGCAAGGGAAATGATCTCAGTGAGGTAAGATGGGCCCTCGGAATATCTGCAAGAGAAGCTGCAGAAATGTGTGCTCTTGCTCCTAATGAAGGTGGTAGGAGAGGGTGGATGGCAGATGTTGACCTTGGGTGTTGTCCTCAATCACTCTCCACTTATCTATTTGTGACAGGGTCCCTCACTGGGCCCAGAGCTCAGCTCGGCTTTGCTGGACCTACCTGTCTCTGCCATCCCCTTACTTACACCTTTTTTAAAAATTAATTAATTTATTTATTTTAGTATGCAATGTTTTGCCTGTATGTATGCCTACACACCAGAAGAGGACACCAGATCTCATTATAGATGGTTGTGAGCCACCATGTGGTTGCTGGGAATTGAACTCAGGACCTTTGTAAGAGCAAGCAGCGCTCTTAATCTCTGAGCCACCATCTCTCCAGCCCCTCACCTACACCTTGTAACAAAGAAACACAGCCACGTCTACTGTTTACTTTGGATCTGGTGATCTAAACTCATGTCCTTATGCTTGCACTTAGTAGGCATCTTATTGACTGAGTTCTCTCTTCAGCCCAGAAGCTTAGTCTGCAACACTGCGCTCTTACTATCAAAGAGGAAAACCGGAAGAGGCTATGATCAGGTACAACAATAGCAAATATGGCTTCTTTTCCTGCATTTCATCTGGTATTTAGCACCAGGCAAATCCTGTTTGTATTTGCTACTTTTCTATTGCAGTGATAAAACACCATGAGCAAGACAACTTACAAAGTAAAACGTTTAATTTGCGGCGCAATGTTCCAGAGAATTAGAGTCCAAGGCCGTCATGCGGGGAGGTGGGGGGGGAGGTGGGGATGGGGTGGGGGGGTGGGGGGGTGCACAACAACAAGCAGGCATGTTGCTGGAGTAGTAGCTGAGAACTCCCGTTCTCTAGACACAGTCATGAGGCAGAGAGCTGACTGGAACTGGCCTTTAAAGCCTCAAAGACACCCCACCCCACCCCGCCAGTGGCACACCTCCTCTAACCAGACCACACTTCCTAATATTTCCCAAACAGTCCAAAATTGGAGAGCAAGTATTCAAATAGATGAGCAACGGGGGAGGGGTACTGTCATTTAAACAACCACATCTGCCCACCCAACGCCTGTGCTTTCTGGGACCCTAGAAGCAGCAGATTCATAGTCTGTGGGAAAGAGAATGAAGGCTTCATACATGGACACTTACACACACCCTACAGCACACATGGTGTCACCCACTTTTTCCATGTGCTGGTTCTCAGAGAGCCTGATCGAGAAGCTGGGTACTAACCAGAAAGTTAGTTTTGCCTACCTGTGCTTAGGAGAGCAAGTGGGAGCTAAGGGCTCCACTTCAGCTTGTTTTCGTTTATTTTTATTTTTGCTCATAATGGAGTCAGAAAGAGAGAGACAGAGAAAGACAGGGAGGGAAGGAGGAAGGGAGGGAGGGAGAGGAAGGGAGAGAGGGAGAGAGAGAGAGAGAGAGAGAGAGAGAGAGAGAGAGAGACAGAGAGAGAGAGAGAGAGAGAGAGAGAGAGAGAGAGAGAGAGAGAGAGAGAGAGAGAGAGAGAAACTCAGTGGAAGGTCAGAGCAAAAGGCCTGAAAATAATACTTGTGCTTAAACTCTAGGTCAGTCGCTTATTCGTAGGTGACCTTCAGCTATTTGTTGCAACGCCCTAAGTTCTCAGTGCCTGTTACCAAAAAATTCGGGATCAAGATACAACCTCCTAGGGACGTCCTGGGACTAAAGGATAATAAGTCACACATACTGAGTAGACCCCAGATTACATTGCTGGGCACACAATAGCTGGTTAGAAACCAAGTACGCTACGCCCACGAGGGCGAGCTATTGTTACTATTAACACCGAAGAAAACAGAGTGGAGGCTCACATGATATTTGCTTCCTCCCCAGGTCTCTGTTAGGCAGAAAGGCAGAGTTCTCGAACTTAAAAGGGACTTTGGGTGGTGGGAGAGTGGAACCCGGAACGCGTGGAACCCGAGATCCCCTGCACGGGCTGAGAAGGGGAGAGCGGGTGAGGCTTGTCAGGCCAGTCATGAGAAGGTCCCAATGGTCCCCTTCCCAGGCCAGAAGGGTCCTGTGGAAGTGAGGCCCCTCAACGTCCCAGGCCCCCAGCTTTTCAGGGCGTCACCCCGCGCAAGAGGGAGGGGAGGGGCGAGCGCGGGACTTTCCCCGCCTCCCTCCTCTTTCCATAAATCACCGCAGCCGCGGTGGCGGCGGCGGAGCCGGAGTGCAGCGTGGTGGCACTAGACACCTCCCTTTCCCCCGCTGCTTTCTTTCTTTTCTCTTCTCTCACTTAGGTCTTTTAAACCTCCCTCTCTCCCTTCGCCGGGAGACCGCCCCAGCCGCGCCGCCACCGTCTCCGAGCTGCGCCCGGACTTGGGGAAGCGAAGGCGCGGCTCCGCCCGTGCTCCCAGCCGCCCCGGCCTGAGGGCGCCGCTGTCTCGGAGCCGCCGCTGCCGGGCGATGGTGGCCGCCCGCGCGCCCGCGCTGCAGCCGGGCGCCCCCTAAGTTTGCCAGCCGCCGCCGCTGCGCCGCAGAGCCGGGAGTGCCGGAGACTAGGAAAGTTTGGCGGGCTGCGCCTCCCCGGGGCCAGCACCCGGATCCCGTCGGCCGGGAGTGGCAAGAGGCGGCAATGGCCCGTGAGCCCGAGGAAGAGGAGACGGTGAAGACGGCCGCTCTGGTCCGCCGCTGTCCCCACTGCCCCGGCTGGCCTGTGGCCCCGCGGCAGCCCCTTTGGTTGCTCTGCCTGGTGACATGTTGGATCTTGGGCCCGGTGGCCGACGCCGACTTCTCCATCCTGGACGAGGCGCAAGTGCTGGCGAGCCAGATGCGGAGGCTGGCTGCGGAGGAGCTGGGGGTGGTCACCATGCAGGTAAGCGACCCCTTCCCGCCGTCTCACTTGCAATGCTTTCCCGCTGCGCAGAGCCCGGAGGCAGTGCACTGAGTGCTCTTGCGGGCTGCAGGACCTCTAATCTCCTGCAGACTCCACCACATCGAGTCCTCTCTGTCCCGCGCCCACTTCCCCCTCTCCTTAGTCCCGGCCCCTTTTATGTTGCCTGAGGATCCATCGCCTGCCTGCACCTCCTTCCCCCAGTTTGCAGATTTGTTTTTACCCGTCACTCCTGCAAACTCCCTTTACCTCTTTGTGTCCCTATCCCAAGGCAGCGCGTCCCGCCCGGCTCGGGCATTCCCCAAGGCCTTCTGCTCTGCCCCCCATTGAAACCTCCCAGCATCCTGGAGACCCTGGCGTACGGGTGGGCGAGGCAGGGAAGGTGGAGCGTCCGCGGGGGCCGCACGAGCGCGGGGATCCGGGCGGCCCAGTAACCAGGGCTCATTCTCCTTGCCCCGCCGCTTTGGGGGGAGGGGAGGGGCTGGCCTGGCGGATCCCCGGCTCTAGTCCCTGTAGGACTCTGTTGCTTTCCGCTCTTGCGGCCCTCGGTCGCGTGCTGTCCGCTGTGTAATTTTTGGTTTGTGTGTGTGCCTTTGCTAGGAAGGACAAGGTGAATTGGGGTTTCCATTTTTCTCCGTGTGTCTACCTTTTCGGCCTTCCTCAGGGTTGTAGATTAATTGCCTTTGGCTGATAAGGATTTCTGACGATGGTGCTAATAACCCACAGTTGTAAAAATTGCTAGACAGCAACCACCTGGAGATCCTATCGCGCCGTTATTCTCATCTTCTTGGCAAAGAAGGCCCACTCAATTACAAGCTGTGGAGATGACATTCCTGGTACGAAGCCGGCTAAACAGCCCGTTTTCCCACACACTGCATTTCTGCAATAATGGTGGTGGTAGGGGTTGGTCTTCCGAAGAGTGAAGTTTTCAGGAATGTGGACTTAGAATAGATTTCTGAGTTTGAACCTAGAGTGACCATTCCACCTCCCACGAGCGATGTGTTTTGCTTCTTTTTGGGAATCAGGTTTCTAGCGGCTTTCTTTAAAAAATTAAATTAAAATTAAAAAGCCCTCAAATCTACTTCTACCCGGGGCACCCTAAGAAGTTGCAGTTTGCTCAAAACAAGTTCCATAGATTTTCTCCACGTTAGTTTTTCTAAGGTGGGGAGAAGTGCTTTGCTGGGAGGGCAAATTTACAGAAACCCAGCCTTGACAGGCTGGGGAATGGAATTTTCTTTATTTCCATGATATGAGCTACTCTTTTATAGGGCATCTCTCAATTGCTTCCTCTCACCTCTTTTAGGTTCAGTTTTCATTTTTTTCCATGTGCATTTTCTGGTTGCTAACTCCCTGACCTCCTAGCAGTGAAAGGACTCTTGGAGGCAATGAAAGACTTGCAGATCTGCTTTGCTTTGGTGAATGCGTTCATTTAGACACGAACAGAATTGTGTTTTCCCTCAGAGGATCCTCTTTTAGCCAAAGGGATTTCATGTGTGGAAGTTGGGGGTTTTTGCTTTCAGGATTCGGCAGCCTTTGCCACCTTCACCCTGTCTCTGGGGCTTGCCACCTTCACCCTGTCTCTGGGGCAGGACCAGGGATGGCACCCCACACCCCACTTCTGAGATTCTGGCAGCACCCAGCTCCTTGACAAAAGGTGATGGTGACACATTGTTATTCAGGTAGGAAGACACTTTAGGGGGAAAAAAGTTCGGGTCTGCAGGGGAGGGGGGTGCGCCCAAATGGCCCTTTATCTCCTTGCAACTGGCCTCTCTTTCACACCTTTGCAACCTCATTGTGAAAACGGACCTCCTGTGGACAGGGTTTTGTCTGGCAAAAAGTAAGTGGCTTCTCTCCTTTTTTGAAAGAAGAGGTGCTTACTGTATTTAAATTCCTCCTCTTGAGCCGTGCATTGATCTGCCACTTGCTCCTATCTGGGAAGTTATTGGAAGAGTCCCCTTTTAAAACGGCTGGGCTGCCAGCCTTGGGAGAAGTAATTGTTATAATAAATCCAATACCAACCAGTGCTTTCTATCTCTTAACTCAGAGTTTTTGAGCTTTGGAGTTTGTTCACTGGATGTGAAATGAATGTAGGCCAGATGCTATGCCCTCGGTTCTGGAATGTGCATTCTGCAGATATAGACCCAGTCAGTGGTTCAGGGACAAACAGCCTCGTGGGTGATTCCCACACAGAGATGACTGGGGCAGCAAGGTTTTCTCCCATTGCAGGAAGAGAGTGTCTGCACATATGACACCCCTGGCCCCTACCCCCACCCGCAGTGACGGGATTGACTCCTTTTATTTAACACTGGCATTTTATGAGAAACTATCTGTAGACCTGTTAATTTTTTAAAGCCAATTTCCAGGCCTTTAAGTTGTTTTGCTGCCGAAATTTTCCAAAAGCAACTCTTCATTTTGAGAATTTGAAAAGTAGCTTCCCAGTGAGGCCTGATGTTTTGTTGAAGCCCCAATATCGGCACATGATGCTCACAGAGGCTCTACCAGGTAATCTTACAAAGGAAAAAAAAAACCTTTCAGTTTCCCATGACAGAGCTCATGTACCTGCCCATAGAGAAGACACTTTGAAAAGCAGTTTGTTTTACAAATCTTCTTGGAAACATTTTCCAACTGGGGCTATCTACTCATGTTTTTGTTTTCATGTTTATCGTTGTTCTTTTAAAATGATGTCCCAAATTTCCCAAACAGTGTGGTTTACACTAATCAGTGTAACTGGGAAAAAGCTGTACCTCCCTAGCGGCAGACATCATAGAGCCTGGGAGAAAAGTCAGAATCCTAATCATTGTCTCCTCAGGAGTGTGCTGAACTGAAGCTCTCAATGCTGGGGTCTGAGGAGCAGGAAGGGATGATATTTGGGGAGACTTGTTTCTGTGTATTCACTGTGCAAGAAGTGTGGTTGAAAGAGCCCCATGTTGGGTGTCCGCCCAGAGACCTGGATTCCAGAGGAGCCAATTGCCTATTGGGTAATTTTGTTGTTGTTGGGTCTTTCTAAGCTCGGCTCTGCGGCTTGGCTGGGACACAGCACATGAAGGCACCTGCCAGTGTAAAGCTGTGACTGAGAAATGTTGATAGGTAGACTAGTTTTCCGATGCTTTCAATAACCCTTGAACATGTCCTGAGTAGGTGTTTATGGAATAACAAGACAATATTCTACTCCTGCATAGCCTCTAAAAGGACTGGCCTTAAACAGCAGTTGGTCAAAACTTCTTTTGGGGTTGAATGATCCTTTTACAGCGGTAACCTAAGACTATTGGAAAACACAGATATTTACGCTACGGTTCATAACAGTAGCAACATTACAGTTAGGAAGTAGCAACAGAAATAATTTTATGGTTGGGGATCACCACAACATGAGGAACTGTATTAAAGGGTCTCAAGATTAGGAAGATCGAGAACCACTGGCCTTAAAGAAGAGCTAAGATTGCATAGGTAAAATGCTTACTCCCCAGTGCCTGCTTGTTAGAAGGCATGTCTACCCTGGGAACTATTTCACTAGGCATTTCATAAGCCCACTTAACATTATATGACAATTGAGGCTTCCTATCTGCAAGAGTCTGGCTCAGGGCCAGTACACCCCTTGGTGTTAACTGGGCTGGCTAGGCACACTTGCTGTGAACTTGGCCGACACACCAGCAGGTTGGTCAGACAGCTGTTGTATGGGGTCTGTGAAGAGAAGGAGGCGGGGATTCCTTTCAGAAAAAAATATCATCAGAATCGCAAGTTGGAGATTCATCTCAATTAAAGAGCAGCAGCCAGGGCAGGGTGAGTTCAGGATCAGAAGGGCCTGGCTTGGCGGAAGTGTCCATTGCAAATAGCAGTGCTGTAAATAGTGAGCCTAGCTCCAAGTGAGAGGAAAGCCTTTCCATGTGGCAAAACAGCAGTACACAAGCCCTACAAACCATTGCTCTTTTTTTTTTTTAAAAAAATATCTTTAACAAACTTGGAGTACAAGGCTTCTTCTCTTGAGTTAGTTAGACCTTGGTGGTGATATAAAGTGACAATAGCCTGGCCTATGCCTATCCTAGTCTCTCAGCCAGTGATAGATATAGACACAAAAGGAAGCAGTGATAGGAATGGTTTGGCAAGGCCTAAAGGCCCTGGAAGGTGGTGGTGAGTGCTGTAGCAGAGAGAGATGAAGATGGCGTCACAGGGCCACAGAACAGCCTTGTTCTGTTCCTGTGGTCACCAAAGCAGTTAGCTACTTTGACCCTTTCAGTGGAATGCCCATATACAGAGGCTGGCTCTGAAAGTGGAAGCTGCAGCCTCCACTGTGGGCAGATCAGCAGTCCTCAGACATCGCTCATCTCTTTGGGGCATTGGATGAGGAGGCTCCTTAGTGTATTTGAGCCTTCACAAGGAGGCTGGCCCTGACTCCGCCTCTCCATATAGAGCCATGTGATACCTCATTTCTTTGGCCACCCTCGTTCCTCTGTGGTGACTGCGCTTTGATGTTGTTGCACTGCAACTGCATGCTGATTCAATTATATTTAGGTGAGGCTTATAGTTTTTTTTTTTTTTTAACTCTATCTTGTGTACCATCCTAGGCATGACCTGATTTTGGATGACTTAAATGCATATTTATGTACTACAGACTTTTTGAGAAGAGAAATATTTGCAAATAATGTTAATTCCTCAGAATTGGATATAAGGGAAAGAAGAAAGCTGAACTTGATTTAAGAATGAGCCCAAGGAAAAATATATGGAATGCCTTGTGCAGACTGCTGCTGTCTTAGCACTGGCTGCACTTCCTCTGCACTGCTGGCTGCCTTCTCTGGCTCCAGCCCTTGTGCTCAGTAGCTTCCTTGCCAGCCTTGCTTGAGTTGTACTCGGGCTTGGGAAAGAGAAGGCCATGGTTTCACACTTCATAACATGAACATGCTATTTCTGGGTGCTGCTTGCCAAGTTGATTCCTTCAGCCTAAGTGGGTGGGTTAGGTGAGAGCCTTCCAGAACTCCACTTTTGCTCTCCACTTTTGCTAGGAGGTGGAGTGGAATTCATTTCGGATCATCTTGGACTCTGTAGGAATCTATTAAACCTCAGAATATCATGGGCACAACCGACTCAGCCAATCATCAGTTATGCAATTTCCTGAATGTTATTAAACCTGTCTGAACTCCCATGTCTTCTAATTTCATGTAGTTTACAGGGGGGAATATATTTTAAGGAAAAACAAACAAACAAATACCAGACAACAAAAAACTCCAACAGAACTAAAACTAAAACCTAGCTAGCACAGGGCTCTGTCTGCAGAAGAGTATTCAATAAGCAGAAATATAAGTATGTAAACATGGGCTTAGTCTGCTCAGTGTGAGACTGTAAAGTGGAGAAGGAAGAAGCCTGCAGCTCCTGCCAGAGCCCAGCGCCCATCGCGTCCTCAGATGCTGGGTTTTCAGTGTGGCTGGGTTTCTTTTCCAGAGTTGCTTGGGTATCATGTGCAGACCTCAAGCACTGTGCTGCCAAACCACCCTCTGGGGTTTCTGAAGAAAGTACTAGATGTGCAATTTGTAGTTACTTATTTACTTTCATGCTTGCTATTGAAAAGCTGTCCTTTTTGACTGTACAAAACCAAAGAAAATAGCTTAAGAGTGCACACATCTTGAGCCTCCAGCTTTAAACAGCTGGTGACCACTAGAGTGGGTGGTCAGGCTGGTTTCACTGCTGGCACCACCTGCTCTTCCCTTCCCCCAGGTGATAAGAAGCAAAAGCCACAATTTTGTTTGCAACATTTCAAATTGCATTAGAATTTGGTTTATTATGTTAAATGCGTTATAACAGTCTTTTCTTTCTTTTGGGTCTCTGTTGTATAGAGTTTTAAATGGCTAGTACTTTTGTCCATCGACCAGCCTTCTGGGTAGAATACCTCTGGGTCTCCCCCTAGTAACCTATTATCCCAGAGGCAGGGAGGATTCTTGTTAGCAGTTGGCATTTGGTGTAGGCACATGTGCTTTGATGTAGTGGGAGCCTATCTGCTCCCTTCTGTTCCCTCCCCTTCTAGAAGGGTCATAGTGATTAAGGCCAAGACAGCTCAACATGGGAGACCTTTGAGGACTAAGGAAAAAGAGCTGCTCCATGCACCTCCTTTTTGGTTTTCTGAGTAGCCTGAGCCTGCAACCCTCATTGCAGAATTGGGAACTGAGGGATGCAGGAGTAAGGGGTGGGGCATCTAGCATCTTTCCCATGAGTTCCCCTCTTGTCAGGGAGGCTAAACCGACTGGGGCTGTCAGGACGGAATGGAAAGAATTGCCACAATTGTGATTTATGGTGCTCTCAGGGTTGCCACATCTAAAGTTTCCCAAGGTCAGTTGGGTGGGCAGAAGGAAGGAAGTGGGCTGGGTGTAGGTCAGTGAAAGAGGTGTGGGACATTGTAGCCATAAGGAATTGACAGCACTGCAGTAGGGCACAGCTACTCTGCTTCCATTCTGGTTGTCCAAAGGCAAGATGGGGACACTGTCCAGGCTAGTGTCATAACACTACTTTGTTTTTTAGGAGAACTAGGAAAGCCTTGCTTCATAAAATGTTGACAATTGGTTCAGATTAAAATAACAACAACAACAATAATAACAATAAACAGTGTGGGCCAAACCAAATTTATCTGCAGGCAAGACTGAGCAACTGATTTACGGTATTTGGGGTAGAGTTATCAGGGGTTCTGGCCAACAAAAGCAATGTTTATGTGCAGGTTATAGAGAACTCTCTCTCTGTCTCTCTCTTTCTCTCTCTGTTTCTCTCTCTTTCTGTCCCCCCCCCCCCCCCCCCCCCCCCCCCGATTTATTTATGCTTATGTGTGTGTCACATTTGCATGTGGGTACCACTGGAGGGCTAGAAGAGGACTTTGGATCCCTGTAGTTGGAGTCATAGGCAGCTGTGACACGGGTTCTGGGAGCTGAACTTGGTTATCTTGTAAAAGTAGCAAGTGCTCTTAGGCCCGCTGGAAGAGAATTTCTGTCATTATAAAGCAGAACTTTTTTGACAAAGAGTTCTAAAGTGGATTACCTTGAGAGATGAGCTCCTTGTCATTATAAAGACTTTCAAATGCTTATTCAATGTTTCTTTTGTGCATGGCACTCATCTGCTTGAGATATCTATCAGCTAATTTACAAAGTAACACAATTCTAAGAGGTTCTGGGTGCTTGAAGAAGTGTGCCAGGGATGTTTACTTGTCTGATGAGGGAAGGATCTAGCCTGGAATGAATGGAAGTTGGGTGGTCAAAGAGTAGCCTTCCCAGAAGGCTCTTGTTAAAGAATGGAAAGATGATTTAGGATTTGAAGTTTAGTGGGAGGGGAAGAAAGTGGTAGGTAGCTTGGCCAAGTAAGAAGAGGTCAAGTTGGCAGACCCCTAGGATCTTTTTAGCAGTCAAGACTTCCTTTCTGACAGGTGCCAACATATCTAACTCCCACTAGCTTGAATGAGAAAGGAACCTATTACCATTCCAGTTGAGTTATCTGCCTTATATCTTCTGGCACGGCTCTTTGACTACCATATTTCTCCTAAAGCTATATGACTACCATATTTCTCCTAAAGCTACATGTCTACCATATTTCTCCTAAAGCTCGCCCTAAGTGGAACTTCCTGCTCTTTCAACATAGCAGGTAGCATCTTCCCTGCTAGTTGGGAATCAGTTGCTTCATGTGCCCAAACCCTTTGGTTTGGAGATGATGTGCCCTGGAGAGAGGAATCTAGAATCTGGAACAAGCCTAGAACATAGGAAACTGAGCTAAGAGGTTTAAGATTCAAGCTGTGGTGCCAGCACCACCTGTCGGGGGCTGCTCCATCTCTGCTTCCCCACATCCCCAGGAGAGCCTACAGAACCAGCCTTACCATCTATACTGTCCTGTTGCTGATAATGTCTACTCATTGAGTACCAAGGCTGAGATGGTCAAATCTATAGCTCTGATTTATTTATATTTAACAAATCTCAGGTGATTTGTTACCTGGAACCTATAGACCAGTGATAGGCTGGCCCGCTGAAGATTCTCCTATACTAGTCATATGTTGTAGCTCCAGACTCTAGTTTCAGTCTTGGGACTTTCTGACCATTCTCACACCATGATACTGTGGGTGTCCAGTTTCCCATTGCGCTGAATTGGGAAAAGAAACAAAGCATTCTGCCTTTGGAAATGGTTTGGTTGGCTTCTTTGTGCCTGAGATCACGAAGGTGATGGTTTAGCTTGGTGCTGATTAGGTGATTTTAACTGACTGAGCCACTGAAGACAGTTCAGAGCTGCTGAGGCCCATGGAATCTTAGAGACTGTTCCGAAGGAGCAATGTGGTTGGTTACTTGCTGATCAGCACTGAGAACCCCTGATACTAAAGTAACGCTTTATTCAAAAGAAAAGGTGGGACTGGGCATAGGGCTCAGCCGTGGAGCAATGGCCTGGCATGTGTGAGGTCCTTGGTTCAATCCTCTCAGCACTGCAAAACGGTGAAAGAAATACATAAAGTGACAACATAAATACAAGAACACAAGGGAAACATTAGAGAAAAGGTTTGCGGAAGAACAGCTTTAGTCCCCTAGTGTTTGTTTACATAAAAGCCACAGGAGAGAATGTCACCTGTCATTTTAGGCCAGGTCTGTTTTGAAATTGAATTAAAGGGCTTATATTTTTTTCCCCTATTACTGGGAATATGAAGTCCTCTCACTTATTTTTAGTGGACATTGCAACATATCATGACTCAGTGATGCCACAGTGTAAGTGGCATTTGTTATTAGATTTTTTTTTTAACCTTGCTTTCTTTTTCTTGGTCCAGAGATAGATTTCCCCTCAAACTTGACACAGTTGGCTAAGCTAATAACAGTTTGAAAGCTCCAACCTCTAAGCACCAAGTGGCTAGACTGCGAAGTAGCCCGTGACTTCCCTGCATGCACTTGCTTTGTGGTAGTTGCAGAGAAGCTCATCTCCTGGCCTACACCCTCATCTGCAGTGCTGTCGCGGTCTCTTCCACCCAGGGCCATTGCCAGAAGACACAGAGCCTAATACCACAAGCCCCATTTTTTTGATTTCCTTTGGAATTTAAAAAAATTTATACTTTATATTATTTTTGCATGGACTATTTCAAAAGATACTTCGAGGCTCTGGTGGAAGGACAGTTTAAAAAAAAAATCAGCAAGCCGGTGAGAATGAATCTGAATTTTTAATTAGGCTTTGAGTTGTTGCTTCAAAGTGTGGAGACATCATTAGGGATGTAAGTCTTGTTGCATTAGCAGAGACTGACGTGTTACTTCAAACACACAGAGTGCAGCTGTCCTGCGCAGATAAAAGTTGCCAAGTGTGGAATAGCAAGGTGGATTGGTAGATAATTAGCTGTCCCACATTACTGCAGTGTGGAAGAAGCCTGCCAGTCACGGGCAGGAAGGAGGAATTATTAGCAGGAGAAAATCCAAGTGTGTCATACAGCAATTTGGATTCTCTTCAGCTGTGGTAGAGTTGATAAGGCCTATGCTAGCAAGCAACACAGACTCACTCTACTGTATGATGGCCAACATTTTCTTCCTCCCTCTCTTTTTTTCCCTCTTTCTCTCTCTCCCTCCCTCCAAGAATGGGCAGAGGTAATGATCCACAAACACATTCATTGATCCATCAGTTGACTCCAACTCCATCCCTGATATAACTAGCTTAAATAGTCTATAGTTCCATGCAGCTACATCGAGTTAAAAACATCACAGAGGCCATAACACCATGGCAGTTTCTGACCAGATAACTGAGAAATAAATATCTCGCTATATCATCTCTTTGTTTATGTACTATTTATTAAGTGTCTCGGGGTATTTGTGTGTCTGTTAGAGTGGAGTTATGTGTTTTAAATATTTCATTTCCCCTCACCCCCAGATCATTGAATATCAAAGGCATAGAAAGGGCGTGTGGGATCAGACTGACCTCCCAGTCCTGCCAGATGCTGGCCTTCCTGTGCTGTTTGCTTCCACTGTCTCCCTCTAAGGTGCAGTGTGACTGAGGGAGGTGCTGGAGTAGGTCAGATGCCTTCAGCAGCCTCTTCACTGGGTGAGAGACTGTGGCTGCTGCTGAAGGGAGTGGCCGTGTATGGGTTGTTCTGGTCCCTTCCCAGAGACCATTAGAACAAACAAACAAACAGACAAAACAAACAAACAAACAACAAACAAAAAACACTGGAATCCCAAAGAGAGTTTGGAGGGAGACAGTCTTGGCTGCTCAGAGTTGGTTTCATGTTCCTCTGATGACAGCCAGCAACGGTGGCCTTTTTTTAGTTCTACGAACAACTAAGCTGTTTGCTGATTGTAAACCCGTATATAACCCTGTCACTCCTGTTAGGGTTGTTTTGAATTGAAATGTCTGAAGATAATGTAAATGCCGAGCATCATTTAAAAAAAAAAGCAGGGTGTGGTAGCCCAGGCCTGAAATCCCAAGACTCCTAGGTCTTCCTCAGCTACACTCATCTTTGCAAAATATTATCATTAATAACAATAACAATAGTGATAATAAACCAGTACACAAACAAAATTAAATAAACTAAAAACAGATGTGGACTTTTTATTTGCACACCTCTATCTCAGACATTGAAGCTAGATAAGACTGGTAAATCCATTAACAGCATTAGAGGGTTGCTGGAGATCAAGCACAGGCAGGAAAGAGCCCAGGCTCACTGATTTGAGGAGTCTTAGGGTGAGGAGTGTTGTCTGTGCCCTCCCTAGAGGGCTCAAGAAATGAAGTCTGGCTGGGTGGTGGTGGCTGCGGACACCTTAATCCAAGCACTTGGGAGGCAGAGGCAGGTATATCTCTGAGTTTGAGGCCAGCCTGGTTTACAAATCGGGTCCAAGACAGTCAGGACTCCAAAGAGAAACCATATCTTGAAAAACCAAAAGGAGGGACTTGGAGAGATAACTCAGAGGTTAAGAACACTGGCTGTTCTTCCAAAGGTCCTGAGTTCAGTTCCCAGCAACCACATGGTGGCTCACAACAATCTATGATGAGATCTGGTGCCCTCTTCTGGCCTGCAGACACACACTATACATAATAATAAATAAATCTTAAAATAAAAAGAAAGAAAGAAAGAAAGAAAGAAAGACCAAAAGGAAAAAGAAAAAAGAAAAAAAAAAAAGAAAAAGAAAAGACAGTCTAGATTACAAGAATTGCCCAGGGATCATCAAATGGTAGACTTTGTATTTTTCTTTCTTTCTTTCTTTCTTTTTTTTTTTTTTTTTGACTTTGTATTTTTCTAATAGTTACTATTCCAAATTAGCTTTCTCCACTGTGGTTAGTATATCAGTTTCACTAATGTTGTTGTTGTTTTTTTAATTTTTTATTAATTTATTCTTGTAACATCTCAATGGTTATCCCATCCCTTGTATCCTCCCATTCTTCCCTCCCTCCCATTTCCCCGTTATTCCCCTCTCCTATGACTGTTCCTGAGGGGGACCTCCTCCCCCTGTATATGCTCATAGGGTATCAAGTCTCTTCTTGGTAACCTGCTATCCTTCCTCTGAGTGCCACCAGGTCTCCCCCTCCAGGGGACATGGTCAAATATGAGGCACCAGAGTAATGTTGTTTTTTTATTGTTGTTTGTTTGTTTGTTTGTTTTTGTTTTGTTTCTTTTGATTTTTTTTTTTTTTTGAGACAGGGTTTCTTTGTAGATCAGGCTAGCCTTCAACTCAGAGATCCATCTGCCCCTGCCTCCCGTAGTGCTGGGATTACAGATGTGTGCCACCATGCCCAGCTTCACTAAGTATTCTATCTAGACTTACAGGGAAATGTTTGGGAGCTTGCTACAAAAAGGTTGGAAATGCTTCAGCTGTATCAATGATCCAGCACAAAGCCTGGTATATGAATATTTTGAGTACTAGTGAGATTTGGTGTTCAGCGTATTCATGATGGAGAAAGTCGGGCTATAGTTAGAAGTGGGAGAAATGTGTATGTGCTTGAAAATAATGTATATTTGGGACTCCTTTCTCAGAAGGTTAGAATTCAGTAGGTAATTTATTTAAGAAATATTATTGAATACTTACTGTGTGACAGATACTAGTCTGTTTTGTTGTTGTTGTTGTTTTGCTTTGTTTTTTCCTTTTACCATCTGACAGGCGAGCATTGTGTGGGTCCCTGCTGTGTTTCTTACTGATGGTGCCTCTTAGAAAAGTGAAGGTGTTTGGTGAGGTGACAGGCTCTTAAGTTTGAAGAAAATCCATGGCAGGCCGCTTGTTTCTTTCTTCCAATGTGAACAATCAATGCAGCTTCTGGGAAACATAATACAATTGAGGCCACATTGTTCTTAGGCCAGAATTAAAAAAGAAAAACAAAACATTATTTCCTGTGTGATTCTTTTTCTTAATAAAATGAAAAGCTTCCAGGATCAACTCTTGACTGTGGTAATAGTAGCCTACCATAGTGACTCAGATGTGCTTCCACCACTGTCCCACCTACCTTTAGTTTTAGACTTGCCTGTATTTTTCTTTCTGTAGGGAGGCTCTCATTTCTAACTCACATAGGCTTTGGTCTTTTTAAAACTTACTTTATTGGGGGTTCTTTAATGCCTCTACCTTCCTTCCAACCCACCTACCCAAATAGAAGAGAAAGAGGGTTTATAGGGACAGGAGAAGTAGACTTTTTTAGACTCAGTTCCTTGAGGCAATTCCACTCTTTGTCTAGAAGACCCATTAAAGCAGCAAACATCAAAACCAAACCAAAACAAACAAAAACCGGAGAACCTTGAAGCATTCTCTGGAGTGTTTCTCTCTCAAGGAGCATTTAAAAACAGGGCAATGAACGACCAAGGGATGCAAAGCAACTGATTTTTGTTATTTAGACTATTTATACTCTCCCATAGTCCATACAGGATGTTTTGTAATTGGCAAAGATCATGCCAGTTGCAATTCCTTTTCTAGCAGACAAACATCACTCCCCCCCCCCACCTCCCCCCACCCACATCTGTTTCAAGCTCAGGCTGGCCTAGGCTGGGAATCCCGCTGCCTCAGCCTCCTAGTGCTGGGATTACTTGTGTTGTTATAGAGGATGATCGTTTTCCCTTTTTTCTGTGGCTTTGAAGTTTACAACAGAATCTTTTTGTAAGTGTCAAGCACTCAGTTTAATTTAATTTCTGTTATTATACATAGAAATATGTAAAAATTTAAGTTGTTTTTTATAAAGATATTTTGTTTTTAATTAAAATAAATTTATTTTTATAATTAAAAATAAGTTTTTATTTTATTTTGATAATATAAACTTTGCTGTTATCACTTACATTATTTTTTTTTACAATTACGTAATGTAGGGGTGGAGCATTCATGTGCCATAGCATGAGTGTGGAGGTCAGATGTTTTTCCTTCCACCATGTGGGCCCCAGGGATTGAACTCAGGCTGTTAGGCTTGACAGCAGAGCCTTTCCCCACTGAGGCATCTCACCAACCCCAGGTGCCTATTTCTTTTCTCTCTAGAGCATATGCTTGCTCACTCAGATGTGCTCTTTGCTTTGTGCATACATGCCAAATTCTGCTACTACAAGTAGGTTGTTTTCAAGCGACATTGTTCTCACAGGAAACTTTTTTCCATTATTTAAAAGTATGATGACATCCAGGATTAAGGAAAATAAACGGGAATGGGAATACACGCACAGTCTTCATCAGAGAGTTGTGAAGTTTGCCTTCCTTATCAGATCAAGACATCACTGTTTAGGATTAAAGGTTAACAGGGCCTGGGTAGGTCCTTAGGTTCTGTGAGTCAGCCAATCTATTACATCTGAGGCTCAGCTCCTGGCACGTATCCCCACAGTTCTGAAGAGCTCTAGGAACTGGCTAAGAGCAGAACTCTGGAAGGCTCTATGTTCCTTAAAGGGAAAAACCAACGTTTGAACATGCAGAGCTAAAGAAAGCTAATGATGGAGCGCTTCTGTGGGCTGATAGAGAAGGCTAGAAGATGCTCAAACACAGCCTCTGGGGGAGCGGATGAACAATGGGCCATTGTGTGGCCTGAGTGAGGGCCTAGGGATGTCTGGAGGGAAGGCTGAAGGAAGGCATTGAACCAGGCTAGCCCTGGGAGCTGATGGAAGACAACTAGGTCTCTATGGAGGTCTTGTCTGGATGTGGTCCTGGCAGGAACGAGAAGCCATCAAGGTTTGAGGCACAAGACTGTTGACCCGACTTTTGCTTTAGACTCATCTGCCCTGACTGGTTCATCTCCTCTTTCTATTTTGGCTTGCCCAACCTCTGGTTGTTGATGCGAACTCAGGCTGTAATAAAAATGAATCCAGTAATTACAGACCTTCGGTGGTTACACCCTTCTAAACAGGGTCCCTCTTCCATGCTCACTGACAGATGCCCCGGGGAACTCTTGCTGGACACACTCTCTTTGGGTGTTAATTGACTACAGGAGGACTGTTTATATAAACATATGCCAGTCACACTGGGCATGGTGGCACACGCCTTTAACCCCAGTACTCAGGACACTGAGGCAGGAGGGTCTCTGTGAGTTCAAGGCCAGCCAGGGCTATAGTAAGACCCTGTCTCAAAAAAACAAAAAGTAAACAAAATGAAAGAAAACAAATAAGAGCACCAATCAGGACCTACTTTAGAACTAAGTGGATTCAACTTGTATTTTGTGATCACTGCATAATCCATTCATTTGGGCAAAAGGCAGGGATCCAAGTTTGTTCTCCACTGGTCAACCTTCTAGGGGCAGCAAAATGAAGGAAAGGTTTTGATCATTTTTGACTAAGATCTTAGTTATTCCACCCCTACCTATATGTTTGTTTGTTTGTTTTTTATGAATGCTAGATATAGTAGTGCCACATACTTGTAATCCATCCACCTATTCGGTAGACTGAGTCAGGGGGATTGTGAGTTCCAGGTCAGTTTGGACCATAATGACCTGGGCCACATAGACTCCATCTCTTGTAGCACCTCTCCAGTTGTATTAATCAGAGCTGCCTCCTAACTTATGAAAAGTCAAGTTATGGCAAGGTTGTATGAAGAGCTATGTGTTCCATAGAAACCATACAGTCTTTTAAAATGACAGCACCCTGCATTCTTGATGTGTTGGGAAGATGCCTTCTAGAAGTGCTGGGTAGCAGCTGTGAGACATAACTCAAAAAACCTCATCGTCGTCTTCTGTCCTATCACGTTGACAAGACCTCCTTACCCAGCTGTGTGTGCACATGACCTTGTTTGTCCACGCTGTCATAAAATGGGCATTGTGTTGGTAGTTTTGCCTGATTGTGTGCTAAAAACATTCTGAGCATCTTTTCAGAAAATGAAGTACTAAGACTTGCGATGTGTTTCCCAATGATGATGGGTCTATTGGGATGTAACTTGTGGAAGTTGGTGAGCATCTCTCTGTTTCTGGAGCACCTGTTGAGAAGTCTCAGGGACATGTAGGCAGTGGATGGGGCTGAGTCAACATGACCATCCGGAGAATTTTGATCCATTTGGCTGTTGGAAGAACCCAGGCCAATTGGTAACACTGCTTCACATATTAGGATGTAAGTTTAAGTTTTTTTTGTGAAGTGGTGTGCTTTGGAATTGCTAAAGCCTTTATGTTTTATAAACGTTATCACAGAGATAGAGTAACACTATAATACATTCTTATAGATAAAATCATGTTTTTAAACATTGAGTAGCAAATATTTTTCATCATTTGTGATTGGTAAGTTTGCCCTATTTGACCAGTCAGACCCTCTTTTCAGATCTCTACTTTCTTACTTAGCTGTGATGATGTTGTGATTATATTGGAAGAGTTATAAACAGAGTTGTGACTTTAAAGTGTGAGTTTCAAACAGTCTGCAGTAATTGATTGAGCTATCAAAGCTAAATTATAACTAATGTGTATTCAAATTAATATAAACACAAATTTAATAAATTATTTTTGAAACATTTACAAGGGGACTCATATCAGGATTTATTGTATGAAGAATCATGCTGACATAGTAAATTATTGTCAAGGAGATAACATGCGAGAACTTGTTTGTTTGTTTGTTTGTTTGGTGTTGGTTGGTTTGGTGTGCGGTTAGTTTGGTTTTTCTTTCTTTCGTTCATTTTGTTTTGTTTTTCAAGGTTGCCTTTGACTTGATTTGTAGACCAGGCTTGGCCTCGAACTCACAGAGGTCTGCTCCATTATGCCAGGCTAATGTGAGAACTATTTTTTAAGTTTTAAACACCTCCCCCTGCCTGCCTCTGTCCTCCCCACTCCACCCCCCAGCAAATTGTTCTTCTATTTGGTGTGAGTCAAGACTAATTATTTTAGGACCATGGTAAATTTCTTGCTTTACTTTGATTTGATATTTTGGTCTTAAGTTATTGAAGTGACCATACGTATCTCTTCACTGTTTTCCAAAATACACAACACTGAATGGACATTGGGGGGTGGGGCTACTTGGGAGACTCTGTTGTCACTCCATCGTTTTCTCTTTCAGCACACCGACAATGTTCTTAAAATCAGCCAGGCAGCGTGCCTCACTCAGTGAGCTGAGATACATCCTTCCTGGGTTATGAGCAGGAGATTGACTCCAGGATTTATAATCCAAGCCTGCTCAGGGTTAAATTAGCATTTGCTGATGGCCCCTCCCCCAATCCTCCTGTAGACTTTAAATCATCTCTAGATTACTGATAATACACAGTACAGCATTGTTTTACTGTACTGTTTAGGGAATAGTGATGAGAAAGAAATTCCACACATGTTCAATGCAGGTGCAAGTTTCCCCTATATTTCCTGAACTCATTTGGTTGACCCCAAAGATGTGGAACCTGCAGATAGGACTTACTGTATCTTCTATCACATTACAATTTCATCTTATGTTGGCCTTCTCAGTTATAAGATTTTAAAAAATATATAGACGCTGTTATTATCACATGAGAATTTTCTAAATGTTTTTCTCCACAGAACATTCACATTACTACATATTTTCTTTCAAAATCTTAAAACCTTATATTGAATCAAATTAACAAGGAAAAATTGAGTAGATAACAGAGTAAGTAACGCTGCATTTAATATGTATTTAATGGCTGCTTCTAGCTCAGCAGTAGTTGGGAATGCTGGTGTGGATGATCAAATACAGCCTGCTTTCCATTTGGACTGGGGGGGGGGGGGCACATTCTTCTGAGGTTAGTTGGTAAGCTGGCTGAGAACAGCAGGGAGCAAGGGTCAGTTCAGGGAAATTATTTGTATGCAAAGCTTAAGACTCTGGCGGCTTCACGGATTCGAATGGGTCCTGTGCCCTGCAGGACCAATTCTGAGGGATTAACTCTTTCATGCTAGTCTGCCTTTAGCTGTATTTCTTAGTTCTGACATCTTCAGATGACTCACAAGTGGCCTGGAAACAATTACTGTGCTCTCTTCCTCCTTGCTGCCTCTTAGGAACCCGGAACTTAGTTTTTCTCTTTTCTTTACTAGCTGTGCTGTCATTTTCTTGACTCCCTCTCAGATATCCCTACCACTGCCCCTAAGAAGGCTAACCTGGTAGCTTTGTGGATGTGCTTTTGAAGGCAGGCATCCTGCAAGCTAAAAGCCACATTTTAGTAATGCAGAGGGCTGCCCTGGTGAAGCAAGCCCCAATTTGTAGCACTCAGGCCTTCAAAGCTCCGTCTGAAGTCAGCTTTGGGGGCCATTCAGAAGCTGTGAAAGGAGATCTTGCTCTCAGTAAAACTCACAGAAGCAAGGATAGAGAACCTTGCATTTTAATCCAAGCTCTCTCAACTGTCTCTGGGAACCTTAGGTTCTTTACTTTAAAAACTGGGCAAGCCCAGACATGGTATAGACACATATCTATAATTCCAGCACTTTGGAGGCTGAGGCAGAAGCTGTGATGGGGGTTGGGGTTCGGATTGAAGAGATGACTCAGCAGTGAAGAGCAAATAGTATTCTTTTAAAGGACCTGAGTTCTCTTTCTAGAACTCATAGTGGGCATCTCATAACCACCTGTGACTCTACTACCTTCAGGGGGCCTCCGAGGGTACCCATATACTCACGCACGCACGCATGCACGCACACATGCAGACACACATGCACACACACGCACACACATGGCAGGGGGTGGGGAGAAGACAGAGAAAGAGAAACAAGCACACACACTTAAAAAATGAAGTATGTTTTTAAAAGATGAGCTAGTTGATTTTTGTTTGTTAATTTGACAGGTCCTAGAGTCATCTAGGAGGCCACCGTATGATCATATCTGTGAAAGAATTTCTAAATTGGGTTAATTAAGGTAGGAATATGCACATTAAAGCGATGCATTGCCCCATGTACCAGGGTTTTGGGCTAGAGAGGGAGAGAGAGAGAAAGAGAGAGGGAGAGAGGGAGAGAGAGAGAGAGAGAGAGAGAGAGAGAGAGAGAGAGAGAGAGAGAGA
>OU015743.1:160081846-160096601 GCA_907169655.1 Acomys percivali
AGAGAGAGAGAGAGAGAGAGAGAGAGAGAGAGAGAGAGAGAGAGAGAAGGGAAGTGGGCCAAGCTCCAGGATCCATTGCTGTGTACGTTCTAACAGCGAGTGCATAGAAGCAGGTGCCTCACCTTGCTGCTGCCATGCCTATCTTGGCAGATGGACTGCGCCGTTAAGTGAGTCATGGTAAGCCCTTCCTTCCTTAAGTTGCTTTTTCATGTATTTTGTTATCACAAGGAGAAAAGTAACTGATACATAAAAATTGGTTCCAGGAGTAGGGTTGTTGCTACAATAAACTTGATTATGTGGTTTTAGGACTTTGGGATTGGTTTCTAGGAGAATTGTGGAAGAGTTTGGGATGTCAGGCTAGAAAAGCCCTAGAACTCTATAAAAGGGCTTACTGAGCCATTCTGATGGGAATTTGGAAGAATGGAGAAACATCCAGGCAAGGTTGGCTCATGAGGCTCCAGGAGACACTTTGAGAAACTGGGCTGGAGACCATTTATGCCACACTATGGCAAAGAATCTGGTCACATTTTGCCTATATCCCATGAGCTTAAATAAGGCTGAATTTAATAGTAATAAACTAATTTGTTTGGAGAGAACTTTAGACAGGATTGCATTCAGGCAGTATCCTGATGACTGTCAGTCACAGCTCTGATCCAGGCCTACCGTGAAAAAACAACAAGCAGAGCAAAAGGATGTGAAAAGTGGACGGTTTGGAGAAGAAAGTATCTTGAATGAATTTAAAGATACAGGAAAGGCAGATGGAAAAAGCAGCTGTAATTGCTGGAGGGATTCGTCTTATTCAAGAGAAACCTAGTGTTCTGCACTGGGACAATAGAAAAGGTCCCTTAAGGGCAAGTCCCACTCATCCAAGACTCTAGCTTATAAAAAAAAATATGCAAGTTCATTCAAAAGGAAAGAGTCTGAACTGGATTCCTGCTTGAAGACAACTGCTAAAGAAACTTGTACAGATTCAACCACCAAGGCATACAGAAGCCATTACTGTGGTGATGCTCCAAGGGGGCTACGCTGTATCTCAAACCAACAGCAGAACTCAGCATGCTTCATGAGGCATCCATTTTATAGGCATGAAAGATGTAAGAATAAGAGCTTCATAGAAACTTGCTGTTAAAGCCAGGAGATAGTGGCAGGGTCTACTAGGAGGCCCTGCATGGCCGTGGTGTGGGTCTGTAAAGGTGCAGCCTAAGTCATAGTGGAGACCCCAGGATGTTGGACATGCCATGACATGGGATATGCACCAAGGACAATTGCAGGTAGGAAGTGGAGCCTGACCAAGGAAAAGTTAAAGTGTACTCCAGTTGGTAGAGTTGGGAGCATGATACTATTCAAATTGCTTAGAGCCCAGATGAGTCCTTCATGAGCCACACATGGAAGTACAGGGTTTGGTGTTTCTCCTTCTGAGTTTCAGTTGTGTTTTGGTCCCATTTTTACTTGCTATATCTCTATTTCTTTCCTAAGAATGAGAGTGCTGGCTTTGTGCCAATATTTTCTCTCTGTATGTAGCTTGTTTTTGTTTTAAATGGACATTTAGTTAAAAGCTTGCCATGTGTTTCAGAGGAGAAGTTTGTCTTTGGACTTTGTTGAGACTGTTAAAGGTTTGGGGGATTTTTAGACTCGGACTATGTGTTTTATATTTAAGATGAAAATGAAACTTTAGGAGGCAAAGGGAAAATATTTTATTTTAAAAACTTAAACATTTATTTTGTCTGTATGTGCCCGTGTGCCTATGTATGCGCACATGCTATACACATGTATGGAAGTAAGAAGACAACTCATGGGAGTTGGTTTTCTCTTCTACTGTGCCAGCTCCTGAACTTAAACTTGGGTCATTGGTCTTGGCAGCAAGGGCTTCACCGGCAGAAGTGTATTGCTAGACCAATGTGTTTTAATTTGAAAAGGGTGTGCTTGAGTTGATATGCAGTGGACTTGCGCTTGACCTTGATTATCAACTCAGCAGACTTAATATTACTGGAAGTATTCCTTTTGCTGTGTCTGTGAAAGTGGTTCCAGACAGGTGTAATGGAAGCAGAGAGACCCACTGTGAATACGGGCAGGGGTTCTGGACTAATAAAAAGGAGGAAGTGAGCTCAGCATTCATCTCTCTCTTATTCCATCCTAGAAATACAATATAGCCCAGCTCTCTTACATTTCCTCCCTCCATGCTTTCCCTGCCATGGTGGACTTTATCCTCAAACTGTGAGCCACAATAAAATCTCCCTTCTCTTATGTCACTTTTTTTTTTTTTTTTTTTTTTTTTTGAGACAGGGTTTCTCTGTGTAGCCTTGGCTGTCCTGGACTCGCTTTGTAGACCAGGCTGGCTTCGAACTCACAGCAATCTGCCTGCCTCTGCCTCCCGAGTGCTGGGATTAAAGGCGTGCGCCACCACCGCCCGGCCTCTCTTATGTCACTTCTGTTATATGTTTCGTCACAGCAACAGTAAGAGCAATATGATACAAGTCCAGGCCCTGACTGGCCTACATATACTAAGACTCTCTCTTAAAAATAAAGGATAGAGTTAAAGGAATGTACCCATGGTTATTATAGGGCTAAATGAACTTTATGAGAACACTGAACATAGAACCCTATGCCAGAAGTCTCAGTAAGTGCAGGCTGCATTTTCTTTTTTCTTTTTAATTTATTACTTTTTATTAATTTATTCAGATTACATCTCAATTATTATCCCATCACTTGTATCCTCCCATTCCTCCCTCCCTCCCGCTTTCATCCTATTTCCCTGCCCTAGGTTTAAGACCGAGGGGGAGCTCCTCCCATGCTATATGGTCATAAGCTATCAAGTCTCATCTTAGTAGCCTGCTTATTCTTTCTTTGAGTGCTACCAGGCCACCTCACCAAGGGGAAGTGGTTAAATATGGGACACCAGGGTTCATGTCAGAGTCAGTTCCTGCTCTCCGTAGCAGGCTACGTTTTCCTGTGCAGGCAAATGTACTGGGTTTTCAGAAAGTCAATGCTCTGCCACAAATTCAACTCACCTTGATTGCTGGTCTTAAGGGGCTGGAAGTTTCCTGGATGTGTTGATAAGAAACAAATAGGAAAGCACCCTGGTGTTGAAGGGCTGGAGACGGGGAGTATGATAACCCAGGCAGTTCCCTATGTCTTCTGTTTCACATAAGTAATTGTTGTTACATAGCTAGTTGTTACATAGCTAGTTGTTACATATAGCTAGTTGTTGCATAGATAGTTGTTACATAGTTAGTTGTGTCATAGTTGTTACATAGTTGTTGCATAGATAGTTGTTACATATTGTTAGTTGTTGCATTGATAGTTGTTACATAGTTAGTTGTGGCATAGTTAGTTGTTATATAGTTAGTTGTTACTCGGCTCAGTGGACCATGTTGGCTGCCAACTGTCACTTCCTAATGGCCTTGCCCTTAGACCCAGTTGACTCTACCCCAGACTCTGCTCTCTGTTCTCTTGTACTTTGAGTTTAGCCTCAGTTCCTCAGTGACGAATAACTATTAGGGGACATTTTTATCTGGCACTCAGCAATTTCAGAAGGGATAAAGGTATGTTTCAAATACTTGAAGGACAAAACCTGCCCTCTCCCTGCTCCCTCAGGTCTGACTGGGCCTGGTTTCCTCTTGAAATGTCTCTTGGTGATGTTATGACTTAAACCATGGAGGGCCCTTTGATCCAAGCCCAGAATTTGTTAGCCACAGGGTTTTGTTAATAGAAAACATTCATACACCTCTAGGGGGAAGAAATTAAAGCACACCTCCTCCTGTCTGACCTCTGAACTCTTGCCATTTACATCAAACACTGGGTAGGAGAGAAGGCTAAATTAGCAATCTATGTTAGCACCCTTTCTAGCCAGCCTGACTTTCAACTTGTTTTTTCCTTCAGCTGATGACTTTCCACTTCAGAGGGTGCGTGCCCCCCTCAGAAGTCTGAGGGGAGCCAGTGTTATTGGTGGAAGGTACAGTGTTACACGTAGTGAGTGAGATTCAACCTTCTTTGTCTTTTTAAGGATCTATTACAAAGTAGTTGAGACTTGCCAAGTGTCTTGGCTTTTTCTTGACTCAATTTCTTTATCTGTAAAATGGGGTTTTACTCCTACTTCAAAACACAGGAAAGAACGCGTATCAAAGTTCGGTGTGGGACCTTAGAACTGGCTAAATGGGTAAAAGCACTTGCTGCCCATGCCTTATGACGAAAAGCTATATACAACAGCATACATCTGCAAACCCAGCATTGGACAGGCAAGAGGTGAGTGGAGACGGGACAATTGGCTGGAAATTCAAGGCTTAGGTGGAGGGTGTGTTCAGTGGTCCAGACTAAATGTTCGGTGCGTGAATGCTGTGATCCTTCTATCTGGGGAACCACTGAGGATATACCATCTTTTCTTGTGGACTTATAGGGACTGCCATTTTATTAAGAAAAATTAATAAGGGACTAGAGAGTTGGCTCAGCCATCTCTGTTCTTTTAGAGGTCCTGGGTTCTATTTCTAGCACCCACATAGTGGCTCACAGATGTTTATAATCCTAGTCTCAGGGGATCCTGTACCCTCTTCTTGCCTCTGAGGGCACCAGGCATGCAAATGATACACAGCCATACATGCAGGCAAGACACCCATGCACATAAAGTAAATAACTTTTATTGCTTTTGTTTTTTTAATTTTTATTTAACACTGTGACATCTTTTGCTATGTTGGGACCATAACCTCTGTTCCACACTTGATTTCTCTGGAAAACTTAAATCTGAAGCTCTGCTAACTCCTTTGTAAGCTAAAAGGTTTGTGTAGGGGATGGAGACATTTGAAACAAAAGTGAAGAAAATGATTCGTTGTTTGTTTGTTTCTCATCTAGGGAGCATCCTGCATTTGTGTGTGTGTGTGTGTGGGGGGGTGTTGAAGATGTTTCATCAGTGCTTTGGGAGTGTGTGTGTGTGTGTGTGTGTGTGTGTGTGTGTGTGTGTACGCGCACGCGTGTTTGAAAGCCCACTAACACTGTTTGTTGCTTAAGAACAAGAGTTTGTTTGTTTTAATAACTTTAGCACAGTATAAAGAAGGGAGGTCTGTGTTCAGCTCCCATGGGCCTGGGTATTGCATGGCCAAATCAGAACAAACCTTTGGCCTCAGGTATTCCTTCTCCCTCCCAGCCTTGGTCTATCTATGTGTTTATTAATGGGCGGGGGTGGGGAGGGTTGGGGGTGGGTGGGAGCGGGGTTGGGGAGGGGGAGCGAGTGTAGGTTCTGCAGTCCAGCTTGACTTCATCTTGCTACTAAGCAACAGTGGGCTGCTTTTTATTGACAACCAGTTCCACAGGGCTGGTCTCCATGGCGCTAGAGTAACTGTAGATGCAAAGACAACACCTGCTGCTGGCTCCCTGACCATTGTCCACTTACTTATTCCTAGCAGAAATACCATCATGCTGCCCACTTCCCGTTAGCCTGGCGTGGTGCTAGGAAGTCATAGAAGACAACATAGGGAGAAGAAAATACCGTGTTTGTTCTTGGCTTTAGCATGACATTGCCTTCTCTAGACAGTCTCCAGACAGCTGCCTCTGCCTTTCCACCCACGTTCAGCTTGGGTCATGCTCATCTGTAACCATTTGGAACTCTGCACTTGTCCTTCTAAGAGCCTGTGTCATTGAGACAGTCCACTTCCCACCAATCCTCAAAACTGCAACGGTGCCTAGGACAAGAGTAGGTTCTCAGAAGGTGCCTTGTGAATGTGGGAGGGAATTTGGAAGCAAACCCTGGGCCTTTCCACCTTACCAATAACACGGGATAAATAATGCTTTCTTTGCTGAGATGCTAACTGAAAGGACTCTAAAATCCTTTTGTGAATTACACAATAATCCCTTTGTGAACTGTGAAACAATTTACCCATCTTATGAGCGCTTGAAATACCTGCTTCTTGAGTGACAATAAAACTTTTTGTTCTATTTCCTATCTGTGGTAAGTAAGAGGATCTATTGCTATGAGTGTACTTGCACGTCTATAACTTCAGGAGGAAATAATGAGGGGAAGAGTTTAATCATTCATTAACCAGTGACAACCTATGAGTGGCTTAATAATTTAAGTATATATTTATTGCCTCACATATTTATGTACCCATGGTTGCCGTGTCATGCGTTTTATTAGCATATGACTATCTGTAGCTGTGAGGAGGTGTGAAAAGGAACCATTGTGCCCCTCTTCCTGATGTATATGGAATATAAAAATGAACCATAGAAATATAATGCTTCACGTGTTTCTCCCTGCTGTGGGTAGTTTGTTTTATACATGTGTAATAAAATAAATTATATGAAAAATTCTGTATTTAACAAAAATAGTGTTGTAATAAACTAAATTTCTTACTAAAAAAATTTAAGAAATGTAGTGCTGAAGTCCCTGGACCCCAGCGGGCAGCGGCCTGTTCTCGTGAGTACTTTTTCTACCACCCCTCCCCAGAAAATTTCCAAGGACTGGAAGGTCACCTGTTGCCAATTTTAGATTTTTGCCCCCCATCCCAGCCACACATTCTCCTGCAGAGTCTTCAGGGCATTTCAGAGCTTCTCTGTGAGGGTGCCTTTCTCATAATCACCTTAGAAAAGTGGATGCATATTAGGGGTTGTACTTAGTAAACAAAGGCCCCGTGTGAAAGAATACTTTGTGGAAAGAGCCTTTGTGTATCTCCCCACATCACTAAGTCCCTGGGCACCTCCCAAGTCTCCCTAAGACTGAATGACAGAGCTGGAAGGACCCTCATCCACAATAATGGGAGGGAGCGGCTGGGGTGAGGGTAGAGGGCCAGGGAAGGGGGCAGCTATGGGACTTCAGATGACTGCAGACCCGCGGTATAGGGCGCCCCAGAGTTGAGCATCTTTACTTTTTTTCTTCTTCTCACCCCCAGCTTTGCATTTTCAATGAGGTCCCTGCCACCCTAGGCTCTAGTGAAAGTGAGATCACTTTAAGCCCTTAACAATAGTGGGTTCTTATCCTCTTAGTTAAGCCTTGGGTAGTTTTCTCTTAGATCAGGTAGCTTGTCATGTGGAGCTGTGGCCCTGGCTTTGCTGCAGAAGACACATGACATCTTTTCATCTCTTCTAACCATCACTCGCCCCCATCACCACCGCCCCCCCCCATTTGAAAGAAATCTTTTTATCCAATAATATGTGGAAAGATAGGCTGCCTAGGAGGGAGGGCATATCACAAACCACAGTCAAAGAGGGGAGCAATTCTCATTTCCCCAGCAGTACCCCCAAAGCTCTGTCCATTTTTCTGGGTCTGGCTTACCTCATTTTCACTGTTTTCTAGCTCTATCCACTTCACTGCAGCTTTCATTTTTCATTATAACAGAATAAAACTGTGTCTATGAGCCACGTTTTCATATGTCCATCAAGGCTGTTTCCATGTTCTAGCTATTGTGAGCACAACAGCAATGCACAGGGATGAACATGTGTCTCTGTGGCAGGAAAAAGAACCTGGGTCATATTGGAGGTCTAGTTCTGGTTATCTGAGGAACAGCCACGCTGATTTCCATTGTTGCTGTGTTAAGATGGATTCTTCTAACAGTGCATGGAGGCTCCCTTTTCCCCCTCACCCTCAATAGAATTTGTTGTATTTTTTTTTAATATTTTATTTAATTTTAATGTGCCTTAGTATGAGAGTGTCAGATCTTGGAGTTAACAGACAGTTGTGAGCTGCCATGTGGGTGCTGGGGAATTGAACCCGGGTCCTTTGGAAGAGCAGGCAGTGCTCTTAACCACTGAGCCATCTCTCCAGCCCTGTGTTTTGTTTTCTTAATCTTAGCCATTCTAACTGGAATAAGATGAAGTCTAAAAGTAGTGCCTGGTAGTTATAAATGTGGCCAAGAGCCCATGGTTGAAGATCTCCCTAGGCCCCAGCTCGTAGCCGAATACAAATATTTTGCTAAATGGACATCGTCTCAATCTGTTCTCTAAATTCATATCTCCAGGCAAAGAAAGACAGCTCAGTGGTTCAGACCACTTTTGCTCTTGCTAAGGACCTGAGTTTGATTCCCAGCACCCACATGGCAGCTCACAATTATTCGTAACTCCCAGTTCATGGCATCCGAAGCCTCTTCTGGCTCTGCAGGCACTAGGAATGAAAATGATGCACATCTGTGTAGACAAAACACTCATAAGGTTTTTTTTTTTTTTTTTAACTGTAACTCTATGCCTGTAGGTTAGTACAGCCTTCAGTCCTCATCAGAGAAGTTTCTCTGTGTAGTGGCTGGCGGTTAACACGGAAACTCAAAGCTGCTCAAAGAGTCAGAGAGTCAGTGGAGTGCTCAGCCACAGCAGAACTTCTGCACCATACTGTCCTACCAGAAGCTCAGCGGCCATCTTGGAAGAGCAGGTGGAAAGATGGTTAAGAGGCAGAGGTCTGGGAAGACTGGAGTGAAACAGTGTTTTTTGGACATGACAATACATATACTCATAGCAGCTTAGTTATTTGTACAAGACCATGCCAGTCAACATTCTGTAAGGAGGGGGCATGGGCGAGGGTGTTCAGGAGCCCCAGCCTTTAACTTAGGAGCTATTGACAGTTGATGGCTTCTGGGGAGGGCAAGTCAGTTTCTAGGGGTGTGGCTTCTTGAAGGTCCATCAAGCCCCAGTGGATGTCTCTAAACTGATAAGCATGTGTGTGGTCTCAGTGGGCAACTGAGAGTGTGGTTGGGGGCATGGAAAGGGAGAAGGATGGCAGGAGAGACAATTCAGCCATTAGAGGACTTAGTGGTGATATTGCAGAAGACCCAGGTCAGCACCCATGTCGCAGCTCAGAACCTCCTGTAACCCCAGTTTCTGGAACACGATGCCCTCTTCTGGGTTGCATGAGTACTACATGCACATGGTGCACATTTGCAGAACAAGCTTTTATGTACACACACACACACAAAATTAAATAAATCTTTAGATCTTTGTTCAAAAAAAAAAAAGACTGGAAGTTGGGAGGGGTAAGGAGGCAGGGTGGATCTGAGATGAATTAAGGAGAGGAATAGGGAAAGGATGTAATCAAAACGCTTTGTGTGAAATTCTCAAAATAAATTTGTTTTTAAAGAAAGCATAGTCCCCGTTAAGTTGAACCAGGCAGTTCTAGACATCTTTACATAGGACACACTGACACACAACTGCCCCACTAGTTCACTTCTCTGTCACACTTCTCTGTCATCTTCTAGAAACATTAATTCCACATGGTCATATGTTGTCTCATCCTTTGTAGCCAAAGGCAACATTCAAGCTAGGATTGTTGGCTGCACAGAAAAATTGCTGTGTCCAAAGTTCACTGACTTTGAATGGAAATAAAGTGGCCCATGGAGAGGAATCCTAGTCTAGCTAGTACATCCATGAACCAGGCGGTGGGTGTACTGGGACCTGAACAAGAGCATGCTGGGAAATGAGCATCACAGTCAGGTCCAGCTGAGCATGGCTGGGAAACTCTATTGAGGGTTAATTTATGGGTCAGTGAAAGATTCCACAGACTGCTATCCTTCAGGACAGTCGTGTGCGGAAGCCCGACTTCCCCAAACATAGATTTCCCTTAGAAGCTGCCTTTAAAATACTGCTTAGTGGTTTCCTGTTCTTAAAGTTTCTGTCAAGCGCAGTTTTGTGATTAAAGGACAGTGGCCATCATTTTTAACATGAAGGGGGTCTTAAAGATTTATTTTTCAAAGTGGGGATTTAGTTCATTTATTTATTTTAGATCACATGTGTTTGGGTAGAATTATTTTTTCTTCTACAAAAAGGCCTGAGAGTTAAGGCAATGAATTGGCTACTATATGTATTAGCTTTGTAGTAAAGATGGTGCAAAGAGAAATAGTCAGGCCACTTTATCGGGCGTTCATGCCTAAATGAAGGCAGACTTTTTTTTTTTTTTGGTTGTTCTTGTTTCTTGGCTTATGACACTGGGGACTTTGGTTGGTGGTGGTTCCTTGGTCAGCATGTTTTTCTTTTCTTTTTCTTTTTTTGTTTTTGTTTTTGTTTTGTTTGTTTGTTTGTTTGGTTTTTTCAGAATGTTTTTCTAGCACCTACTGTGTGCTACACAGTGCTTTAGGAAAACCTTGCGTAGATTAAAAACACAGCCAGTCAAACTACAGGCCCTGTGTCTGGTCCCTGTCCTAGAGGCCTTGGAAGGAAATAGTTGAAGAGTCATTTCGACTTTGGAATTTTTACTTCCATTTAATTATAGCCAGATATTGTTGACAAGGAAACCAGGAAACAGCAGCGAGGGCAGCTCTTAGCTAAGAAGAATATGGTTTCAAAGCCTGGTGAGGTTAGTGTGTACCCAAGCTATGTGGAGTCCTACAGTGTGGAGCATGGGCCTGGAATTGGCAGACACCAACCCTGAATTTGTTCTTTGCTGATTCATTCAGCCTCTGTGCTTAGTAAATGAGTTACGGTTTGATGGTAAATGTGCCTCCTCCCTGGCATTGTCTCTTCACTTAATCCCCCACTGGGGGCCCTGTTTTTTTGAGGGGGTCATGGAGCCTGTAGGAGACAGAGTCTAGGAGCAGGGAGTGGTTTCCTGAGGAGCAGGCTCTGAGAGCCCCATTCCATGCTAAGCTGCTTTCTGACCCTGGAAATTTGAGAGAGCTACCTTATGCCCCTGCTGCCACAGTGGGAGCTATCCCGGTCTCTGCCTTCCCTGTCAAAATGGAATCAAATCTGAGTCAAAATAAACCCTTCTGCTCCCATTTCTGTTAGATACCCTCTCACAGTGCCAAAGAAAGGTACCAATGTATAGAAAAAACAATGACAGCAGTAAGACATGCCGGGTTACAAATAGGCCCAGGAGATGATTGTAATAGGGCCTAAGTGACAATGTCCCTCTCTTCTGTCCCAGCTGGCAGGATCTGAGGTGCAAGGCAAGGCTTAATTCCAGGCCCTAACATCTTGGATCTCAAGCCTGGCCCACAGTCCGTCACTTCCCTTCTGTTGCTCTCTTGATCCCCTGATGTCCTGTCTGCTTGCTAAGACTGATTCGTTTGTTTTTCTGTGTCTCGGATCCTGGAAGAAGATATTAATTGTCATGCTGGGCTGACTGGACTGTTTTACCTGGTGAGAGAGTAGAAAGAACTGGATGAAATGGTTTGTATTCATTTCTCTCCCTTTACAACTTGTACAGTGGAGCAATGCCAAGAAAGTGTGGGTTGTATCAGCCCCTTGTCTGTCTGTCTGTCTGTCTGTCTGTCTATCTTTATTGCATCAGCTCCCTTTTTCTTTGTTTTTGCTCCCACCTTTCTTGTTTGTTTTGCTATGTTGGCCCTGTATGCCAACAAACTCCCTCTGTAGCCCAGGCTGACATAGACTTTTAACCTCCTGACTCCACCTCCTGAGTGTTGGGGTACTACTAGCACCTCAGCCATGTTTCACCCAGCGTTTATAGACTGATTAAACTGCTGTGAGCAGGCTCTCAGTTAGTTTGGGGTACATGTTGCTGGAAGTGGTGCCGATCGGCTGAGGACTGGACCAACTCCGTTATTGGCTATCCCCTCAGTGGGTTCAGATGTTAGAAGACTGATTTTTGGTTTTGCGTGTCTGCTTGTGTCTATCTGTGTGAGTCTATGTCATATGGGTGTAATGCCTGCAGGAGCCAGGAGGTGGAGTTACAGCCTGTTGGGAGCCTCTTGGAATGGGTGCTGGAAACTGAGCGACAAATGTCCTCAGCTAGTGAGCCATCACCGCAGCCTCCATAGCTTCATGTTTTATAAAGACATGAGAAGATTCTAGACTGAATGTTTTCCCAGCTGTTTCTTTATAGTCTGTTGTAGGGTCAGAGGGCATGACCAGTGCTCTGTGTGCTGTTCTTGTCAATTTTGTAACTGTTGCTATGAAGATGCCTAAGGTTGCATAGGATTACATTCCAACAACGTGAGTGAATGGTACTCTACCCTGGGCAGTTGTTATCATGTGCAAAACTCCTGGTGAGTACATGCAATCAAAGACGGAAACTGATGGCAGAAGGGAGCATACAGAATAGCCCTCTCCCCACCAAGTTCAGGACAATGCGGGCCTGAGAGCTTGTGTGAATCAGCAGAGACCTAAAAACCTGGCCTCACAAGGTTTTAAGGGAATGCACTTGCTGAGGGAGCTTACCACAAGGGGGCTGGAGAGAAGACGCAGCAGTTAAGACCGTGGCTGCTCTTCCAGAGGACCTAGGTTTGACTCCCAGCACCCACATGGTGGGTCACAACTGGAAATCTGATACATCTTTTGACCTCTGCAGGCACCAGACACCCCTTGGGTGGTGCACAGATAGGTGCACAGGCAAACACGTATATACACAGAATAATTTTAAACAATGGTAATGCAAATCTCTAAGAGAACTTCTCCAGGTCTTTTTCCTTATGGTGGAATATCATTATATTGGCAGAATTTGGGAGTTTGTCATGGAAACAAATTTCATATCTCATTGTGCATCTCAGATAACTTGGATAGCAATCCATGCTGCTTTGAAATTATACCAGTTGTTAGACCAATTGCTAAATCTTACGTTTTAAAAGATTTATTCTTTTTGAGGGGGATGTTGTTTTGGGAGGTTTCTCTGTGTAGCCTTGGCTGTACTGGAACTTTCTCTGTAGACCAGGCTGGCCTTGAACTCACAGAGATCTGCCTCGTCAGTGCTGGGATTAAAGGTGTTCACCACCACCACCCAGCTAAATGATTTATTCTTTACTTATATGCATGAGTACATATGTGGGTTCACACAGAGGCCAAAAGAGGGTGACAGATTCCCTAGAACTGGAGTTATAGGCAGTTGTGAGCTGCTGGGAACCAAACTGTGGTCCTCTGCAAGAGCAGAAAATGCTCTTAACTGCTGAGGTCATCTCTCCAGCCTCTGCCATTTTGTTGATAAATATATTAATAAATGGGCACACATTATAATATCATAATTTGAATATCTTTTGTAGTTGGCACTCCTTGGTTTTGTTTTTCTGACAAGATCTCATACCTAGGATGCCCTCAGACTTATTGTGTATGTAACTGATTACCTTGAACTTTGGATCTATCTGCTTCTGCCTCAAAAGTGCTGGGCTTTTGGTGTGCTGTGTCTCTGCACCTGGTTCGTGCTTTATACAATGCTAGGAACACCAGGCCTCATAGTAGGCAAGCATGGTACCTCCTTCCCAGGATAGGCTGCAGGCACAGCACAGCCCCTGTAGTGCAGAGCGTCCGCACTGTTTTCTGGTTAATGCCTTCTAGGGATCGGTGACTTTCCTGTGTCTTGAGACAGTATTGGCATCTCATACTGTGACTTCTGGGTTTGCCTCCAGAAGGCAAGAGAGAATTGAGGAACTGACCTATTTCCTTGTTGGCTTGGGTTGGATGATGGATGGCACAGGGTACATTGATCATATGGTCCCACTTACCTGGAGCAAGCCGAAGAATGTGAGAGAGCACTTGGGAAAGCCAGTGACAACATCTGGATGTGTTCACAGTGGTATGGTGCTCACTGGTCAAAAATGTTCAGTATTTGCCTTCAGGATTGACAGAGCCTGATAAATGTCTGGGTTCTAATTAGTACCTTTAATTAGATATGTAAGAAAAGCAAACCTTAAAGGAAATCTCATAAAGCCTGACAGTAAGGGCTTTGGAGATGTGGCTCGGCAGTTAAGAGCACTGGCTGCTCTCCCAGAGGACCTACGTTCAATTCCCAGCACCCGGATGGTAGCTCCCAACCATCTACAATTCTAGTTCCAGGGCAATCAACACCTTCTTAGGGCTTCCATGGGTACCAGTCTTGCACATGGTATATCTGTGTGTGTGTGTGTGTGTGTGTGTGTGTGTGTGTGTGTGTGTGTAGCTAGGCAATCATACACAGAAATCTTTTTTTAATCCAATACTAAGGTTCATGTACTAATTTTAAGAATACCCTATTGCTGTGCAAATAGTAAGAGGTTTACAATGATTTTTTTTTTCTGTGATGAAACTATGCTTGCAAAATTATGACCCTCTGTTCCCTCCACCTTCATTTTCATAACCAAGGAGGATAGCAAACTGAGCAAGCTACTGTTGCGTTTTCTGGGCATGGAAATGAAAACTAGTGAGTTGTGGCCAGAATATTCAATTGTCTCATTGCTCTGCTATGCTTCCAGACAATCTTCCGTTTGCAGCGTCTCCTCCCTGCGGCTCCATCTTTGTTTTTTCTTGTATTGTTTCTCTTGGGAAGAACCCCACTTCACTGCTCATGACCAGAGGCCTTGAGTTTGGGTTTACTGTATCTTTGAACAGATTTATATTTTGTTGTGTGTGTTGCTGCCTTTAGCCGCCAATTCTACATTTTAGCCACTTTCTTTTCTATAAGAAAATAGTTTCTGACTAGCTCTTATTAACTGTTCAGATTCTTGTATTTTGTGCATATAAACAAAAGATCACTGCCTACTTGCATCCTTTTTTTTCTTTTTGTAAATTAGCGACATTCTCCTGAAAGATGTCTAAGGATGGATAGTCTTCCTTTGAAGGATGATGAAAAAAGCACCAGACCCACCCTTCTTTTAATAACAACAGAACCATCTCCTGTGGTGATATTGTGGATTTTAATAAGAGGATGCAGGCAGGCATGATGGTGCACACCTTTGCTTCCAGCACTCTGGGAGAGAGAGGCAGGCTTATTTCTGTGTACAAAGTGAGTCCAGGACCGCCAAGGCTATACAGAGAAACCCTGTCTCAAAAAAACAGAAGAAAAAGAAGGGAAAGGGGCGGGGAAGAAGAAGAAGAAGAAGAAGAAGAAGAAGAAGAAGAAGAAGAAGAAGAAGAAGAAGAAGAAGAAGAA
>OU015743.1:160096611-160122997 GCA_907169655.1 Acomys percivali
AAGAAGAAGAAGAAGAAGAAGAAGAAGAAGAAGAAGAAGAAGAAGAAAGCAACCATGTAAAAGAGAAATTGTGAGCAAGATTGTCCCCAGGGCCAATTAATTACATAAAACCAGAGACTTTGGGCTGTACGGTTGGTAGAGGGTTGCCTAGCAAGAAGGAGGTCCTGGGTTCAGTACCCTTCAAGGCTGCCTAACTAGCAAATCCTCTTGTGCCTGAAAATTGATCTGTTGTTCTGCTTCCACCTTTTTTTTTTTTTTTTTTTTTTTTTTGCCAGCAGGTATGTGGACAGAGCTGAACTTTCTTAACACTGAATGAGTTCTCACTGTCCTACCAGCACTGTGTCCACCCTTCACATGCACTGGTGTACATTAGATCACTCAGCCATGATTAGTGAATTCTAGGGAGGACTTTGTTTCCTAAACACATATGCCTATACATTTTGAGCTCTGCTTGCTGAGAAATAGTACAGCATAGACTCTCTTCAGAGTGGATGTTTTCTTCTATTAAGGACTGTTCAGGTTGAAAAGGAGAATGCCTGAGCTGTCTAGTTTATGCCCATATTGGAAGCAGAATTATATTAGTGGAGCTTGAGAATTTGCTGTAAGTGAAGAGCATGAACAAAGGGGACCACAACTAAACCCACTCACCCCATAGCCGCATTTCCCAAACACAATGGACTGCCTTTAAACTTATCACTGGGGTACAGAGACTGAGCCCACTAAAACCCCATTCATTGCACCAGTGTTTGCCCATTTGGGGAGTAACATTCTTCTCTCTGCACTTCCTAGTGTTGATGGGAAAATCTGGTCAAAAAAGAGATCTCTCTCTCCCCCTCATTTAGTTGCATGCTGTTCAGAAGCAACAGCAAGTAGCCATTACTTTCCATCTGATAGGGCAGAACTTTTTCTGTGGCTGAACAATTGAAACAGGAAATGACCCAAGATACAGTTTCCATGACACCCTGTCACTTGGATCCAGTTTTTCCCTGAAGATGAAAGAGCAAAGCCGCCTTTTGATAGCGAGTAACTAATTGGACTGGCTGATAGTGGGAGGGTTTTTTAATGTGAAAAATAAAGGAGAACAAAACCTAGAACAGCTGTGTTTTGGTACAGTTGTCTAATCCCCAGATAAAACACTCAAGAAGGACATTGGAATTGAATATTGCCTTTGCTGGGGGAGGGGAGTTCAGCATCTATAAATCTGTCGAAGCACTGAATGTATTTGCGTTAAAAAGCAAAAAGAATAAAGGGGCGGGGATCAGAGCTAAGATTCCAGGTGATGCCTTTTAAAGAATGAGCTTTTTTTTTTTTTAATGCAGAGTATGATTCTCTATTTTAAGATTCTCTCTTGAAGGTGGTAAGAGACTGGCTGGGTCATCGTCGCTGGTGTGTTTGTTTATATTGTTTCTGCAGGGGCTGGCAGCGAGAACTGAGAGAGCTGAGCCTCTGCCACTGTGTTTCCCTTTCTCTTGTAAATGAAGACTGGTTGTGGTCCTCACAGTTCTGCTGCTTTCCACTTCAGAAATGCCTGCCTCTGAAATGTTGCCTCCACTCATCACAAAGACATGCATATGAGACGCCTCAAGTTTTTCAAAATGGGCAAAACATCTATTTTCCTTGAAAGGGTGGCTGTGTCTTTTCTACATCCACTGATGACATACATAAGAGCCATGTTTTCTTACATTTGAGTCTTTGATCAACTGAATTTTCTGTGTGTTGGGGCTCAGTGGTAGAGCACTTGCCTAGCATGTACAAGGCCCTGGAGTCCAGCCACAATACTGCAAAACCAATAAGTTTTCTTCATCATGAGTTTTCTTATAATTCCTCACCCCTCTTGTGAATGGACCAGACCCTGTCTCTGTCAGTTTTCTATCAATTAAATTTACTTGTTGGGTTTAATTCCTCCATTTTGTAGGACAATGCCTGTCTAGTTTCATTTTGCTTTGCCAAACAGAAAAGTAGAAGCTGAAATCTTACTGTATTTAGGTGGTAAGTGTCAGAGTAAAACTGTAGACTTACCAGGAGCCGACCATGGGCCGATTACCCGCTAATTTCCTCCTTTACAAATTGTACTCGCCTTTGGGTGGACTGCCAAGTTGCAAGAGACGTGGGGCCCCCTAATGCTCTGTCTGCCCCATGAACTAGATGTTTAAAAGCGTGGATGGTGAAGAGAGTGGGGTGATGTACATGAGACACTCCCAATTTTTTTTTTAGCAAGCAGCTCTTACCTAAAGCTTTTGTCTCGTGCATTGGTGTTTTAAAGTGGGTCTTGAAATTACAACTTAAAATGTTTCTCTGAACCTCCAGTTCCCCATCTATGAGAACATTTCTTCTTTGGTTGAAAAAAATAGAAATAAAACTTTGAGACAGGGTCTCACTATATAGACCTCTGTCTGCCATGAAACTCAATTATCTAGACCAGGATGACTTCTAACTCACAGAAATCCAGCTGCCGCTGCCTCCTCAGCCCTCGATCTTGCCACCACGCACAGCCCAAGGATATTAGTGTTCTTGATCTGCATCCTTTGTAGATTCCCTGTTCTTATAGCAACACCCAGTTTTAAGTCATCCTCCTCAGTGAAGGAAGATGCTCAAGTACTGTTGGCAATGTCAGGATCCCCTGCCTGAGGCTGTGCCCTGGCTCCCAGAGCTGTACCTGCCCATTGGTCCAGCCCTTTATTTCCTTTGTGACTCATACGGGTCCTCCCCTACTTAGTTGTTCTAGGCCTGTGCTGCCAGCTGTGTCCCCTTGATGCTCAGTCCTTTGTTTTCAGGGACATTACCTGCCTAACAAACTCTAAGAGAGGATGTTCAGGGGGTAGTGGTGCATCCCTCACACTCCTGTTCACTCTGACCTATGACACGCGCACATACACACACATACACACACACACACACACACACACACATTTGAACTGTGTTCGCTAAAATGCTATCAAGAAACAGGTAGTTAGTTAAAATTTATTTTTATTTGTGTGTATGTGCATGTGGGCACCTATGGTGGCAATAAATGGACTTCAGATCCCCTGGAGTTGGAGTTACAAGTGAGTCACCTGACAGAGGAGCTAGAAAGGGAATATGGTTCCCCTGGAAAAGCAGAGTTCTTTCATCTCTGAGCCATCTTTCTAGTCCCAATGGGTCTTTTTTATAATAGGGAGGAAATCCTTTGCAAAACATAAACTGAGGCCCTGTCTGGGTCCTGAGGTCCTTTCATCCAATGTGTTTCTGCACTCCTATAAAATGGACTCCTGACCAGCAACGGCTAGCTTGTAGCCTGCGTACCACTCAGTCATGTAATAGTAAGAGCTGGGTACACTCAGCATTACTTCAGACTGCAAGGATTTAGGGGGGAAATAATCAACGAAACCAAAATTTGCTATGGTTGCGGATCAGTTCCCCACACCATGTTGCTCTTCACTGAGCACTTGTTAAGTCCTGCATATGCTCATTGAATTATCTTTTGACACCTCACAACATTGCTTGGAGGCAGACCATATGATTGGCACTTCAGTTACAGTTAATGATTAGAAAGGCCAGCACTTAAACTCTTGGACTCAGAAGCACTGCACCCAAGAACAGAAGAGTGTCACGGTGGAGTGAGCTTGACTTTGCACTGGACGCCTGTAAACAGTCTATGTGAACTGACGTGCTTAAGCCTCTCAGACGTCAACGACCTAAGTCCTGTTAGGATCATTTGATGGGACTGGAGAGATGGCTCAGAGGTTAAGAGAGGACCTGGCCTCCACATGGCAGCTCATACCTATCTGTAACTCCAGTTCCAGGGTTTCTGACACCCTCCTACAGACATACATGCAGGCAAAACACCAGTGGGCATAAACTAAAAGTAAATTATATATTTTCAAAAGGAATTATTTGATGGAGGAGGCCACAGAAAGACAAAGATGGGACGGCTGGAGCTGGAGAGACTGTTTGGTTTATAAAGTGCTTGCTCATAAGCATGATGGTCTGAGGCTAATCCCAGCACTGGGGAGGCAGAGACAAGGGGGTCTTTGGGGCTCACTGGCCAGCCAGTCTAGCTTATGTGGCAAGTGTCAGGTCAGTGAGAGACCCTGTTCCCCCACCTTCCACCTGCACATCTACATAGCTTTATACACACAAGGTAGAAGGACTCCACTCACAGCCACATGCTAGGAGTGTTAGCAGAGTGAGGCATGTGGTGAGTTGCAGGGGAAAGAAGTGTTGTGGGTTTTTTTTTTGTTGGTTTTTTGTTTGTTTGTTTGTTTTTTGCTTTTGTTTTGTTTCTTGAGACATGGTTTCTCTGTGTAGTCCTGGCTGTCCTGGAACCCACTCTATAGACTAGGCTGGCCTCATAGTCACAGAGAGCTGCCTGCTTTTGCTTCCTGAGTACTGGGATTAAAGGTGTGCATCACCACCACTACCCAGCTAAGAACTGATTTTTTTGTGTTGGAGCTATGTGGCTTTGTTACAGGCTCAGAACTCTTCTACTGACTGCTAATGGTAGACGTCCAGAGGGTAACTGTGGAGCTGTCTTAAATGGAGGAAAATTTTTGATATTTACTGTGACTCCTCTTAGATTTTGAACTGCTCAACTGCGCTCTCTCTCTCTCTCTCTCTCTCTCTCTCTCTCTCTCTCTCTGGTTTTCTTGAGACACGGTTTCTCTCTGTAGCAGTAGCTATCCTGCACTCACTTTGTAGACCACGATGGCTTCGAACTCACAGAGATCCCCCTTCCTCTGCCTCCCTGAGTGCTTGGATTACAGGCATGTGCCACCTCGTCCAGCTGATTGCCTTCTTTTCAATGAGCTCCCCTCATTACATTATTTTTGAGGAAAATAGTCATTATAAAGTGCTTGAAGTCCATTAGTTGATAGGGGCCAAACTCGCTTCATGGCAAGTTGTTAGGCAAGGCTTTTGATTTAGCTATCTGCAAAAATAGCATTAATAATAACGGCTATGTCTGTGACGTGGTCTCAAGAAGAAGGTACCGGGAGGTTATGGTTGGTGTACAGATAGCATGCATTTCATGTATATTGCTTGGGAAGCTTTTGATGTTTAAGTGTTAGGCTAGGGCATAGGCTAGAGCCATGGCTATTTCTACAGGCGTCTGCCTTCATTTTCTCCAACCAGAAATGCTTCCTTTTAGTCTCCTTGGTGCTTACCAAGAGCCTTGCGTAGAGTTGTGTCCACTTCTGTCTGCCCTCCTGGGCCAGCCTGATCCATCTCTGGTTTGGTTGAGATAGTAGTTGAGAATTCAGTAGATTTCAGTGGAATTGAATCAATGGGCTAGCTGGCTAATAGTAGGCTGGAAGAAGGGTGAGGTGGTCAGTTTTCCATTGCTGTGACAAAATGCCCGAGATAAGCAAGTTGCAGGGTGAAAAGTATGGCTCAACAGAGGTTTCTCCTGATGCTCACTTGGCCTGGGTGCTTTGGTCCCTGCAGTGATGCAGAACATCATGGAGGAAACTGAGCAAACTGCTCACCTCATAATGGCCAGGAAGCAAACAGAAGAGAAGAGGCCAGGGTCCCAATATGCTCTTTAAGGGGATGCCCTACTTCAATTTCCTCCATGTCCTAAGGTTTCCACTAACTTCCGGTACTAGACCAAGTCTACAATGTTAGAACCTTTGAGAGCATTTAAGATCTTAACCATTGATGATTTACTCCCTTCAAAAATATTTGTTTATTTATATATGTCTGTGGAGCATGTGTGTGCTTAGCATCTGCAGAGGCCCGAAGAGGGTGTCAAATCTCCCAGAACTGGAGTTACAAAATGGTTGTGAATCTCCTTGTGGGTGCTGGGAATCGAACCCAGGGTTTCTGGAAGAACAGCCATGTCTCTAGTCCCTGATGGTTTATTCTTTACAGCTACACTTTTATTCTCTAGGCCAAAGGGGAGCACTTGCTTAGGCGAGCTGGAGCACAGCCATTAAGCCTCCGGGGAGGATGTTGGGCAAGATGGTTGTGTTCCAGAGGAAGAGGAAGCAGACCACCCAGGCCCAGGAACGCAGAACCAGAGGGAACTGGGACGAGAAGCAAAAGTTAGAAGCAATAAACTTTTAAGAGCTGAAGAGTGAGAATGGAATTTGAACTCCAAGAAAAAAAAGAATTTGTTTTTGACATGTTAAGTGCATGGTCCTGAGAGGCAAGGGCTCACCTTTAAGAGTCATGTGTATGCCTGGACGAGTCATTTATGGTTCAGACTTCCATATCTCTAAGGTGGGAAAATAAGGTGGGAAAATAACAACTCATGCCTTACATATATAAAAAGGATGTATGTAATAAGTATGCCCACAGAATCATGCCTGTGCTAAGGTGTAAATCATAACAAACTATAATGATGTAATGGGGGAGAACTCCACCCAGAAAGTAAAGAGGAGGAAGCCCCAGATTTGAGAGGATGGGGAACATTCTGCCTCTCCTGTGGCCTCAGACTAGCAAATGAATCTCTGCAGACCCATCTTACACATCTCATGTGTAAGATGGGCACAATAACACTTACTTTACATTCAATGGATTGCCAAGTTGAGGTTGAGTTGAGGCTGCCCCCGCCACTTCAGTGATTGGCAGTAACACCTGAGGCTCCTCCTTGGGCAGGTTCCTACCTAACAGCCAGGCTGTGTCACTGAGAGTGGTCAGCCTCAGTCTGTCAGGTCATCTTGTTCAGAGAACCATGTTTGGTGTTTGTCAACAACACATGCCTGGATCTGATGCTGGTTTTCTGGGGGGCTATTTTAAGCCCAGGGCAATTTCTCCAGTCTGAGTAACTGGCTTCCCCAGTTCCCTTTTTACGCCTCAAAAGAAGACCCTGGGCTCCCATGCACTTACTTTCCCCTGATCCCTCTTTTAAAAATTAGCATGCTCCTGCATGTCTCTGTGTGTGTGTGTTACATATCCATGCAAGTACATGTGCCCATGCATGTGCTCAGGGAAGTCAGAGGAGGATGTCTGGTGTTTCCTCCGTCATGCTCCATCCTATTCCATTGAGTCTATCTGCTGGACTTGCTGTTTTGCTGAGTGCTGGGACCATCTATCTGCACATGCAGACAAGCTCTGCTTTACCCACCTGCTGAGGCCTCAAACTTGGGTCCTGATGCTTGCATGGCAAATGCTTTTACCCACACAGCCCCTCTCTTCTTCTGCTGCTTCTTCTCCCTACCCTTAGCCCTTTCCATTTTCTCTTTGCTTCATACTTGTTTCCCCTCTGTGATGACTGGTGACTGCTCCCCTCAACTGTGCTGCTCAGAACACAGGCACAGGACACACACACACACACACACACACACACACACGCAGAGGGGGGGTTCCTTTTTCCTTTTAAGGCTTTTATTGCTAATTATAAGAGGAAAAAGAATAGGGCCTTGCAGAAAGACGATTCTGAGACACACAGAGCTCACGTTCTCATGAACTTTGTGTTCCTAACTGTCACTGTGAGGAAAAACTGCTCCCCGCTTTCACTTCTAAGGTTTGGGACTCAGCATCTCTTTGAACTGTCATTCAGAAAGGTCCCGCCAACTTCCTTCATCTTTCATGCCTGAGGCACCCACCCCTCATAGTAGGTGTGGAGTTTTCATTTTTTAGAAATCCCCAGACTGGCTAATAACAAGTTCTCTGGGCCTTGGCTCTGCCCAGGAGGGAATAATTGCAAAGTAAATCCCAGGCTGTAATAAGGAATCATTGAAAGAACACCATCTTTAATCCTTTCTTTGGCTTCAGCCACTTGATATTAAAAAGGCAGATCTGAATCAACTAAAGATGAGCAGTTTTACCTTGTTTATCTTTTTTCATTTTAAAAAATAGATGGGAGGGAGAGGAGTCTTAGGGTGAAATACTCAAGTTATTCACTGATTTTTTTAAGGTTTTATTTTTCTTTGACCATGAAATCTGCCCTAGAGTGATTTCTAAAGTAAAGAACTTTTGATAAATCCCCAAACATAGAGGGAAACTGGGATAATATTACATATAAATTCAAGTTGAAGCCATAAGGTAGATTTTATGGCACATACTTTTTAAAAGCCTAAACACTACACCTATCTTAATATGAATGACACTCATGTTCCCCTCTTCATTTATTAACATTGAGGAGACTACGTAGCTGAGAATGATTTTCAAGTGCCCTCAGATGTCTCTTGTCCTCTATAGCTACTGTTAGGATTCTCAGGTCAAGACTCCGAAGAACTGACAGGTTGAGCGGGTAGGGGGAACCCATCCTTTGAAAGATTGACAACCTGACAGCCTAGGTACCCCCCCAACACACACACACACACACACACACACACACACACTGCACACACTGCACACATATGCACATGCACGCATACACACACACATAAACACATATACACATGCATACACACGATGCACATATGCATGCATGCATTGTTATGTTCATGACAACAGTGAAGGGAGATTGCAGCATTAACATAAAACCTGCACTTTCGGTGACTGAGGTTGCCAGTTAAAACTGCTCTTGATTGAAATCCTTACTGGGAAGTTGAAAGTTAGGTGTTCTGGGTGGGTTCTTAGGCTAAAACTCAACCACTTGCGTGAATCTGAACAATCCTATGTTCCCCTTGTTTAGAAAGGGATTGCAGGGTCACTCTGGGGCTTAAAGATGCTCTGTCCTGTTCTCTTTGGGAGCCCAAGGAGGCTGGGGAGAGGGAAGGGGTCCCATCTTCCTTTCCCAGGACTGTGGATTGGTGAGTGCGTTACTTACGGTAGATGATCAGAGACTTTGACTTTGGACATTTAGGCAGCAATAGAAAAGAAACAGACAGTAACTTTAAGTGTAAGAAAAGGAGGAGCCAATCACAGCAGGCAGGCGTGCACAGTGCCTTTCTCCGTCTGTCCTTGGCTTGCTCTCTGAGCAGTGCTCTGTCTCTTGTTGCATTTCTGGTGTCTAATAAGTCACTTTCCTGCTTAGTTGTATCTTGATATATTGTTTTTCTGATAATCATCGTCCAACCCCACAATTTTTAAATTGCCAAGAACAGAAATTGGCAGAGAGGTTAGAGCAGTGGCACCAATACAAAGACAGTTTAGACAGTGCTATGTGGCCTCGTCGGCCTCACGCACGGTCGTCGTGTGACTGAAAGAAGATGCTCTGTACTGGAATGCCATGGACTCATTCATCACTTGTTATTCCCAGAAGGCTGAGGAAGCTGGAAGGCTGTGGGCTCACTGTGTGACTTGGCACAGCCAGGATCTGGGACATGCAGGAAAGGCTGCAGGATGCAGTTTCCAGTAGAGAATCTGGGTGCCTCATATCTGTGTGGCTGGTACAGTGCCTATGAGATAATGACTATTGGGGGGATCTATTTTTAGTGGGTCTAAGATCTTTACAAGCACTATAGGGCTCAAACAAAGCAGACAGTGAGAATCAGACAGTATAGTGACAGGAGCAAGGCCATGTCCTATGAAGGCGACCACAGGTGCTTCTGTTGTGGAGCTTCAATCTGGTGCCTCCTTTGATCTAACTTCCCTTCTTTTATAGATGAGGAAATCTCAGCGAGAGGAAGTCATAGTGTCTTGCCCAGTATTGATTAGCCCCAGGCCCTTTCCGTTATACACACCTGTATTATAGGGAAATCAAGAATGCAGAGAAAAGGAACTGAGCCTGCCTGGGAAACAAGCAATCCCTGGATGCCAGAAATGGGTTGCTGGGAGGAGTGGACTGGAAGGGGTAGTTGTCCACCACTCTGTCCAGCTGATACTGGCTCTCTGACGTTTCTGACAAGCGGCTACTCAGCCCATTGTGTCTTCTTCAGATGAAGGTCTCTCCCATATCTGGACAGCTCTTCCATAGAGCTCCCTATGAACCCGTAGCTTGTGTTTGCTCCAAGTTTATGGTGCAATCCTTGTAGCTCCAAAATGGAAAACTAGGGCAGTAAAGTGGCCATAAGGAGGATGGCGAAACCTGATTGACTTCCTCTGCTAGCTGCAGCCTTGGCCAAATCACAGACCCCTTCCAGCCCCACTCTCCTCAGTTGTAAAAGGTAGGTGACCCTGTAGGGTAGTTTGAATAAAAAAAAACAAAAACAAAAACGGTCCCCATACACCCATAGGAAGTGGCACTGTTAGGAGGTGTGGCCTTGTTGAAGTGGGCATAGCCTTGTTGGAGGAAGTGTGTCACTGGGGGTGGAATTTGAGGTTTCAGATGCTAAAGCCAGGCCCAGGGTCTCACTCTCTTTTCCTGCTGCCTGCCGACCTGGATGCAGAACTCTCAGTGCCTTCCCCAGCACCATAGCTGCCTGCACACTGCCTTGCTCCCTGCCATCATGATAACGGACTAAGCCCTCTGAAACTGTAAGCCAGCCCCAAGTAAATGTTTTCCTTTGTAAGACTTGCCGAGGTCATGGTGTCTCTTCACAGCAGTGGAAGCCATAACTGAGACACCACCACGTCAGTGTTAATAAGAATCAAATGCAAGAAAGCATTTGGCATTCTCACTGGGCACATATTCAATGTTCTTATACTGCTTTCAAGACAGCCTTCCTGATTGTCATTGTTTTCTGTAGTTATTTATGGAGTAGAAGTGATTGTTCCCATTTCCCAGATGTGCCACAAACTAAAGGATGCCTATGGTCACAGATAAAGCAAGTTTGCCCTGGAGTTCAAGGGCACACGACTGGGCATCAGCACTTTTCCAAACTGTAGCCCTTCTCCTTGCTCTCTGACTCTCATTCATAGTAGGCCAGCCGGAGTCTGCAGGGGCGTCAGGAGGTTTTCCCTTTGACTAGCCTGGGCTTAAAAATTAAACAGCTCTGCCCTTCAGGCTGCATCACCTTCCTCACTTCTTTATTCTCTTGAAACTCTTATTGTGGCCATATTGAGACTATTTCTCAACTACTGGATGAGGTGTCATTTTCATATCCTTGTCTTGTAAATACCTGACACACAAGGTCTTTGGGGGAGATGGGGGAGGTGATTTTTTCCAGTATAAGCATATGGTAAACTTGGCATGAGACATGATGTGACTGAGTGTGTGTGTCCCTCCATGCCCCGTCCCCTGCAACCATCACTACCACCATTTAGGCAGCTTCCAGACACTTTACTGATTGGGCCAACCCCAAAATAAGATTAAGAAAAAAAAAAATCAAATTAAGTCACAGTATCAGTTCCAGGTCACATTTTTAAGGAGGACCTCTCTCTCTTATCTGTTCTCCTCCTGAACTTCCAGAGCCTAAGAGCCATCCCTGCATCCCACTTGGTATCACATATTTTCTATTCCTGCTTGGCTTTCTTTGCTGGAACCTTGGCTATCAAGATAAAGTTTAGAGCTGAGTGTTGGCCGAGTGTATTTAAAATGGCACTTTTGGAGAACATGAACATCTCTCACTTAAGAATTCTCCAGGGTCCTCCAGCGAAAAGTGAAAGCTGGAATGGCTGCCAGTAAATGCCTTTTGTAGCCTTGGAAATTCAGGGTGATTTATCACTTGCTGGTAATAACTTCTATATACAAGAAACGAGTTAAAGGTAGAAAGGCCAAAAATAACAACCATAACCATATGGCTTTTTTCAAGACGTGTCCGTGTGGCTATCTAGCTGAAAAGACTCTTGCTGGCTTGACTGTAAGTTTTCTTTTTTTGTGGCTCTACATAAGAGCCTTTTAGCTTTCATTTCTGCTGCTTTTACTCTTGAGGTTAAAAAAAAAATGAAAGAGAAAAATGGGGATGTAGTAGAGAAAGCAGACTCAGGGGTGGCCACGGGGTTGTTGGTGTTTGCTTTAGCAGTGAAGATTTGTGATAACCATGGTTTATATTCTGCCCCGAGGCCCTCCCACCCCCAGACTGCAGCAATTGCTGAGCAATTTTTGTAATGGTGTTGAAGTTCCAGGTGTGGGACACAGGGATGATGGGCGCGCACTATCTTCTCAAGAAACAAGCAGTAAATTCACAGCCACTGTCCCAGTGAAATGAGTATCTGTATCTGTCTGCATGGTTATCTGCAGGAAAAAAAAATGGCAGAGTTTGGCATGACTTGTTTTTACAGAGTCCCTCTTTGTCTTAGCAATTATAATTGAATAATCTGTAAGTATTTGAGGGGCAGAATATGAAATCAAACTGTTTATAGGTTCCTAAAGCACCTGTGTTCTCCCTTGCTCAAATGGAGACAATTTCCCACACCCAGGCTCTCTAGAACTCATTATTATAGTGATGTCTGTATGGTTTTTGTCATATTCTAGTATTGGATCATTTGAAAGGAAAATGAAATACTCACAAAATTGAACATATATAATTATATATAATTTTATGTATAACACACATAAATACACAATTATGCCATAGAAAAGTATGCCTTAGGTTTCTATAGTAACTGAAATGTTATTTTCCTAGATCCACCGCTCCCCAATTCCTGAATTCCCATTTATACAAACCACTAAATAATTGAACCATTTCTACTTATCTTAACCAAACTAGATGCTCTAAAAGTAATTTCTTTAGGATACATTGTAAAATAGAATTGCGGGGGGGCGGGGGCTGGGAAACTTCCAGGCTCTCAGATTATAATGAAAACAGGAAACACCATAAACCCTATCACCTTGTGTGAAAGATTGAATTTAACAATCTCCTCAACCAAGGCATGTGTCCAGTCTGATGGGGCTGACATTTATTTAGGACCTCTGGAATATAAGCTCATGCAATTAAAAAGGAAAAATGGGTTTTTAGCCTTGCAAGCCTGAACCATCTCGAGCATTTTCCGCTGCTTAAATTATCTTGGCTGTTTGTATGTGGCTGATATGGCTTCCTCATATGAAAAATACAATTAAGTATCAGCTGTAGTTGTACCGCCTGAGATACAGGCCTGCTCTGTTCAGAGTGAGCCACAGAGACCTCTGTTAGCTCCATTGCTGTCTGGGACAAAGGGTGATGGGAAATTAATATGTGGAGAAAGGCCTGTGACATGACACTGTTTGGGCATGCAGGTGAGCTGATATGTGCACTAAAAACTGACATGTCAGGCTGTTTAGTGAAAAGTGTATGGGATTCAGGCTTTGGCTCTTTATTAAAATGGGGAAAGGCCCCGGGCACTATGGCCCACTTTAGTCTCACTCAGGAGGCACAGGCAGGCAGATCAGAGTTCAAGGCCAGCCTAGTCTACATAGTGAGTTCTAGGACTGCCAGGGCTACACAGAGACCCTGTCTCAAAGGGGAGTGGAGCACACAGATGTTGTTTTCTCTTGCCTACCCTACTTCCTAAAACTTGAGTGAATATGGCTTGAGGTTTTGACATGTTTGGGTTTTTAGAATGGAAGGTGGGCTTCATAGAGTTGGAGAAGCAGTGCTGGGGGAGGGTAATAGGATTCTCAGGGGAAGAAGGCTCCACGTGCCTGAGGAAGGAGGTATTTCTTTAGGTTTGTTTCTTGGCAAGTAGCTTGGAACTGAAGACAACACACAGGATGTCCCCTTCCTCTGCAGTGTTGTCCTAATTGCTAATATGCCAATCGTTTGCATATTCCTCTCTTTCCGTGCTTATGTTAGAACAAGTACCTTTAGCATTGAGTATTCCATGAGGTCCACCATGCAACTGCAAATTGCAATGCCATTTCTTCTTTTAAAGATCTGAAAAGAGCCGGGCATGGTGGCGCATGTCTTTAATCCCAGCACTTGCGAGTCAGAGGTAGGTGGATCGCTGTGAGTTCAAGGCCAGCCTGGTCTGCAAAGCGAGTCCAGGACAGCCAAGGCTACACAGAGAAACCCTGTCTCAAAAACAAAACAAAAACAAATAAACAAACAAACAAAAACAAAAAAAATCTGAAAAGATCCACTCCCAGTTTTGCTTTGTTTGGTTTTTCCTTTAATTATTTTTAATTTAATTGTATGTGTCCATGTGAGTATCTGCATGTATGTGTACCATGCGTATGCCTTGTATCCAGGGAGGCCAGAAGAGAGTGTTGGAACCCTAGAACTGGAGTTATGGGAGTAGGTGCTGGGAATTGAACCTGGGTCCTCTGCAAGAAAGCAGCAAGCTCTCTTAACTGCTGAGCTGGCTCTCCAGCGCCATTGTCATTTCTTAATGTGGCACTGGAATACCCTGTGAGCTGTGTAGCAGACCATCTTACTGTGGCATGGATGGGGCCTGGTGCATAATGTTTGCCCATTCATCCACAGAGGTTGCCACATAGGACCAAACAATGAGGAAGGCACTGTGTTATGTCACTTTCCCAGCATTATCTCACTTAATCCTTAAAGCAGCCCTGCATGGTGAGCATTATCATCCCTGTTGTACTGTCCTGTCCATGTCAGAGCATAGGAGGAGGAGTGTGGGTTTGAACCCAGTTTTCATCCTTTGACTATTATTCTTTCCACTTTCCCATAAGGTTATTCTGCTGCACAGAAACGGTTCTGGGGATTTTTTATTTTTATTTTTTAAAGGGAGAGTTTTCTCTGGTTGGATTTATGGGGCAATTTTTTTTCATATCTAAGACCCTCCCTTTCCAATAAACAACACACACCTGGTTAACAGAAGCTGCAATAGAAAGTAGAGCATTGGCGTCAACTACACAATGGCACCACATGGACCCATTTCATTCCGGACATTCCTGACGTCTGTGCTCAGTAAGTGATGTGACTTGGGACCAAGTAATTTAGGGCCTAATTTTGTCATGTAAATTTGGGGTACAATTTCAGGTTGAGCTAATCTGAAAACCAAAATACACAATTCAAAATGTCCCATGACCCAAAACATTTTGAACCTGACATACATGATACGACATGTAGAAAATTCCTCACCTGAACTCTTGTGATGAAATGCTGTAATGAATTACTGTAACAAAACACATATACTAAAACTGTTTTATAAAACTGCTTCAGGCCATGTGTGTGTGTGTGTGTGTGTGTGTGTGTGTGTATGACATAAATGAGTTTTGTGTTTAGACTTCAGTTCCAGCCCAAATTACGCATGTATATGTAAACATTACCACATCCCAAGACATAAAACGCTTGCGACCCTCAGAGCTTTTCATAAGGGACACCGGCCTGTATGTAGCACCTAAGTCTTCAAGGACCACAGGCTATAATGCAGTAAAGATCTAGCTAGGCCTGAGACTCACGGGTGATCACCAAATGCTAGCTGCTGGCATTGTTAGGAAAGAGGTGGCATCCCATCCATCTTGTCATTCAATATTTATTGCACTTTATCTTAGTTAAAAGGCTGACAAATGATTTTTTTTTTGAAGGAGAGCAGTGGCTAGGGATCACACCTAGGGCCTCACACATGCCATCTCAGCCCCAGCAATTACTATTATTTTTTTGAGCATGTACTGTATGATATGCACTTTTCAGCTTTATTAATTAATCACATCAAATCATGTAGAAATTCCTTTCCCCAGGGAGCTACATTCCAGTTACATTCCATCCAGGAATGCTAGGCAATATGGAGCACGGAACACTGGGAGGTAAATTATATGTTGGAGAGTGGATTGTGCTCTTAAACAAAAAGCAGTGGAGGGAGGCTTTGGGGTCGCAGTTAAACAGAGTAGCCATTATAAGCCTCATCGGGAAAGTAATATGTGAGTAAATCTAAAAGAGAGGGGAAAGTTTCACATGGCTCTGAGTTTGTCCCTGGGGCTAGCCTGGCAAGGGCGGGTGGCGGACAGCTCCATGGCAGGAGGAAGCCAGCACGCATCAGTAGGGTCTTAGAGGCCACTGTGAGAGCAACTGGGAGCCCCGGGGAGATACTGAGCAGCAGATGATGTGCACAGCAAAGCACCGCGCAGTTTCTCTTCTTCTGGAGAGGTCTGCATGGCATAGCTCCTTTATCTGGCTGGCCTCACTTCTCCTGATAGTTTATTAACTTTTTGCACTTTGAAAGTGTGTTTGGGGCAAGGGGTTAGGGCTGTCTATCTCACCACCCTGGGGTAGCTGTCCTGCCTTCAGTGTCCCATTGATTGAACGTGGGAGTCCTGCGGCTATGCAGGTTGTATTCCTTGGGAAACAAAGAAAATGATTAGATCTTGAGAGGGAAGGATGGTGGAGCCCTGTGGTGGCACAGCTTGCAATCCTTTTTGAACCTGACTTGATCTCTTGCAGGCTTCCCTGACTGAGCCAGGGCGCCTTTGTAAATCCTGGGAGGTGTTGGTTTGGTTCAGTGTTTTCCAATGTTTGTATCTCCTTACAGGAAGGCGGATTCATTATGGGGCAGGAGGAAGAGCTTAAGTGTAGTCATTTGTCAGCCTGACTCTGGCTTAGCTTCTTCTGCCAAGATAACAGAGAGCTACACACACACCCTGGGCCAGAAGCACTTCTGCGCTGTGTGGCTCCTGTGAAAATCAGTGGCCCCAAACCTGATTTCTACATCCAGCATAGATTTCCACTGTTTTGTTTATGTCCTGTCTTTTCAACCAAGTTAATTTGATACCTGCTTTTTAAATAAATCTTTATGATGGTTGTGGTGAAGTTGGGATGATAGTAAAAGACAGTGAAGCAGACAGGAGAGGGTCACACATGAGTGGGGGGGCATTCAAACCAGGCCCAGCTTGGCTGGTGGAGCAGGAGACAGCCTCACATCTGTGCAAACTTCCAAGTTTTCTCATCTCTAAAGTAGGCTGCATCCCATGGGCCATTTCCCACTCACAGGAGAAAAGAGAAATTATCAACTTACTCTGTCTTCTAACTGACTATTGGGAATGACATTTCTGGAGACTTAACTTGTTGGAGAAGGGACGATGAATGGGATGGTTTTTGTTTAGCCTTTTGTCAAGGACATGGCCACACCCATCTCCCTGGCCTCCGCTTTAGTTGGCAGTCTTTCTTAGCTTCCTGATGTCTCTGAGACCCTTGAGAGTGATAAGAGTCATAGATAAGGGGCCTGAGAGATAGCCAGGGCCTTTAGTAAGCACCTATGCTAGCCCTGGCTTTCTACTACGCCTGTGCCTTGTAACAGTTTGTCGGTAGCTTTGTGAGCGTCTTTGTGTGTCCCCCCCTTCCTCACCCCCCAGTTGTCTATCTCCCATTTGAGATAGGGACCACTTAAGTGAGTTAAAACTCTCATAGTTGACAGGCTACTTATTAGCAGGAACTGTGGGTCTTTTTGCTTTTAAATCTCATTAGCCCCTTGTTACCCATTTGATAACAAAGACTTAAAGGAATTTTGCTAAGAAATCTCTAGCAGACGTAGCTTCTCAGGTCCGGATGATAAACTTTCTGCCTTCAGCAATGGAAATGTGGGAGAATTCCAGACGCTAAATAAATAATCTGGCTTGAGGCCAGCAGGTTAAGGCACGTTGGAACCGCTCTATTGAGGCTCAGCCAGGGTCTGCAGCGGGAGAGTCATATTTAATACCCTGAGGAGGTCTGAGCGCAGAAATGGAAGCACCTTGCAAGCATTACCATCTGCTCCAGGCCCGGCCTTCCTTATCTCTCAAGTGAAGTTCTCAGCAGAGTCTGCAAAAGGAGCTCATTATTTTATTCCAGTATTTTAAAAAACATTCCCACCTAGCAATCTGCTAATTCTAAATTCACTCTTCCTTCTAGCAGCCTGTTAACCATCTTCCAAGCAGTTCAACCCAACCAGAAATTCAATAGTAAATTAGCATAATTCCAGGCTCAAACCCAAATATTGAGATTTTAGGTTAATCTTATGAAGACTAAAAATAATCTTACTACTACTACTACTAATATGTTATAATGAAATGATCAAGATAATACAACTTATTATACAATAAAATATTACAATGATCTCAGTCACTTATTTTTAATGTCACCAACAGCTCACAGTCATTACCACCTACTGTAAACCTCAGCCCTTGTGTTATGTACAATTGCCAGAGGTTTTGGGCAAGGGCACCAGCCACATGGTTTGAGGTTGAGTGAGTGAGGTTTAGCTACTACCCCACATTCTTGCCACCTGGGTGTAACTAAAGCAAGCCAGAGATTTCTTTTCACTATCCCCACAGATTTTGATGAATGGCCATATCTCTGTAAGTGAACATACAATGGCTTCTGGGAATTACCTCTGTGCTTGGTGGAGCCCCAGCTGTCTTTTCCAGTTGCCCCCGGTCACCTCTTTATCTGACTAGCTTCACTCATGGACACAGTGGCAGCCCAGAGGACACTTCTGCTATCCTTAATAGCACTTAGCAGTTGGAAACCTTCCAACCAAACTGGACTTGTGGCCTCTTAGGAGACAAATCCGTCAGGGCTGCACCTGATTCATACCAAGAGTGGAGTGCCTATAAAATGCTCTGACCAAATGCCATGCCTCCAGAGCATCTTCTGTTTCACCAGAGGGGGCCTTAGTTAGCATTTACAAAGCTGGCAAATAACCCTGTGTTCCATGGGCAGAAATCTACCTACCATGCAGTAGGATAATTGGCAAAGGCTCTGGTGTTGAGTGTGGCTAAAAGAAACATTTGCAGCGCCTCTTTCTGGAGGGTGGCCTTCATGTTTAGAACCTGAGCTCCCCGTCCTCACAGAGCGTCTTCTTGAATATCATGCCTAAATATAATGCATAAAATTGAGTTGTGTGAGCCTGTGAACTCACATGTGATAAGACGTGACCTTTAAAGAATCATGAGCTAATTAGGCACCCCAACACTGCCTTCAGAACCCCATTGTAACAAACATTCCTAAAAGTCTGTAGGAACAGACTTTGAAGTGATTTGTCCCAATTCTATTTTTCTTGTTATTTTTCTTTTTTTTACATACACACTGATATTATTACACATATATACAATAAACTGGATATAGCAAGAAGAAACACAAAACAATCAGGAATTATATAAATATTACCTTCATAATGTTTGGCTATTTGTATTTGGCAGTGTTGAAGAAAACATCTTTCCTATCTTGGTGCGTCTAAAATTCTGAATGTTAATCAATATCTATCATATTTCATCTATATCAACTTAAAACATCTATCTAGACATAAAAACATCTTAGCCCCTAAACAACTAAGCTTAATTGTAAAACTAAACTATCTGGTCTTCAACCCTATCAGAGAGTCTTACGTTCAGAAAGCATTTCTTTGGCAGGTGAGAGGGCTCCGTGGATAAAGGTGCTTGCCATGCAAACCTGGAATGTGGAAGGCGAGAAGGGACTTGATGGAGTTGTCCTGTGGCTTCCACGGGCATGTTATGGCACACATGTCCCCTCCTACACACATCATCCACACAGAGACACACACAATAATAATAAATAAGCAAGCAACCATCACTTTTATATATTCTGATTGTCACTAAATGCGAAGTCATGTGACCATTTACTGAGTATGTATTTGTTAATATTTTGTTTTTGTTTGTCTGCTAGTATTTGATGTACATTGGTTCTTCTTACCCTAGCATCTATCCTGGGAAGTGGGAACTTCGCTCCATTTCATAGATGAGGAAATGGAGGCAGAGGGAGAGAGAGAGACAGAGAGAGAGAGAGAGAGAGAGAGAGAGGCCCATATTTAAGCTTGGGTCCATCTCTGCAAGTACTTCCTTCAGTACTGAGCTCCCTTCAGTACTGTGCTCATTTCCTCTTGCTCTAAGACAGCTAAGAAGGCTTCAGCCAACAGGAACTTCTGACGTTCTTTGGAGTTTCTGCAGAGCAGAAATCTGGGTGTGGTGCGTGGCTGGATTTTCTATGCAGAGTCTCACTGGCATGAACTCTCGGTGGCGGTTCGAGCTTCAGTACCCAGCAGTCATGTCCCCATTTCCCTTCCTGCATGGCCCTTCGTTCCCAGAGGCCGCTCTGTGGGTCTGCTCTGGCCCTCGCCTGAGAGACGAGACGCTGCTTCTAAAGTCTCCAATCTTAGTACCAAGGAGTCAAGATTCACAAGACTGTGAGTTTGAGGCCAGCCAGAAATACATAGAAAATTCAAATTTAGCCTGGACTACCTAGTAAGACCTCCTCTGGTTAAAACAAACAAATAAAACAAGACAAAAAAAAAAAAAAAAAAACAATTGCACATCTCATTCCTAGAGATTATACAGCTGCGTAAACAGCCACTGGGAACCCCAAGTTCAATTTTGTCTGTCAGACTCTCCTCAGAAGTTTTGACTCTAGAATCAATAGGAAGGGAATATATGAAGTGCTACCCAAGACTAGTGTCCCCTAGAAGGCATCTAATGACAAAGACAGAAGGAGTCCATATAAAAGGACTCAAAACCAGAACACTTTGTGCTTCAGCGTTTTGCCAAGTGCTGACCACCCCAAACCACCATGGACATGCCACCTTTACAACATGGTTTAGGCAAGCAGCAGATGAGCCTTCTTGGCAGGGGAGGGCTTAATTTCTTACTTCCATAATATGGGCTTTGCGTTTCCCCAATGTTCACTAAAAGCCAGAAGGCTTAACAGCATATGCATTACTAGTGGCTAGGAGCACTGGGCAGTAAGTAGCTTTGTCCCATAAGGATGGCAGCACATTTCTTGTCTGATGGACATGATTGGCTGACCTGAGGGCTGGTTGGTGGTGTATGACTTGCTCTTCCCTGTGGCTTGGACTTGACCTTAGAGACGTGCTTTTTGTAAAAAGAAAAAATTATTATTATTATTGGTGGTGGTGGTGGTGGTGGTGGTGGTGGTGGTGTGTGTGTGTGTGTGTGTGTGTGTGTGTGTGTGTGTGTGTGTGTGTACCCGCATGTGCAAGTACCTGTGGACACCAGAAGAGGGCATCAGATCCCTTGCAGCTGGGGTTGCATCCAGCTGTGAGCTTTTGATATGGGTGCTGGGAATTGAGCTCCCACTCTTTGCCAGAAAGGCATGTGCTCTTAACCTCTGAGCCATGTCTCCAGCCCTAGACCACCTTTGTTTTTAAAAGGAATCTCTTGAAAAATCACTGTCTTTATCTGTTGTATAGTTCCAACAGTTTAGAAAGTGCTTTCATCAAACCATTTTCCTGACTTCAGTGTAAAATACAGAAATCTTCAATGTACAGCTTGATGCACTATAAATATATATAGCTACACTGTCTGTGGTCTATTTTAATACCAATGGGATTTCTGGCACATTTAAAGGCTCCTCGTCGTATCCCAGTTAATCCCTCCCCCTAGTGGCACCACCTTCACAGAAAGAAAAGGGAAACACAGAAAGGGGTCCTGTGACTTGTTATCGGTATAGCCATGTGATCCCTGATGCTTCCTTCTTAGAAGTACCAGACCTTGAACCAAAGGCTTCTTGTTAGCTCATTCCAGACAACACTAGGCATGAGGAGAACTTCTTATCCAGAAATCTGAGGTACCTGGTGATGCCAAGGCTTTGTAGTTGTGGCCACAGATGGAGCAAGTAAAACACTTGGAGGGTATGTTGAGTGATGCCATTCATATAAGTGACTCCCAGAGGAAACGGGTGCAGGTGAGAACAGCGCCTCCTCTCTGCAGACCCCTTTATATCCAGTGGTCAGATATACTGAGGCTGAAGTGCTCTTGGCTGCTTCTCTCCTTCAGAGCCATTTAGAAAACATCTTGGTGCTGTGCTTTTGGCTGTCTATAGAGCTGGTGAAACCCACCATCATCTTCAAGCTATTGACCCCTCATCCCTCTGCGCACAGTAGCCTACATCCTTCACCACCACCAGGAAGAGCTGGCCACGCAGCTGCGCTCTGACTGAGAGCCTCCGGGGGTTTTAAGAAACCTCCCTGTGGGTGTTTCTAAACCTTGAACAACTTTATTGATATTCATTCACATACCAGATAGTTTGTCTATCCGCTCTAAACATTTCAGTGGTTTTTTAGCGTATGTAAAGACCCGGGGACTAACATGCCAGTCAGTTTTAGACATTTCCCCTCAACTTAAAAAGGACACACTACACTTTACCCACCCTCTCTTTCACTTTCCTGTTGTAACCAACCAGTATCTATTCCCTGTCTCTGGAGGTGTCCCTGCTCTGAACACTGCCTTTGAATAGTCATATCCAAGGGGTCTTTTGTAGCTGACTTCTTTCAGTTAGCATGATATTTTCAAGATTTTCTCATGGTGTAGCATATATCAATGTTTTATTCGCCTTTATAACTGACCCCATTGTGTATACTAGCCACAGTTCACTTATCCTGTTGTTCTGTTAAGGAAGATTCCAGTTCTTTCCACCTTGGATTCCTAGGAATAAGGTCACTTAGCCTTTGTGGACTTATTGTTTGTAGACATGTGTTTTCATTTCTCATGAGCATATGTTTCTGAGTGGCTGGGTCATATGGTAACCATTTAAATCAACCAAGGCACAATCAGGCTTTTCCACAGTGGGCACAGCACTGTTGTCCTCGTTTGATTTTTGTTGCTGTGATAAACACCGTGACCACATGCAACTTGGGGGAAGGGAAGGGTTTATTGCTGCCACAGTCCATCATCCAGGGAAGCCAGTCCAGGAACCTGGAGACAGGAAGTCAAGCAGAGATCACGGAGTTCTGGTTGTGGCCCTACTCCCAGGCTCACATTTCATCTACCTTTCTAATACAGCACAGACCCACCTGCTTGGGGATTTCACTGCGTACCATGGGCTAGTCCCTTCTACATCAATAAGCAATCAAGAAAATGCCCCAGAGGTATTCCCAAAGGCTGCTCTGATGGAGGGAGGCAGCTCCCCAGTTGAGTTTCCCTCTTCCCAGGTGACCCTAATTTGTGTCAAGCTGACAGATGAAGCTAGCTGACAATTTCACACTCCCACAGTGTATAAAGGTTCTAACGTCTCTCCATCCACACTGGTATTTGATATCTAACTGGCTTAGTCTAACCTTTCTTATGGTGGTGAAATAGCATCTCCCTATGGAGTTGATTTTATTTCTCTAATTACTGGTGGTGGCGAACATCTTCTTTTGTCTATTTCATGCCTTCTCCGAAGAAGTAGATATGATCTTATCATTTGAAATAGTTTTATTTTTATTATTTTAATTATGTGCATGTAGAGGGTATATGTATATATGTGAGCGTAGGTGCTCAGAGGCCAGAAATGTCAGCTCCCCTGGAGCTGGAGTTGTAGGCAGTTGTAAACTGGCCATGGGCTTTGGGGACCAGTCCTGAGTCTTCTGCAAAATCAGGATTCACTCTTAACCACTGAGCATCTTTGCACCCCCTCATGTATATCTTTTGTTTATTTTAAATTATTTATCTTTTATTATTTATTGGTAAGAGTCTTACATATGCTAAATATAAGTCCATTGTCTGATTGCTATGTGCTTTCTCTAATTCCATAGGTTGCTTCTTTACTTTCTTGATAGTTATTTTGAAGCAGAAAGCTTTCAAAATTTGAATAAAGTATGGTCTGTTTGTTTTTGTTGCTGCTTATGCTGTTTGTGTCACACCTTGTAGAGCTTGAAAGGATTTGAATAGAAGTACCAGTTTTTATTATACCTATAAGACACACAGTTTTAAAGAAAAAAAAGGAAAAAGAATTAAGTCACTGTAATGTCCTATTCTTAATGCTGTTGCTGTCCCTCCCAGTTGACTAACCGTAAGTGTAGCAGGAGAATTGAATGTGACTCGATGTGTGATATTCTGGAATTATTAATAGTGTGTTTGAGGTGTTATACTTAGTTTCTTTTTAAAGCCTTCAGAATCTTTGCTTAGTTGTTTTTATTTGGTCTTGTTTCCTTTTGAGACAGTGTCTTACCACGGAACTCTGGCTAGCCTGGAACTCTCTATATAAACCAGGCTGGTCTCAAACTCATGGAGATCCATCTGCCTCTGCCTTCCCAGGGTTGGGATTAAAGGCCCAAGCCACTACGCTAGCCCCCTACAAACTAATTGTGACAGTATATGGCATCTTTATTTTCTTCAGATTTAATCTAGGCTAGGGAGAATAGGTATGTGGCAAGGTGGACTATGAGTTGGTAATTACAGAAAGGAGGTAATTAATATATACGCATTTATTATGCCATTTAGCTTCTTTAATATAATAGGTTCACTATATTTTTTAAAAAGCTATGTGGGGTTGTCTTTTTAAATTGCATTTTATTATTTTCATCTTGGGTTGGGGGGGCATGCCACAGCATGCACGTAGAGGTCAGAGGGCAACTTGTTAAAGTTGGATCACTCCTTGCATGTGTGGGTTTTGGGGAGCAAACTCAGATTACCAGGCAGCAAGTGCTGTCTCACCACCCTTGGAGGCTGTTTATAATACGGCAGCTGAAACATTTCACAGCATCACTGATAAGACAGACTATGCAGACCCAAGGGAGAAATGGGTGCAACTAAGCAAAGCCGCTCACTTCTTGTCTAGAAGCACAGAGAGACAAGTGAGGCCAGGGACAACATCTACCCTGCCAAGACACGCCTCCACACCAGTGATCTCCTAACACCAACCGGCACCTACCTCCTAATAGCGCATTCAGTATGAGCTGATGAACATTATCAACCCACAGATGAAGATGCTCCCTCCATGACTTAGTCACTTCTCAGCAGTGTCTCCATCTGGGAACCGAAGCCTTCAGTACATGAATGTTTTGCAGAAATACTTCATATCTAAACCATAACACGAGGCATGTTTTAGTTGACCCTGGGTTTGGATGCCCTTCTCTGCTCTGTGCTGTTTTGCAGGAGTCCTAGGGCGTAGTTCCTGGATCCATGTAAGCCTAACAGTGAATATATGGCATACGCTCTCTCCTCTGCTCTGCACATTATAGGCGCTATCTGCCACACCCTGTGTTCCAGTCCTGCAAACGAAACAACAACAACAACAAAAACTACAAAACTCATGCTCCTGTAAAACTTAAAAAAAAAAAAAAATTAAAGTATAAGGCTGGGCGTGGGTGGTGGTGCACACCTTAATCCCAGCACTTGCGAGGCAGAGGCAGGCAGATCACTGTGAGTTCGAGGCCAGACTGGTCTACAAAGTGAGTCAGGACAGCCAAGGCTACATAGAGAAACCCTGTCTTGAAACTAACAAACAAAAAAAATATTTATATATAAAATATAAACATGCACATGGGTGTTGTGTGTGTGTGTGTGTGTGTGTGTGTGTGTGTGTGTGTGAGAGAGAGGGGGGGGGAAGGGAGGGGGAGAGACAGAGAGAGAGAGAGACAGAGAGAGACAGAGAGAGACAGAGAGAGACAGAGAGAATATTTGGAAATGTCAGAAATAGTCTCTAGAAACCTTGGTCTGTGGAGGTTGAACTGTCTTCTTTCCCAGTTAGGACTGTGCTGTTTGTCGAAGACTTTCACGTGGCCTGGGCTTCTCTGCTCTTCTCTAATGGCCTCAGTAAATACACTATGAGTCTCTTTACTGTCCGAGTTCAAGTCTGCTGTGTAGAACTCTGTATTCAGATGACTAAAGCTTTCAGAACAAGGTTGAACTGAAAAAGCTGCAGAAAAGAAAGGACACCATCTGGAAACGATTCTCCTTTTCTTCTTGGTGTTGCTAGTCTAATGCAACGTGAGCACCCCAGCTCCTCCTGAGGGAGAAACTGTGTGATATAAATGCTGCGTGCTCTGAAAGAGCTGCTGCTTCTGACTTTTATCTTTTTTTCTTTTTCCCTTTCTCAATAACCAGAGAGTCTAGAGAGGAGGCTGGAAGTGGCTATCACTGATCGCATTGTGGTAAAAATGTGAATAAATTTTTATCTGTGAAAAAATATTAATTGCTGGGGGCTGGAGAGATGGCTCAGTGCTTAAGAGCACTGTCTGCTCTTCAGAGGTCCTGAGTTCTATTCCCAGCAAATCACATGGTGGCTCACAACCATCTATAATGAGATCTGGTGCCCTCTTCTGGCCTGCACATGTACATGCAGATACACAAAATTAATGAATAAATCTTTAAGAAAAATATTGATTACTGTGCAGATAACTAATACATGCAGGATCCTCCCCCACCCCCTTTTTCCCCCAGAAGTGAGCTAACCCATTGTTCTGTGACATTGGTTCCATGGCTGTTTTATGCAGCTTAGCTTAAGATTATGGCTTGAACCCTTATCTGTGTGGTATTATGCAAATCACTGGTCTGTTCTGTGCCTCAGTTTCCTTTGCTCCTGGGATATGGATAGAAATTACAAATATCTAACACTGATCTTTTGTAAAAGGTCCTTTTAAATACACTGTAATTGCCCATGTGTGTCAGTGAGTTCATGAAGTAGTGATAGTTAGCAGGATGTTAGTTAGCTCCAGCTAAGGAGGAGTTCCAGAAAAGGGCTGATCAGATGATAAATTGCAAAGTGGGGGGGGGGGGGAGGTTTTATCCTTGGGATATTTTTCCTTTGCTTTCCCAATGCTGTCCCTCCCCCACCTCATTATGTTGCCACTGTTGCCCCTGGCTGGGGTCAAGCAATCCTCCTGCCCTGGCTTTCCCATAATTGGGACCACAGCCATCATGCAAACAGCTTCTTGTAATGAATCTGGTAATCCCTGTAAACTCCAGTGTAGCTCTGAACTCGAAGATGGAGCTGCCGATGATCAAGGCATACTCGCTTTGCTTTTTGTGCCTACTGTGTTCCTGGCTTTTCTTTTCGTTCTACGTGTGTGTGTGTGTGTGTGTGTGTGTGTGTGTGTGTGTGTGTGTGTG
>OU015743.1:160123007-160136022 GCA_907169655.1 Acomys percivali
GTGTGTGTGTGTGTGTGTGTGTGTGTGTGTGTGTGTGTGTGTGTGTAAAATTCCACCCCTTGCCAGGATTTCAAATGACAGAATGGTGAACAATATCCCAGTAATTAATATATAATCTAAGAACATGGGTTTGAAGTAAACATATTTTATGTAAACCCCTGAGGTGTTCTCTTTCTTGCCTGTCTGGCACCTGGGTCATATGTGAGACTCCATGGAGCAGGTTTTCCGTGCTGCTCACCAACTCAGACTTCTTTTCCGCCATATTGTTTCACTGCGGAGATACCAGGAGTAGCCAGAGGTGCTGAAACCTTTAGATTTTCTGCTTTTTTCAGTTTCCGGTGTAGCTCAGGCACAAACAGGTGCTGGCTAGTATTTGAATAACTCCCCAAAGATTGAGGTCATGTCCAGCCCACTGATCCCAGTGCGCTTCAATTGACTAACTTTCCCATGGATACTTGCAGTTCCCAGAAGGCAGTGGCAACACTAAATTCTTGTGGCTGCCTGTGAGGCTGTGGGTGAAGCTGACCTGCCAGAGAAGGACCCCTGTGGAGGAGAACGATGACCTATTCCAGAAATGATAGGTAAAGTCTCAGGAGTGTATGCAGCAATGTTTGTTTGTTTGGGGCATGAGTTTATTATTACAGTTATTTTAGCAGTATTGCCTAATAATGTTTATTATCAGGCCTATAATTATTATGGCAGTATTTTCTAACCTGCTAGCAATCAATCAATACACCGACACCTGTTATACTTTAATAGCCTTAGTTAACCTGGGGTAGGGCAGATTTTAATCGCCTAAACTGCATCCCATATTGGGGCAGATATCCCATACCCTACCCCAATCCCATGCCATCTTCTTCTGATAATTTCTATCAAGCTACCTCCCATCCATAATCCCAAAATACTTGCCAATTATTTTTTTTTAATATTTTTATTCAATTTACTGCATTGGTGTGAGGGTATCAGAATTTGGAGTTACAGACAGTTGTGAGCTGCCATGTGGGTGCTGGGAATTGAACCCAGGTCCTTTGGAAGAGCAGGCAGTGCTCTTAACCACTGAGCCATCTCTCCAGCCCACTTGCCAATTATTATCATCATCTGGGCCACATCTCCATCCAAGCCAGCCATATGCTTCTCCTCCACGTAACCCATGACCCAACCTCCTTTTTCCTGCTGTTGTCCTTCAGCCTTTCTCCTTGCCAGGAACCTTAGCCACACCTATCCCATTTGCCCAAGCTCATTGGTCAAACAGGAATGAGCTCTTAGGCAAGGCACAGTCTTCTTCACAATACACCAGACCAACCGCAGGTGATCCAAGAGGTAGAAAATGCTGAGTCTGGGTTCCCCCTTAGGTGCTGTGAGGGCCACGTTAAAACCTGTCCCAGCATTGCTTTGTTAGAAGTGTGTGCTATGTGCTAGCTTCCTGATGTTTAGGTTCTGAGGGTGGGAACTTGGATTTCAGCACAACTCACCCTGGACAAGCCACAAAGTCCCAAGTGTGAGAGCTGGTGGGTGGCACTCTGTGCACTGGTCATGTAGGCATTAAGTGCTCCCTGTGAACCACCTCATTTTGATTTAAGATTTTCTGTGTGGGTGAGGGGGTGACAGCGTCCTACCTCATACAGGAGTCTGTCTGTCCTCTCGGCTTCCTTTTCTTTTACACTCACTTTTTTCTTATGAAAAACTGTTTCATCAGTGACTCTTGTCTGCACAAACCTATAGGGCCATGAAGACTACAAGTGCCTCAAGGGGAAAAAAAAGTTGGAGAAAAAGACAAACAAAACAGTTAATAGGAAAAAAAAAAAAAAACATTATTCCCAGAAGAAAAGAAAGTTCTAGCTTGCCATGACTCGCTCTGGAATCTCTGCCAAGACCTGAGAAGGCTGGCTCTCCTGTAACAGCGTTTCTTTTAGGTTCAAGTTTAAAGAGGCTGTGAGTGAGGGGTGGGGGGAAAGCAATTAAGAAGTTAAGGTTTCAAAATTGATGAAGTGAAGCAATGTCCCAGGGCCTGTGAAGGTACAGAAAGCCCTCCACGCTTATTTTTTTTTTTTCCATGAAAGTTGGAGACTTTCTTTTCCATGTAAGTGTCTGGAGCCAGCTATATGGGGTGCCTCGGCTAGTTCTGAGGGTGTTTCTCCCCAGCTTCTTCCATCATCTGGACCCTCTTTCCTCTTCAATCTAGCCAGAGGGCATGAGTGCATTAACCAAAGCAACCTTTCCAGGCATCTTGTATACTTTTGGTCTGTAGCACACAGTCCCATGTCTGTCTGTCTGTCTGTCTGTCTGTCTGTCTGTCTGTCTGTCTGTCTGTCTCTCTGGGGCTGGGAGAATCGGAGACAGTTTTGTGCTATGAGGACATCTTTGGTAAAACTAGCAATAGAAATAGCTTGATTCTTATCAAATGGCATAAAACGGGCAGTTGCTAAAACGGGAAGGGCAGGCAGGGCAGGTGCCAGCCACCTTGTTGCTGCCCTACACAGCTTTTCCCCCTCTGTAGACACAATCATAGCTCAGGGTAGTTTACATTGCACTTCCTGAGTATAGCCCAGGTGACATCTGCCCCTTTTGGCATTCTCAAAGAGCATCACTTATATTTGGCTGCAAAAACATGGGAAGCCACAACATTGTTTTTGATTTAGACAATCACCACCAAAGTGGGCTTCATCCCTGGCTTGAGATGAGGTAAGAGGCCTTTTATCCTTAGTGGAGGCCTTGTGATGTCTTTTGTGTTTCCTTGGCACCCATAGTCTTGCTGGGAAGCCATTCTGTGTGTTAACCACTTTCTGAGGCTTTACGGTCTACGTGAATTGAACTTTGCCTTCAGCTGGGCCAGCGTCTCACTGTTGTTCTAGATTGGGGAGATTTTCTATTTTCTCTGTCTGTTCTAATCCCCTTATCATCAGGGGTTTAAACCAGTCTCCTTTCCCTCTGCCTAAAAGTAAAGTAGATGTTCCTTCCATATCCAATATTGAAATGACTGTCTAGCCCTATAAAACGTTGTGCTTAACGTTGAATGGCAGTGTTTAGCCATCCTGACAGGATGAGGACTTACTGCCCTTTGTGGGTACTGTGATCTTAAGACACTGTATGCAAAAATCCAAAAAGGGCTTTCTGAGGCCCCTGCTTAATTGGGGTCTAACAGGAGCTGTGTTTCTAGTTGTCATTTTGTATTGCTAATTTGCCCAGCAATTGCTTATGGACTCTGACTTACCACACTCATCCTGTATGCTAATGTATGCCACACAATGCAGGCTGAGTTATGGAAAGGAGTGGGGGGGGGGGGAGATGTGGTTTTGAAGGCTTTATCTCCATTTATAACGTGAGCAGCACTGCTTTAAAATTCTGCAATACTTAATAAGCCTGGTATTTAAAATTAAATCTCTTACATGGTCTAATTATGTAGATCGATATTATCTCAATGTCCTAATGTGAGTTAAGTTTAAAGACCCCCTTTCCCCACTCCTGTTTCTGAAGGGAGGTCCAGTTAATTTACTGCAAATGAAGAAGTATTTTTGGAAGACTAGGTTGACATTTAGCATTCTGGCTTGAAAACCCTCTGACTATTAAATATTTAATGTGCTGCAAAGCATTCTTAAAAATTAAATATGAATGAGTTTTAGGAAAACCTTGCAGTGATACAAAAAAATTGAGATTTTCTCCCCCTGTTCCCCATTTCAAGTGTGTCTGCCTAGGGAGTCATAATTATTTTTAATGACGATGACATGGATTTGATCAACAGGGGGACATCCTAAAAACCACAAAGTCATTGTAAAGAGAATCCTTCAGAATACTATCACAATGGAGATTTACTTGGCACAGACGATTAGTTTTGTGTCTGGAAGTTAGTTGCTCCTTTCTTTTCTATTTAAAGCTGAGAGTAAACTGAAGTGACCAGGAAGAGCAAGCTCCCCCACTGGGAAGACCATGTCTGTCTGTCTGTCTGTCTGTTTGCTTGCCTGCCTGTCTGCCTGTCACTTTGCTAAAAGTGTTGCTTATGTTTTTAGGCTCTTGAGATTTAGACTATAAAGCTTTTTTGTAGGCTTTCTAAAAAAGAGCATTAGTATTATCCGAAAATAGCCTTGTTGACCTTTTGTAAACACCTTTTTTTTCTATTAAAAATATTCTAATAACTGATAACATTCCTGTAGCTGCATTGGAATTAAATAGAAAATTCTTGAATTTGTATTACAAAGTTTGACATCTGAAAAGCAAACAAACAAACAAACCACACCCTACCTATATTTTCTGGGTTGATGTTCCTAACTTTTTGGTTGGATAATAAGTCTGTTGGTGTTGCATAATATCTTAAGTATGTGGCATGAGTTGGCAAAGTGAGATTTGAATTCAGAGACCATAGTCTGACATGTGTGTTTATAAAAGGGTGCAAGTTGCATAGAGTGTTTCAGAAATACATTCTACGAATTTTTCTTAAGTTTCCTTTCTAAAAGAAAGAAAGGCTTAGAGCCTTTTACTTTGTTTGTGAGAAAAGGATGGGGTGACTTTCATGAATATGCTTAAATTTTTTCTGCCTTTTGCAGATCCAACAGAACATTGATGCCCCCTCCCTCTCTCCCCTTCCACTTCATTTCGACTAGGTACTATGCTCAAAATGGAACCAGTCTGGTAATTACCTAGCTTGGAGACGTTTCTGGCATTTTCCATGCATGTCTCAACATTCAGGGAGCTTCTGCAAGAGTCTGAAGCATCCCTCATATCTTTTCTTTAGTTCTTGGACCCATTACCTGGCTAGGGCCTCCAGTGTCCACCCCCTCACACACCTCTCTCTGTATGCTTCATTACAGTAGAAACAGGGAAGTTATCAGATACTGAACACTTAACATATGCTTATTACTGTGATGTGGAATTGATCTTATTGATGGCAATGAGCCTTACAGGAAATTGAGGGCAGGACAGGGAGAGGTACTGAGGTTAGTTTATATGCCCGGCCACTCATCAGGGAGCTAGGGTTTGAGCCCACAATAAATAGACTTTGGCCTTAGTATCCATAGTGACAACTCAATTACTGCAAGTTGGCCTTACTTCTGAGTGGTGTTGGCACTCTGAGTGGTGTAGCCCAGATCAGATCAATTCATTCACCTTCTCTGTGACATCGCTTTCAAGCCAGCCAAGTTTTGAATCTAGATATTTCATGACTTTGACCAAATCCACATTCTCATCCTTTCCATTGTTTATAAGTGGTAAAAGTTAGCAACAGTAAAATATCTCAAAAGAAGCTTGTAAGATTGACAGAGATGAGCCTGCTGCTGGGGTCATTGGTGCATTGGGACTTGCACAGTGCCTGGCCACAAAAGTCAGATGGCCTCTCTGGTCAGGATTTGATAACAGGGAACTTACACACATAGTCTCAGTCAGTCTCTCAATCTCTATCTCTCTCAATCTCTCTCTCTCTCTCTCTCTCTCTCTCTCTCTCTCTCTCTCTCTCAGGAAGAATAAATTAAAATAATAAAAACCTGTTTTCTTAAGCCTCACTCTTACCAGCAGGACTGGTTTTTTAAAAAATCAGAGAAAACTTTATTACTGTATATCAAATTTGGCCAGTCCTATAATGCAACACATCAGTTGCATGGAATGCACGTGTGCTGGCTCCATTCTTTCCATTTGGAGCTGAAGAGACTGTGGTTGTCATGAAAAGCATCCTTGTTTCCTGCCTGCCCATGCCCACTGAGGTCTGCAGGTCGTCTGCAGAGAGACAGTCTCCTGCCCCGCGTCACCCCACCCCCCAGCCCCATGGTTTAATGTGATCTGCTGCCCCTCTACTGACCTTAAAACTGACTCTGGTTACTTTAGAGTATTTATGGGTTTCCAGGACCCTCAGTTATTACTTTTCAACTTGAAGATATTAAGAAGAACAGAAACAAAGAAAAATTGAAATTGAGTGAAATCTCTAAACTCTTGACAATGGCAAATAACTTTTTTTTTTTTTTTTTAATTTTCATTAAGTTAGTCACTTGGGTTGAATGTGTCATGTTGAGGTGGTGGTGGTGGTGCTCTGTGTGTGTGTGTGTGTGTGTGTGTCTGTGTGTGTGTGTGTGTGTGTGTCTGTGTGCGTGCTGTGTGAACTGAAATAATTATAAAAGGCCAGCACTTTGAAGAACTTACTTGGAGAAGGTTAACAGGGTCAACAGGGAATTAAACGCTGGCCGAACCGTATCTACAGAGATGTGTGTCGAGCACCCTCAGCTTGTTAACTTGCTCGTTACTCCCTCGTGTCTCTTTGTTGTCCAAACCCAGACAAGCGCTTGCTATCCCTGCCCAGACAGCGACAGAGGCTCTACAGGGGCTGCATTGTTGAGTGTTGCTGGCTACATTCCCTGACTAGAACACCCCAGAGCGGGAGACTTCTGCGCCTTATAGAAACTCTGAGGTTGCAGAGGAGTGAGGGAGTTTAGATTTACAAGCGAGTAACTACAGTGTGTTTTAGGTGTTAGAGTAAAAGTTCAGGAGAGATTTTTTTACTAAGAGGTGAATCCCAGCCTCTTTTTCCACCCCACCCAACCCCTTCAGCATTCTCCTTTTTGGAGACAGAATCTTGTAGCCCAAGCTGGCCTCAAAGTCACTGTATAGTGATGATGACTGGTCGACTGGTCTTTAACTGCGACTACACCTAGCAGCACCTGGAGCTGGGACTTCAAGGATGAACTTAACAGAAAGTCGGAGGTAAGATGCTTTCTAGGCAGGAAGCTACTCCTAATGGTTTTTCTTTTTCTTATCTTTCTTTTTTTTTTTTTTTTGTTTTTTTTTTTTTGTTTGTTTTTTTTTGTTACTTCTAGTTGATACGTTTTGTTAGGTCCTGCTGCAGGGCGTGGCTAGAGGCGGGGCTTTCCTTCTCCCAGAGACTCACTACATAAAGCAGACGGTGGTTTTGTTTCCACTGGCCCTTTCCCCCTTGCCCTTTCCCTACCTCCCTGCTCTCTCTCCTTCCCTCCGCGCCCCTCGACCCCCAGCACTTGCTCTCCCTTCCCCTCCCCCTCCCACGCTGCTTCCAATATACCTGCATTTATATATTATAGCTTCGTCACCGTTAGCTCATTCCGATTCTTCATTCAAGCATGATTCTCTTGTGGCTACTGCTGTTTGTGCCCGTTTTAAGAATTGGTTGAAATGGCTACTGTAGGATGCCACAGGGCATGAGGGGTACTGTGCGACCAAAACGTGTGATCGTATCCATAGATGTCATTATAAAAAAAAGCTAATATCAAAGAGTGGAAATCAGGGCTTGGCAGATGTGCCAATAACTACTGGAATCACTTTTTTGTATGAATTGGTGTTTCATATGGAATGGCTATATTCTAAGAGCAAACCCACTCAAAGGTGATGGTTTCAGAGGAGGAACAGGGTCTCCTGGAGCACTGGAGATGGAGGATGCTGAACAGATGCTGTAGTAGCCTAGAGACCAATGTGGCGGGAGCAGTTTAAGGTGAGAGGAAGGCTGGGAGAAGCTCGGAGGGCTGACATCACACAGCTAGCCTTCTGAGCTGGATAAGGATATCATTTTTTATTTATTTATTTATTTTACTATGAATCTTTCAAGAAGTCATTGAAGAGTTTGAGTCCTGGAAATGGCAAGAGCATTGTAGCTTCCTAAATACTAGGTTCTGGTTCCTCCCCTGTAACACAAAGTTTATGGCCCCTTCTCAGACGATGGCATCTTTTTGGCAGAGAATGGCAGTGTGTGAGATGAATTGTCTAGTCTTGAGGTTGCAGTTCCCAAAAGAGGCCCCTAGACGCGGTGCGGTGGGGGCTGCAAGTGGGAAGTGCTGCAAATACTTGAGCCACCAGATTCATTCGTGTACCCCAAGAGCAACTGGACTCCGTAGGGGCTGAGAGATACTGCCTTGAGCTTCTGGGATACTAAGAAATGAAGAAATACTGGATGGAGCTGTCAAGCTATCAGCACTATTACATCTCCAATGTTTCTATTTGACAATGAGAGTTCACACAGCCATGTAGTTACGGCTTATCCCAGTGTTTGTTTTCAGAGCATCTGTTCAAAGAGCATTGATATCATGATGTGTTCCTTTATTTGTGTTTGTTTTTAAGTTTCTTATGAGGGAGAGGGACAGAGGGAGAGAGAGAGAGAGAGAGAGAGAGAGAGAGAGAGAGAGAGAGAGAGAGAGAGACACGTGTGTAGAGGTCAGAGGACAACATTATGGAGTCACTTCTTTCCTTTCCCTTTTGGTTCCAAAAATGAAATGTGGGTCTTCAGGCTTGAGTCTTCACACAGAAAGCGCCTTTACTCACTGAACTATCTTGCTGGCTCCAGTGTGTTCTTTCAATGGACTATAAGTTGGAAGTGTTACAACAGGTATCTCCTTTTCCTTTTGTGTTACTTGATTGCTGTATCTACATAAAATCTCAGTGGGAGGGAAAATGAAAAGGCATAGATTTGGAGCTCTTGAGGACTGGTGTCCCAGGCAAATGGACAGACAGACTGCCTGCTATTGCCTCTACTCCACAGGCACTGTCGGATGCTGCGACTGAGACTGGGGCTCCTGGTTAGTGTTGTTTGAGTGGCATGTCCCTTCCTTAGTCCTGCTGTGACCCGTAGAACGTCCACGGTGGCTTTTGCATGTGCATCTCACTTCTCTGTCCCCTTGTGTCCTTTAAGGATGAGATGTCTCGGTGCTGGTCCTTTGCACGGCCACCCTTGCAGCTGGACTATAATCTGTCCTCAGTAACAGAAAGCAGAGCTGTGTCAGAACTGTCAATCAAACACTTCAGAGCTTGGAGATGGGGAAGGCTAACCTTGGGACAAAAGGAGGTTCTCAAGGCCTTCTCCCGTGGCTTGAGCGCCCCAAGGACTTTGATTCCAGAGTCTATGGCCTGGACTTTGGGAAGCCTAGTGTTGTATGAGGAGCGATCAATATTGGATATGAGACAGTGTAAGTTTGTCACTCATATGCCCACTCTGTCTTCTCATTTGTAAATCAGGTATGAACCCAGACCTCTGCCAGTGGCATTACAAATGAGTGGTCATTCCTTTTTTCCTTCCTTATTCATCATTTAACTTGAACTTGGAGATGCGAGTGGAGAGTGGCTTCTGTGGTGACTGAAGATCTAGAAAGTAGCTTTCCTTCTCAAGTAGACTAGTGGATATTTCTCCACCTTCTCTTCTCTTCCCTCTTTCCCCCTGTCTCTTCTCTCTGTCAAAACATTGTTTTATGTATAACTGAAAGTGTACTTCAGAAACTCAGATTGTGACAGAAACTCAATTCAATCCCCTCACACATCAGGGGATTCACAACACAAATGTTGATTTGAAAGTTCCCTGGTGTAGGACATCCCAAGCCGGTCAGTAGGCCACCAGGGTACTTTGATGACTGTCGCATAAGCTGGCCTTCCCTTGGCCTGTGGTCCAATTTGAGCTAGTTGTGGAGGAGAGAGGGCAATTAGTAAGCCTTTTTTTAATATAACAAGTGAACCCAAGCTATGTTGCATGTTAGAGTATGAACAACAGGTAGAGATAGAAAACTAACGCAGGCTGCAGCATGCGGTACATATTGAACACTGGGCACTCCTCGCTAAGGTCTTCACTGATAACTAAGCCTTCATAACAACAGAATACAGATATTGATACAGTTTATTCCATAGGGTTAAAGTGAGTTTAATGGTTTTAGTATACTTGTGGGTTTGTGCCAATGATCTGATTTTATAGTACTTCAACAACATAAAGAGAAATGGTGGTCCCAAAGTGTCTTGGACTTAGTTCAATGTGTGGATATTATAACTCAGCTGTGTGGATAGCTCTTTTCCCACTTAGTGGCTATCAGACTCAGACACAAAGCAAATCTTGGGTTTGGCTGTATAAAATTCTGACCTATGACCCCCATCTGCATAGACATCAGTCCAGTGTGCCCCACAGATCTAGAGGTGACCTGATTATGCAAGAACCATGAAGGTGAGTCCTAAGGGATGAGGTGTGTATCAGGAAGCCATTCCCATAGGAAGGAAAGCAGAGTCACTGGGCATTTAAGCACAGTGTCTTCAACTCACATACCAGAAGCCAGAGTCTAGCCTCCTTGCTTCCAGAACCCACGCTTATTCTACCATGCCATCCTCCTTTCCAAAAATGCATGCCAATTTCAATATTTACTTGGAGAAGAGAATAATTTGATGTTCTAGTTTCTCCTTGTTCGGGAGTTTTAGATAATTTCCCTTCCTATTCCAACTGGCATTGTGGGGTAAATAAATATGGTTTCATTTTGAATTCGGTATGCAGTACAGCCAGATTTTTTTTTAAATCACATGAGAAATTAACATGGTGTAAAATTGAACAGTGCCAGACTGAAAGCTAGGGGAAATACAACTGGGTTCTGTCTGGTTGGTGACTTCACATACCTTCCTTCTATGTCAAATGAGTAAGTCAGACCGTATCATTTGTATCAGTTATTATGCCAGATGCTGGCTGTTCTGAGAAATCAACAACAATCTTAAGATTGCCAAGCTTGGCTGGACTCTCCCTGGTCTAGGCAGTGGATCCCTTAATGCCAGCAGCTCACCTAGACCACTGTGACTCCCCTGTCCTGGTTCTGTGGGTGGGGAGGTCTTCTGCTGCTTAAATTGGTAGGAGGTTCACATAATTTCCTCTGAAAGAGTTGCTGTCTGGGTTATTCCAAAGGCCAGATGTCAGTTCCCACATTAGACAGGCTATGTGGGTGAGCAGCAACTGGTTTTGCCCTCTGTGAGGGCCACCGCTAATGCTCGTTAAGAAATGTTTGCAGTAAACCAGGAAAGTAACGATCCAGTGGCAGTAGGACCAGGTGGTGTTAAGATTTCACTCTGCTTGGATGGACCTGGGAAGCCGGCTCAAGTATCTCAGATACTTCCTGCCAAGGATCCTGCTTATGGAATAGCTGGTAGGGGTTGGGGTGAAGGGTCGGAGTCTCTTCTCCCACCATTACTGCTTTCTTTGGCATGTTTAGGTGGGCTGTGGGAGGACCAATCACTTCTGGTACTTTTCTCAGTAGTGGGGCAGGAACTTTGTCTATTGCGAAGGCTAGCGTGGGAGGGACCAATACCCCTGAAACATATGACTCAAAGGCAGCTTACTTTCCACAGCTTCTTTGTATCAGTGTCCAAAGCTTTGGCTTAGGCTAAACCAAAAGTTGGGTTGTTTTTTTGGTCAGGTGCTTTTTTTTTTTTTTTAATAAATAATTTATTTTTATGTTATGTACATTGGTCTTTTGGCTGCATGTATGTCGGTGTGAGGGTGTCAGATCCCCTGGAACTGGAGTTACAGACAATTGTGAGCTGCCATGTGGGTGCTGGGAATTGAACATGGGTCCTCTAGAAGAACAGACAGTGCTTTTAACCACTGAGCCATCTCTCCAGCCCCTCCTCCAGGTACTTACCAAGGGAGAATCACTGCACTGGGGAGGGTCCTGACTACAAGCAGGTTTGCTGACACCAGAAGCCAACCTTCTAATGACCTTTGGAGCTTCTTGGGGTCACAACTGATCATTGGTGCCAAAGCCATTCACTGAAGATGTGTTAAGTACCTCATCCCTTTGGAAGGTTTCAGCAGTGCTAATTTTGGAAAGTTCCTAATGTTAAAATCGGAGCCGAAGTAATCTCAAATGACTATTTCTGGGAATCCTTCCTTTTAAACATTTACGATTTTTAAACGTTATGATTTATTGAGCTTGTACTGTATGCAGAAGATAAATTCACCAGTCATTGTAGTTAAGACCGAGCTTCACCTCTACTTTATAAATGGGGATCCAGGAAGATCTGAATCGTCCATGACCACTTCCTTCTAGGGAGTCAGCACACAATCCCACCACCCACTTTCTACCTCTGAACCCTACAATCTGGAAGAAATAGTCTACCCATAATGTATTTATTCATTAAAATTATACATATATGTGTATATGTGTGTGTATATATATGTATACATATACATATGTGTGTGTGTATATATACATATATATATATATATAAATAAAATAAACCTAATCCCAGAGAGCCATCGTTCAGCCAAAGTGTTATGGCACTTCTTATTCGTGACACGTACCCTGGCTATATGGGACCCTGAGGAACCAGGCCCCTAGTGGAGGCATAGGAGACATGTATGTAATCACATTGGCATCACATCAATTCTAGACTGGCTAATTGCTTTGAATCATGTCTTAAATTTTCACATTTAAACTCAATATTTGTGTGAATTATTCTCCATTCAAATCTTCATCTTAAAATATTCATTGCATCCACTCCCTTACAACAAAGTGCAGAGATGTATTTATACATTTTTAGAATCAATTAAAGCTAGGTATGTTGGGACAGACTTTTAGTTCCAGCACTTGTGAGGCAGAGGCCAGAGGTTTTGGGGTTCAAGGCTAGTCCATGGTAAGATCCTATCTCAAAAAATAAAAAATAAAAATAAAAAAAATAAAAATTAAAAAAAAAAGAAAGAAAGAAAGAAAAAGAAAAGAGAGAAGGTCTAGGTTGAAGAGATGACTCAGTGGCTAAGAGCATTGGCTGCTCTTTCAGAGGATATAGATTTGATACCCAGCACTCAAATGGTAGCTCACTACCATCTGTAACATCAGAGGTCACACCCTCTTCTAGCCTTCCTTGGTACCAAGCACATATGTGATGCGCTTACTTATATGCAGGCAAGACACACATACACAAAGAACAAAAGAAATTAATCTTTCTAAAACAAAAAAATGGAGGGTGAGCCATGTAGCTCAGTGGTTAGAGCACTCGTCTAGCTTGCTCATGCTCCTGGTTTAATTTCCTGTATGGGGAGTAATGGACAGAATTCATCAGCCAATGGTACGTCCTGAAAGAAATTTCATGACAGGGAGACCGGCTCAGAAGTCACAGTTGGAATTCCAGTAAAATTCTAGTGTACTTGTAGAGTGGCCATTTTAGATTCCTAGCATTTTGTAGAATCTAACTTGGGCTTCTCCTTTGAACTTCTTTCTTTTTTCTTTCTCTCTTTCTCTTTCTTTCTTTCTTTCTTTCTTTCTTTCTTTCTTTCTTTCTTTCT
>OU015743.1:160139081-160187758 GCA_907169655.1 Acomys percivali
TGCGTGCGTGCGTGCGTGCGTGCGTGCGTGCGTGCGTGCGTGCGTGCACTTTAGAGCTGAGCTTAAAGAAACTGGGAAGAGGAAAATAACTGACGTTCAAGGACTATGTTGATAGACTGACAACCCAGAGAGTTAACAGATTTTCAAGAGAATTGGGAATTTTCTTTTTTTTTTCAGTCTTAAGGATAAAAAGATACCTTCTTTTTGCTAGCTGGTTAAATAAACAACCAAAACACAATAGCCATCTGTGTGGTTTAATAAGTGAGATTAACGAGGACAAGAATCGTTTATGCTTACTGCGTGTAATATAGTAAGGCTAGGAGTCACTAATTTCTAAAGAATTACAACAAGGTTGGGAGCTACACACCCAAGAAATCTGGAAGGAAATGAAGTAAAATGTGAACAACAGTGGCTTTCCCTGGGCAGTCAAACAGATTTCTTTCTTTCTCCTTTAAGCATTTTCCAGTTTTCTTTCTTTTTAAGATTTATTTTTATTTTATGTGCACGTGTGTCTGCGTGAGACTGTCAGATCTTAGGGCTACAGCTAGAAGAGTTCATTTTCATAAGGTACCAGCACATGACCAACTGGAAGCATCATTCAAGAATTAGCCCTTGTCAGAGCCAGGCGTGATGCTGGCACACCTTTAATCCCAGCACTCAGGGAGGCAGAGGCAGGCAGATCTCTTGAGTTCAAAGGCCAACCTTGTCTACAAAGCAAGTCCAGGACAGCCTGGGCTTTGTTACACAGAGAAACCGTGTCTTGAAAAACCAAAATAAATAAATAAATAAATAATATTATTCATTTTGCTGGATGTGGTGGCACACACTTGTAATTACAGTACTCAGGAAGGCAGAGGCGGTTGGAGCTCTGTGATTTCGAGGCCAGCCTGGTCTACAAAGGGAGTCCAGGACAGCCAGGGCTACACAGAGAAACCTATGTCTTAAAACAAAACAAAACAAGTTAGCCATAGTCTTTGTCTGCAGCAGCTTTTGAAACAGCTGTGGGGCTGTACCTGATTGGTGCAAGGTCATCTGTTGTATCATTACTGTTGTTTGAAATTCTTTGGTGTGAGCCTCTTCCTTTGTTATGAACCAAGAAGAACTTCTTTGTTGCTGCCAGGCTCTGTGGTTTACGAGACCAGATAGGAGGCGAGTTAAACCTGGGAACTTTAGTTTCTTCATCTCTAAAACAAGGCATCGGTAAAGACTAACAATATAGGAAAAGCTGGGGAGCTTGAATGACAAAGGCTTCCTCCCTTACCCCAAGTGAGCATAGTTGAGGGGCCTAGAGTACCAGGCCAAGCAGCTCTCAGAGTCCCCCAAAGCCACTGGCTTCCCAGTCCTTTGTCTCTGAACTCTTAGAATGAATTTCACGGACAATAGGAGGGTGTGTTTAGAGTGGAGTTTTATTGTGGTGTTAGAAGTGAGCCTTTAAGAGACAAGAGGCAGTAGAGTTCCTGTTACATAACGGTCCCAAGAGACCCATTGGCTGCCATCAAGTTGCTAGTCTAGGGGTACTGATGAGACTTATGGCAGAAACTGGGGTGACATAAAGAGGGATGGATTGATTAGTCCCATTGCCCCACCCCCATGTCCAAGTACCTCTTAGATTTGATCTTGTCCTTGCTCCCAGGCAGAGGTTTTCATCTAGGTGACAAAAAAGGACAATAAAGGTAACAGAAGTCAGAGCAGGAACCAGGGTCACCTTCTGGCATTCTTGGCTTCCAGCCAGGACAGGAACAAGGAATTTTTGCCTTCTGGCAAAGGATAAGAGTCAGAGCTTGGAGATTCTGAGCAGTTTCTGTTTCCTCTTGTCATCACCCTGAAGAGCTGTGGTAAATATTGTGAATATTTTGAAGTTTTGTGTTGTAAGACACTAGAATGCACTCTAGTCTCTTGTCATACAGATCATAGCATTGTCTGTAGCAACCTATACCCACAGAATATTATTTATTTAAGTGCTATTTTTAAAATAATAACGGTAACACAAGTTATTATAAACATGTTTTTGACAGCTGTGTGCCTTGCTTCTGATATGTCCCTTGTTGGATATTTTGTTTACTTTAAAGTTTTATTTTAGGGGCTAACCTTTCCAGTACTCTCAGCAAACTTTTGAGTCACATGTCCAGAATAAGGGAGTTCGGGGATTAAGGAGGTTGTTTGCTATAGCAGGCTTGTGACCTCAGAGCTCAAAATGATAATTTCTCCTCTGAGAAAGGCCTTTCCCCTGGCCCTTCCAGGTGTGCAACTACATGAGGTTAAACAGTCTGGCCAAAATCAGACTGAGGGGACCCAACTCTGGTAAAAGATTATTCATGGGGTATGCACATGCTTTGTTTCCTCCCCAAAACACGTCAGTTATGTTGCTGCTGGTCCATTCTCCAGAGATTTTGGAATTTCCTTAAATGGCGGTGCTGGTCCTTCATGGTCCCTGGTGCTCAGCTGGCTGAGATTACAATGTTAGGCTTTATTTTCCTCGCCTTTGTCCATAATCCCTAGGATCATAGCAACAGATCCAGAACTGGGTGAAGTTGCTAGTGACTGTCAGCCATATGGACTGGCCACAGAGACCCATAAAACCACATGAGAACAAGCTTCGGAGTAGAAACACAGTCCTTAACTCCTTAGCCAAGAGCAGGGAGGGAGAGCCGCGGCATCTCATTAGGCGTGTTGGGGTATTTATTCCTTCACTGTGGCACTCTGCTATAGCTTTCATTTAAACGTCTTGTTAAAACTTGGCAAGGCAGGGAGCAGAGCGAAGGTGAGGCCCTCTGTCTGGACTGACCATCTTATTAAACACCCTTGTAATTGTTCCTGTTCCAGCAAACAAATTCTCTTGCCATCTGTTAGGCTTCATTAAATAGAAATAGGGTTGGAGGGGGTGGCTGTGAGTTAAGGCTGGGGATCAGAGTAGGGCCAGGGAAGGACAAGGCTGTAGCTGGCTGTAGCCCATAATACTTTGGAGGGTGGGAAGAAGGAGAGAGAATCAGAAGGGTTATATTTTACCCCCTTCTCTCAAACAGTTGGTAAGAGGAACTGAATTCGGTTGTATCTCTTTAATTTTTAACCGTGACTGGAACATCTTTTAAGGGGGAAGAAAGGAGACAGGCTTAAGAATAGAATGTGCTAGAGACAGATTGTATTGAATTGTGTTATGTTTAAACTATCTGGGTCCAGTGAAACTCAGGTAAAGATGCCTTTTATTTTTGCAGAAAATTCAGACTTAAATCGTACATTGGGTAAGAACCTGAAGAATTAGGAACCATTTAAAAAAAAAAAAGAATCGAGTTATTACAAGCTTCAAATGTGTAGTTATAATTCATATAGAACAACAGGCTGTCACTAGCTGGGACAGCCAAGGATCATCCAGATAATGGGTTGGGTTTATGTTTTTCTTATCTCTAGGTGTTTTTTTGTTTGTTTGTTTTTGTTTTTTGTTTTTTTGGTTTTTCGACACAGGGTCTCTCTGTGTTAGCCTTGGATGTCCTGGACTCACTTTGTAGACCAGGCTGGCCTCGAACTCACAGCGATCCGCCCACCTCTGCCTCCCGAGTGCTGGGATTAAAGGCGTGCGCCACCATGCCCGGCTATCTCTAGGTGTTTGTATTGGTCCAGCAAACACTCCTTTTTTCCTAAATTTTTCCTAAATTTTTTAATACATATGAGAACATTTGGGCTGAGTGTATTTCAGGGAGTCTGTCTGGAGTGCAGTGTTGACTGCAGTGTTACTGCAGTACATCATACTGTAAAGAGGCACACAGTCGAAGGGCTGGAGGGCTGGATGGTCCCCCTTGTCAGCGAGGGAAGGGCTTTGCTCACAAGCATGAGAACCTGAGCTCTGTCCGCAGCACCCATGTGCGAAGCCAGAAGTGCTGGTCCTAGCTTGTAACTTCAGGTCAGAGGAGATGAAGCCAGGAGATCCTGGGGGCTTGATAGCGAGCCACGCCTAGTTGATGTGCTCCAATCCCTGGAGACCCCGTCTTCAAAGGAGACGGATGATGCTCCTGGGGCGGGCACCTGAGATTGTCCTCTGGCTTCCACACACATGCATACATGTGCACCCTTGAATACACATAAACACTAGTGTATATACAAATGCATTTAAAAAGCACAGCTTGATAAATCCTCATAAAATTCAATAACCAGCATTCAGATTGAAAAGCAGAAGAACCAAGTAAGACTGGCTCATGGCACATGGGGGTCAATATCATTTACACACACACACACACACACACACACACACACACACACGCCTCACACACGTGCGCACACATATGCACAGTCCCCAACTAAATAAATAAATGTAGCATTAAAATGAACATTTCAGCATTCCAGAAGTCTCTGCCATTTCCTGTTCTATTCATTCTCCAGGAAAAATATCCACTATCCAGACTATAACAGGACAATTTTGGGTTTGCCTGGCTTTGCCTTGGTATAAATAGAATTATTCTCTTATGTATTCTAGTATCAGGCTTCTTTCCTTCGATGTTTGAGGGATCCTGTGGTGATGTAATGTGGTGGTGATGTGCCGTGGTCATAGGCTTTGCTGTTGCTGTGTGCTAATTCTCAGTGTGTTTCTCCGGGCGTAGACATTCTTGAGTGTGCATCACTTCAGTTCCTGCAGTGGATCGGCATGGGAGTTGCTTCTGGCTTTGAGCTGTTAGGAGTAGTGCAGCTGTGCACATCCTTACACTTGCCTTAGTGAGCACACAGCCACGCTTCTGTCAGGTGTGGGTTACAGCATTAAGTATGTGCTTGGCTCTCGAAGATATGGCCAGCTTTCCAATGTGTACATTAACGCAGATCCCATGAGCAAGATAAGACTTTGTTTTTGTTTTCTTTTAATTATGGAAATAAATTTAATAACAAGGATTCAGTGAAATTTTTTTATTTAAAAATTACTTTAAGTCTCCATATCTATTAAAAGATATTTTTGCTTTTAGTAGTTGAGAACTTTGCAGAACAGGAAAGAGTAATGAAAGATATCAGGTAGTGTCTTTGGACTTCACTTCCAGGGCTTTGCAAACTGAGGAGAATTGATGATCTTTTGAGTGGTGTTCAAGCTAAGAGTCCATGAGTCAGGCATGCCTTTAGTCCCAGCACTCAGGTTTAATCCAACACTTGGGAGGCAGAGGCAGGCTGATCTCTGAGTTGGAGGTCAGCCTGGTCTAGAGAGCAAGTTCCACAACAGCCTGGGCTACACAGAGAGCCCCTGTCTCAAAAATCCAAACCAAACCAAACAAACAAACAAAAACAAAAACAAAAAGCAGTTCAAATTGCTTGAATTCCTTTGGTTCTTCAGGAATATAGGCAAAGTGACAAGTTGGAATACCAAGCAGAATGGTGGCCTTACTTCCTAATTCCCCACCCTCAGTTTTTACTGTGAGTGATTCATCCAGAGGGTGGAATGGAGGCTCTGACCTATCAAGAATACTCATCAGAATCCTAGTCTAGGAGAACAAGAACTCTGATTGTTCCCAAAACTTTACACCTTGCTGAAAATGAAGCAGGAAAAGTTCAAGTTTTAATCACAGTGAGCCATTCTGTACCACCAATGCCCCATAGCCAGATTCTACAAAGGATCGCTGGACCATCCAAACAGCACGGTGATATGAATAAAGTTTGTTTGGCAGTTTAGCTAAAAAACACTGCTTGTATTTAATTCAAGCCTGCTTCAGTTTTTTACCTAGGTCACAGTTCCTAACTTCATGCTATAGTTTTCGAATCTGTAAAATACCTGCCCTGCCTACACAGGTAGTTATGGAGGTTAAGTGCAGCAATTGGTGTGAAATTAGAAACTATAAACATTCTAAACTTTGGAGAGCTGAGCATAGCTCTTTTGGAGCACGGTCAAAATTACTCTGTATCCTGTGATTTTATCCACACATAAGCCAACATTTAAATTTTGTGCCATCTGTAACTTGTATATGTCCTTATGGCCTCTCCCTGAAGTTTTAAGCCATGTCCTCAACATTGCCACCAGGGGAAAGATGAAGAGCAAAGACTTGGTGATAGCTCTGCCATTCAGTGCTGGGGTGGCTAGAGAGGTGCACTAAAAACAGACTCCCCTGAATCACTACTACACACATATGAGACTTGGTACTTTAATTTATTAGGTATAGATAGTATAGAAATGTTTGCAAGCCAAAGAATGAACTACCTAAAATATTAGCCCTGCAGGGGGTAGTGGTACCTGCCTTTAATCCTGGCACTTGGGAGGGAGGCAGAGGCAGGCAGAGGCCAGCCTAGTCTACAAATTGAGTTCCAAGATGTCCAGAACCACACAGAGAAACCCTGTCTCAAGTCCCAAAACTTTTGCCCCATTTTCCCATTGCTCTTAGGATTACAAGTGTGATAGGAACTGAAGTAACCTCATGGACTGGCCCTAAAGCAGCACAGGCTTAGAACTAAGAAGCAGAGAAACACCACACTTAGCCATTGGCAAGTATTGGCTTGAGCACAGTGGGCCTGCTTGACCTCCTTGGACCTCCTAATATATACTTCTGCTATGATAGAAGAAGACGTGTGTATGTTCACCAAGACCTGGAATTGCTGCTTCAGACAGGTTAATTTTTAATGAAAAGGAACTGAGCATCTTTGTGGAAAAAAATAATTATAGAAAAGTCTAGAATATATTCTAGGGTTACAGTGAGTGAAAATGTTGCCTTAGGCTCTGGAGACTGGGAAATTAGAGCTGTAGGGATGGACAGGGGGGGCCTTATAATCTGCGTCCCCCCAACATACATGCACACATGAAAGCGCGCACACACACACACACACACACACACACACACACACACACACACACACCTACCTGTCCCATTCCCTCTCCCAGGGGCACATGGGATGGAATCTAGGGCTCATGCTAGACAGGTACTCTGTCACCAGGCCATGTCCACAGCCCTATAATTCCTTTTCAAAAATGAGATGTGTTCTAGGATTCAAGAATCCTGATGCCCCTTGATTATAAAATAACCCCCAGTGGAATCTGGAGCAGAATTGATATGTACAACAAATGACTGATTAGTGGATTAGTAAGTGCTATAAATAAACATCTGTTCTAGTTAGGGTTTGCAGGCAGTTAGGTGGCAGGCATGATATATCTTGGTAACAAATTTGTTATGCAAAAACTTAACCAGTTAGCAAATCCTAATGAGACACAGGGTTCGGTCTGTCAGCTCCGGAGCCACAGTGCCTGGCTTCAAGTTCCTGAGTGATTTTGATCAACTTTTTTAAATCTCCAAAGCGCTTGGTTTTTCATAAGTATAGTCATTTAAAAAAACAGGCACACAAAGATTCCGTGAGTGTGTGCATTGCACAATGCTTGTGTATCTATGTGTTGGCATAATAATAGTGTCTGTCAGCGCTGGAGAGATGGCTCAGCAGTTAAGAGTGCTGAAGGCCTGCTTACACAGAAGACAACCGCCTGTACCTCCAGATCCAGGGGACTTGACACCTGGGCTCCAAGAACACCTGCACTCAGGTCCATAAACCTTCACACAGCCACACATACATACATACATACATACATACATACATACATACATGTGAATAAAAAGAAAAAAATTTAAAAATATATAGTGTCTGTCAGAAGGTGTTTTAAAAAACCAACGTAAGCTGAGGCAAGAGAATTAAATGCAGAGGCCAAGGCTAGCCTTGGCTATGTGGTAAGTTCTAGTTTATACAGTGGAACCCCTGCTTAGGAAACAAATGATTGCCAAACAGAAACACACCAGCAGAAGAAATGCGAGCAGAGAGAACGCGCTCGTGTCTTTATCCCACAGTAAGCATTTCATATATCTTACCCAGTGTTATTCTTGTTGTGAGAACTACTCCAAGCCAGTCGTGGAAACATTCCTGGGCTGATAAGATGGCTCAGTATGTAAAGCTGCTTCGTGCCAAGCCTGGAGATGCAAGGTTTGTCCCTGGGAGACCTACATGGTAGGAGAGAGCTAGTTCCCAAAAGAGAATTCCTCCCAGAAAGAAGAAGAGTGGGAGAAAGCGAAAGAGGGGGAGAGAGGGAGGGAAAGGGCAGAGCGACTATATAAACAAACAAACAAAGCCCAGAAATAATGAAAATGTTATCAAAGATAGCATTCCTCCTGTAGAGTTATTTTTATTGGGAAAGGGGTGTGGCAGCATCTGCTGAGTGAATGTGTGTGGCACATGGGGGAATGATGGGCGGCGCTGTGATGATTTATAATTATAATCTTCAAAGCTGTAATTCCACCGCAGTCCTTCTGTGTGTTTGCTTTCTCCACCCTCTGCCCTCCCCTCCCGCCTACTCTCCCTCTCCCCTACCTCGCCCCCACCCACCCACCCAATAAGCTCCAGCCCTGTGTCCTCCTTTCATTTGCGTTCTGTTTAGGTTGCTCTGGGCTTGAGGAGCTTGGCACTTGTGTTCTCGCTACAGCCACACAGGTGTGTTGGGCTGTCTGGGATGCTTTCCCAGATGCTGACAAATGCTTGGCAGCAGGACAGAGAGGAGAACAAAAATTTGGCTGACATCTTCAAGTCTGACTTGTGATTCATCTAGAGAGTTCCATGGCACCTTTAAAGCTTTTAGACAAACGATGAGGGTGCTGCCCACTCCCACCCTTACCAACCCCTTATCCTCCCCACCCCCTTACCATGTGTACAACCTGTGTTTTTATTTTCTACTTTGTTACGTATTCCAGTCAAGTCTCAAGTCTACAGAGCGGTTTTAACTTCAAGTGGTTTGTGGATTTCAGCTATGCTAAATAGGAACCTGCAGAAGAATTTGCGTGTTGATGTGCCTTAGCCTAGCCCCGTATCTTTTCTGGCATAAAGTCAGCATCTTCTCTTGAGGCCACATATATCTGGCAAGTATCTTTGTGGCTCTCCTGAGGGGGTGTTTGAGTAATGAAGGTGATAGATAATATGGGGTAGATACTGGCTGGATAGGGACATGAGAGAATATGGAAAGAATTCTTTTCAAAGGGTTTTTTTTTTTTATTACATTATATTTTAGGGCCTGTAAACAATTACAGCATTCAGGGAGTGCAGGACTTAAATGAGAAACACAACTTTGTCAGATTATGGCAGCTGGATAAAATGGCATGGGCTCCGGAAATCTGTAATTAAATGTATTTTTGAAAATAAAAAAATATAGTGTAACATCTGGTTTATTTCACTATAGCGCCTGGGTAATGCTTAAATAAATAAATGTGATTGACTTTGGCTGATATTTGTGCTTCTCTCTGTGAAAATCACTGTATTTTAATTAAGAATTTTTCCTCTGTGAATCTATTTTGTTGTATGCAACAAATCATTCACACACATAGAGAAAGTGAAACAAATTTTCACGGTCCTTTTCTCTCGTTGCAGAGGATCTTCAATTCCTTGGTTTACACGGAGAAGATCTCCAACGGAGAGACTGAAGTTCAGCAGGTAAGAAGCGGTGAGGCAAGCCACTCCGGCCAGCTTTGTCCTGCCTCCCCACTGGTGTCCTCAGTCTCCCCTAGAGGTTTACCTCCTACCCTGCCCTGCTTTTGTGGTGTCTCCCTGCATAATGGTGACACCCTTACATTCCTGTGCTTAGAAACTGTGGCTTGTTCGCAGCCATTGCGGGAGGAGCTTGGAAACATTTCCTTTTGTTATGGATATCTTTGAACTTCCCAGATCTAAAAATAGTTAAATGTGTTTTGTCTAATGCAGAAAATAAGCATCTAGACTTTAAAAATCAGACTCCATATTCGGGCACTCTTTTGTCATGGCAAACAGTCATCTTCTCACCCTTCTTTTTTCTTTCTTTTTTTTTGGGGGGGTGGGGGATCCATAGTTTATCAGCCTTATGGAATAGAATTCTAATATCTGCCTCATGAAGTTCTGGTAATTAAGTGGTCAGACCAATGAGAACAAAATGGAAGGTTCTGGCATCGCAGCAGCTATTGCTTCATGATACTTTTCCCCCCTCTTTCTAGAATTCTTGCGCCCCCCGCCCCCCACTCCCCGATTCTTTCTTCTTCATGCTCTGTGCAGTCATGATACTTAAAGGCCAGATTCTGTTTGTTTACAGCTGGCATCAAGTGAACTGCCTCTTGCATTAAAACATGGTGTGGGTGAGCTTGAACATAAATAATTAGCGGGTGCTTGAGAAGAGCGGTGAAAAAGGAGGCTTTAATTTCAGTTAATCCACCAACTGCATTCCAGCATGTGACCGTCAACAAGTAACTTAAAGCTGGGTTTGAAACTTCAGTGAGAAACGGAACCAAGCTAAAACCCAGAGTTCAGCAGAGGGCTCGCACAGGATAAAAAGGCAAATATAATAAAACGCGGAATGATGTAAATGCTGAGTTCCTTCTGCTGTTTTATTCATGGAGACAGCTTGACCCTATGGGAGCTTTAAACTGTGCTCTCTCAGAAGAAAGGCTTTGCATCAGAATGAAGTTAATATAAGCTAGTTACTTATTTACAGTCGAATGTTGTGGGCTAAGCTCAGCATTTCCCGTTTAGAAGAGTTGTTATGGACTCCTGATTCTACACAAAGCCTGCATTTTGGGAGACAATGGCTATTTGATAACCCTTTAAAGAATGTGATCTGGGGTATCAGTTTAAGCTTCCTCCCCCCGCCCCCCTTAAAGTAACAGATACAGGTTCTTACATGGGTAGTTTCCGAATGTGCAGCTATTTTCTGTTCTTGGGCAGACGTCATTTGTTAAACCGGCTATGGGCAAGCTTGGAAACCTTCAACGTAATTGCTAGAAATTATAGCAACTGGCAGAGCACTTACAGAACACTGGTGGGAGGCCATTTCAATATATTATGGCTAGTATTGCCAGATAACCCTCAGGATCAGACTGTCCTACCAAAGAGGAGGAAACCGAGGCCCCAAGAAAGGACAAGTCACCTGTACTCTCGTGCCTCGGAAGCAGAAGGATAAGTTCAAAATCAGTGTGACACAAACGTGTGATGTCTGTTCTTTTTGACCACTGGCTTTGCTGTGTGCTTTCACTCTGCTCAACTGTCTTCACCTGGAAAAAATCCACTTAACGCTAGAGAAGGCTGGTGCCTTCTCACTGTCAAACTGCTCTTCCCTAAGTCAAACCAGCATTAACTGCTCAAGCCTCTCCACTCTGCCTGCCAGAAGCACGCACCCCAAGCAAGAGGGTCTGACGTCTTCTCTCTAGTTAGGAGAACATTGCGCCGTTATTGCTTCCCCTACATTTTAATCTATACGAGTCATGAAAACCTTCTTCTGTACAACGACTTGTAGATCATTTCACTGAGATGGTTCGCCTATAGTTTCCCCATTTTATAGCGAAAAGAGGCTCCTGATAAGAATTGTACCTAGGTGCTGGTGATAGGGCACAGCAGCTAAGGTACTTGCCCTGTTAGCTTGATCATCTGAGTTTTATCTCCAGAACCCACGTCAAAGTGGAAGGAGAAAACCAACTCTACAGAATTGTCCTCCAACCTTCACACATGTGCCATGACACAAACCAACACCCCGAGCCCCTGTCCACACTAATAGTAAGTAAAATAACGTTTTAAGCAATTAAATCTCTGGACCCTGTGATACTAGCCTGGAGCCAGGACAAAATCTGCCAAAACATGTTCATCTCTCATGTTTCCTCTTTTATAAAACATTCCCCACCACAGTCATTCACACTTGTAGCTCCTTTAAACTTCAGAACACTAGTAACTAATGAATCACTTGTAACAGGTTTTGTCTTTCCAAAAAATTAAAATGTATCCAATATGTAAAGAAGTTTATAAAGCATAACAGATATGCTCTAAGGAAATACATTAAAATAAATATATCAACCTGACTTCGGAGGTTTTCGAATAACCTGCCAAAGAGGGTGACCCACCCTATCTCTCAAAGGTAACCTTATTCGTTATACAACCCTGGCTGGCCTGGAATTCACTACGTAGACCAGGCTGGCCTCAGACTCACAGAGATCTATCTGCCTGCCTCTGCCTCCCAGCATTAAGATTAAAGAGATGCACCACTGTACCCTGCTGATCTCATTTTTTATTAATCATTCCCTTGCTTTTTATTTATTTTATTTTTTAATGTTTTGGTTTGTCTCATATTTATTACCTCCTGTCTTAGTTTGCATTTTTATTGTTGTGACAAAACCCCATGACCAAAAAAGCAAGTTGGAAAGGGAAAGGTTTATTTAGCTTTACTTATTGCTATTCATCATTGAAAAAAAGTCAGGACAGGAACTCAAACAGGGCCAGAATGTGGAGGCAGGAGCAGAGGAAGAGGCCATGGAGGGGTACTGCTTACTGACTTGCTCTCTATGGCTTGCTCAGCCTGCTTTCTTATAGAACCCATGACCACCTGCTCAGTGATGGCCCCACCTACAATGGGCTGGGCTCTCCTCTGTCAATCATGAATTAAGTGTCCTGCATCAGAATCTTCCTTGGAGGCATGTTTTCAGTTGAGGTTCCCTCCTCTCCAGTGACTCTGCTCCTATGAGTGGACATAAAACTAGCCAGCGCACTCCCAGATTAATGTTTGGTTTGGCAGCTTTTGTTCTTTACACGAATTTTAAGTGTACTGTTTTTAATTCATGTATCTTGCTGCTGTGGCTCCCTCGGTTGCTCAGGAGCCCCTGTGACACCTACAGTTAGTTTCATTCCAAATTTTAGTTCTGTGCTGTTGCAGAGCCTGCTGGTTATGGATCCACATTATAATAGATTTTGTTTGGATCGTTTCCACAGAATTCGGATAGGCTAAATCTCTTTTATCACAGGAATGTGATTTTTGTCGTCATCTCAATGCTGGGAGGATGGACTGCACCTTGGTGTCTTTGTGTCTCCATGGGCTTCCCAGTCCTGAGTGGTGGCAGGGCAGCGAGGGACAGTCACACCTCACTGGGGATAGCGTTGCAGGTTTGCCGAGGTCTATCTTGTTCAATACCTGCTCGTCCCTCATTTTTACTCTTTTGTCAAACTGAGGCATCTAAAAGTGGTTGGTGTGACCTTTCGCATGTTTATGGTGCACAAAACTTGTCTTTTGAGTTCAGGACTTTATGTATGTTAGGCAAGTACTGTAGGAGCTTGTTGTGATGGGGGATTGGTTCATTAACACATCTTTTGGCATTATTTATTGAGTTACTTTAGAAGTGCTGTACTATATATTCTAAATGAGCCATATCCAAAGAGAATACTCTGAAGAGAAAAATACTGCATCTCTATGCTGTCTGGTCAACCAGCTGCTGGTCATTTCTGACTGTCCATCACTTGAAATGTGTCCAGACTGTAACTGATCAAATTTTAATTTTTACTCTAGTTTAAGATAGCTATGCAGACTGTGCCTTGAGTGTTTACATTTTCTCCCACATTTTGATTTTTCTTGTTCTTTCACTTTAATACATCCTCTAAAGGAGTAGACTTCTGAGTTAGTTTTTAAAGCTCAGTAGGTGAAAGTGTTTATTGCCAGGCCTGATGGCGAGACTTGTGTCCTGGAACCCTCATGATGGAAGAAATTCTGGGAACCTGTGCTGTCCCATTACCCTGCCCTCCCAGACCTTACCTCCTGCGTTAACACTTGTCCCTCTGGAGTTGACTGGCTTTGAAGTAGCTATTCAGCTTTGGCTTTCCATCACCCGTTTCCAAACGTTCATCTGTATCAATTGACTAATCTTGATTACTTGTTTCTATGTATCTGCGAGTTTGATCTGCTAACATTGGCTGTTAATCTGTCGCTGTACAGGTGTCAGACTAAATTATTATGATTGTTGTTGTTATTGTTATTCTTCTTCTTATCATCATCATCATCATCATCGTCATCATAATCAAGAGGGAGGAGGCCCACGGAAGCCAAAGGCATCAGATCCCCCAGGAGGAGGATGGAGTTATAGGTGGTTATGAGCTGCCTGATATGGGAGCTGGGAACTTAGCTCAGGCCTGATGTAGAAGCAGTGCGCATCCTGCACTACTGAGCCATTTCTCCAGCCCCGGAGTATACTTAAAAGAATTTTAAAAACAATACATCATTTGCATGAATGCTTAGCCTGCATGTATGTCTGTGTACCACACGAATGCACTTTGAGGCTAAAAGAGGGCATCAGATCCCCTAGAACTGGAGTTACAGACAATTATAAGCCACCATGTGGTTGCTGGGAATTGAACTCAGGTCCCCTGGAAGAACAGCAAGTGCTCTTAATCGTTGAGCCATCTCCCCGTGCCCTTACCTCCCACCCCCACGTCAGACTTTTATAACAAGTGTTAAGATCAGATGAGTTCACATCCCTCCTTCCATTCACATTTCTTGGTTTCTTGTATAGTTTTCCATGGGAGCCAAGCCCTAAGGCCACCTTCATCCTTATTGTCCAGCCCTGTATCCAGGATGGAAATTCTGAGTCTCCCGACCTTGCACATACCCTAAGGATGAAAGCACGTGTTGATTGGTGATAGATATCTGCACAGATCTCCTACTTTTACTCTGAGGACACAGTACCTCACATAATAGTTTTATTTTTACTAATCCCACTATCCTCTTCATTATAGAGGCAATTGTAGTTGATTGTAGGATACATTTGAGGAAAAAAAAATATGTTGATTCAAAAGAGATTATTGACTTCTCTGTTCACAGTTTTACTTTTTTGTTTTTTTGAGACAGGGTTTTTCTGTGTAGCCTTGGCTCTCCTGGACTCTCTTTGTGGACCAGGCTAGCCTCGAACTCACAGAGATCTGCGTGCCTCTGCCTCCTGAGTGCTGGGATTAAAGATGTGTGCTACCACTGCCCAGTTCCATTTTACTTTTTAAAGACAGGATCGCATAGAGCTCGGATGATCTCAAACTTGCTCTGTAGCTGAGGATGACTTTGGAGTGCTGGTCCTTTTGCTTTCATCACCGAACTGCTGGTATTGCAGGAGTATATATGCTACTGCATGCAGGCTTTTTTGTTTTTGCTTTTGGTCTTGTTTGGTTGTTGGTTGGTTTTGTTATTTCGAGACAGGGACTCGCTTTGTAGACCAGGCTGGCCTTGAACTCACAGAGATTTGCCTGCCTCTGTCTCCCGAGTGCTGGGATTACAGGTGTGCACCACCATGCCCGGCTTTATGCAGTACTGGGAGTTGAGCCCATGGCTTCATACATGCTGCACAAGCACTTTACCAACTGAGCTGCATCCCCAGCTCCTTTGCTCACAATTTTAACTCACAATCTTTACAAGAATAACTATGTATTATATTTGGGGTACAATAATGTTTACACACACAGGTGCATATGTGTACACACACACACACACACACACACACACACACACACACACACACGAGTCTACTGTCTAAAATCCTGTCACATGTTCTCTATCATTAGCCCATGGCTTCTTGCTCTCTATTTTTGCTAATCAGATCTTCTTGAGAGTTGATCTTATTTGTGTACATCATGGAACTTGGCAGGAAATCTAATGTGTTGTTAATATCTTTGGCTAAGGGAGCAAAGTAATTAACACTAATAAAAAACATTTTGTGATTCTTGACTCCTACCACAAAATTCTCTATGGTGCACTGTTTTTCCTGCTTTTCCCCATTATTACTTTTGCACTAACCCTGAGAGCCTGGGTCTAAACTGCTTAACAGTGTGTTTTAAGTCTTCGATTGATTTGTTGTATGCAGTTGTCCTGCCAAAAGACAGTGGCAACAGCCTCAGAAAGAGAAAATTCCATCCCACACACTCTTGGAGGAAGCCGTCCCTTAGATGCTTTGAGTAATTCAAGACAGTAAGTTGTACGCACACATTATGCGGAGTTGAATCTGAATCAAGAAAAACAAATTTTTTGAGTAAGTGGCCCTCAAAGTAGCAAAGCAGGCTCCCTAAGGGCAAAGTATGGAAGGAGAGACAATAGAGACAGAGCTTCTGGGATGCTGGCCTCTTCCCCTAAAGGAGCCAGAGCCACCTTGGATTTATTCAAGGCTTCAGTCTTTTTTTCCTCAATTGCTTCCGTAATTATTTATATTAATAATTGACTTAACAAAATGGCAAATAATCTTGGTTATTAATAATTCAGGGGCTGCTGAATGGCCAGCAGCAGTGGTTTTAGAGGACTGCAGAGATCTTTTAAGTGGGCAACCGTGGTGAGTGAGCCATGCATTCAGGAAATGAATGTGACGTTGGTCAAGGCTGTCTGCTGGTTGCGCTCATCTTCCACAGTTCACTCTGCCTCCTCAGGATCTTACCTATCAGATGAAACAACCTTGTTCTTCTGTATTTAAAAACACAGAAAACCACTTTCTCCACCCCCACTTCGCCATCCATTTCTTTCATGGAAGCACAACTCCATCTCATGGAGACCATCACCTAGTCCTGCAAATGGCCCTGTGCGAGTCCACCTGTGACCTCCATGCTGCTAATTCCAAGGTCTTCATTTATATAACTAACAGGACCATGAAACATTGATTTTCATCTTTTAAAAATATTTATTTTTATTTTGTGTGTATGGGTGTTTTGCTTGTACCTGTGTGTGTTGCATGCCTGTAGCCATCAGAAGAGAGTGACAGGCTCCCTGGAACTGAAGTTACAGGCAGTTGTGAGCTGCCGTGTGTTCTGCGAACCAAGCCCAGGTCCTTTGCAAAAGCAGCAGGTGGTCTTGACTGCTGAACCATCTCTTCAGCCTTTTCCATCTTCTTGATTGATCTTTTTGGTTACGGTGGGTCTTCATGGTAGCACAGTTACTTCCTTGCTGTGAGCACGTTTCTTCTTTGGAGTTTGGCCTACCTTGCTCCATAGATTCTTTTTGTTGTTGTTGTTTGTTGTTTTATTTTTGGTGCAGGGTCTCTCTGTGTAGCCCTGGCTGTACTAGAATTCACTCTGTAGACCAGGCTGGCCTCATAGTCAGAGATCCTTCTGCCTCTGCCTTTTGGGTGCTGGAATCAAAGGTGTGTGCTATCCCACTGGCCCATTGTTTTATTTTTCATAGCACATGGGTACCGACTTTACATGACCGCTGTGGAAGTAATCTTTCCTATTTTACTTTCTGAAGCAGTAAGATTGGTGTCATTTTTCCCCATGTAAATGCATGATAGAATCCACTTTAGCATCATGTCTAGTTTTCTTTGTGGAAAGAATTTTGATTATTCTGTTTTTGTTGTTTTTGTTTTTTGTTTTTACCAGATGTTGAGGGGTTTGGCTTGTACCTGTAGTGGTCCCTTCTGCTTGTTTTTTATTTTCTTGCTTAAGATATTTCATTTCATCTTGCGTCAATTTGGTAGGTTGAGCTTCCCCCCCCTCAAGAAATGCATCCTTTTAAGTTGTCTAATTTGTTTATAACATCCTCATCTTCACAAAAAAACGTTTAGACTTATTTGTTTTATTTTATGTATGTCAGTGTTTTGCCTGCATGCATATATGTGCACCACAGGCATGTCCAGTGTCACAGAAGTCATAAAAGAGTCTCAGATCCTTTGGAAATGGAGTTACCGATGGTTGTAAACCACCATGTGGGTGTTGAGAACTGACCCTGAGTCTTATACAAGAACAACAGGTGCTTTTAACCAACGAGCCATCTCTCCACCCCACCCCATCTCCTTTTTTATCTTTTCAGTGGGATAGGTGAAGAACAATAGAAAAAATTAGTAATGTAGGCCTATTTCATGGAAAGACTGATAAAATAGATAAACTTTTAGCCAGACTGAGAATAAGAATAAAGGAGTAAGTGCATTAGTGGTAGCCCAGTTTTCAAACAGTGGGCTTGGCTTCCTTAAAGTGTGTGGGTATATGTGTGTGTGTGTGGCGTGTGTGTGGGGGGGTGGTGTGTGTGTGTGTGTGTGTGTGTGTGTGTGTGTGCATGCTTTTTGTCTCATAGTTCTCTATTTCTGTGTCCTTATTTCATCATTACTTTATTTTAAAGCTTCTTAGGTCGAATATTATGTAGTTGGTTTTCAACACCTCCTTGCCTATAGAGCTCTCAGGTTTATAAATTTACAAATGTCCCTGCAAATCTTGTTTTAATTACGTCTCAGGGCTATAGACGATACCGTTCATCCCTCCCTGTTCAGCTTGTTGAGCGTTGGGGTTCACTGCCAATACTGTGTTCTAGCTTGGTGAATATACTAGTGAACTGCCACAGAGTGGTCTTCTGCAGTTGTGAGGTGCTCTTTTGTACAGGCAGTAGCAGGTAGTTCTCTGAGTTTGAGGCTAGCCTGGTCTACAAAGCAAGTTCTGGGACAGCCAGGGCTACACAGAGAAACCCCTGGGGGAGGGGTATAACAACAAAACAAACAAACAACAAGAAACCCCACCGGCTTCAAAAAGAGAAGATATGTCTGTCTTGCATACTTACATGTCTGTGTTCTTCACTTCTCTCTAAAGGCACCAACTGATGCTGCCTGGAGAACTTCCTGTAGTGTTTACCACAGTGCAGGCACCCAGAAGACAAACTCTTGCAGCTTTCCTTTGCTTCATGCATTCTGAAAGTTTCTCTGCCTCATCTTTTCTCTTAAAAGATGTTTTTGACTCAAACCAAATTCTGTTTTTATTTTTTTTAAAAATATTTATTCTCTACGTGCATGTATGTATGTGTGTGTGTTTGTGTGTGTATGTGTGTGTGTGTTTGTGTGTGTGTGTGTGTGTGTGTGCGTGCATGTGCTTCAGTGTATATATTATGTACCACTTGTATGCAGATGCCCAAAGAGGCCAGAAGAGGACACCAGATCCCCTAGAGCTGTAGATAAAGGCTTCACTGAGCCTGGGTGTTGGAAGCCTGGTCCTCTTCAGGAGCAGCCTGTGCTCTTCACAGCTGAGCCATCTCTTCAGCTCTGTTCTCTTTTTTCTTTTAATGTATTTAGAAACATTTTGCTCTCTGTCAGACACCTTAGCTTCCAGTTGTGAATCAGTGAAAATTGTTGCCCTGAATATGCCTTTTTCCCCCTTCTGGTTGGTCTACAGGTTTACTATTTTATTTGTTTGTTTGCTTGTTGCCTTTTAGGGAATTGATTATGACTGATCAGGCACAGCAGTCTTTACATTTATTCTGCTTAAGTATGGTGATGGTTGTTTTTGTTTGCTTGCTTCCTTATTCTGAGCGTTCTGAATCTTTACATGACATTCATCAAATGCAGGCAACATTATTTCTTAAAATACTGTTTCTGTCTGCCTTTCTACTCTCCTGGATCCTGGTTACATGGGTACCCCATATTTTGCTATTTACAAGAACCACCTGACACCACATTTTCCTCTCCTCCTGCCATTTTTTTCCTTCTAATCTTCAGATTATGCCACTTTTATTGATCTACATTTATGTTTACCTTAGTTCTGTAGTTAAATCTCCAGCACATATATTTCTTTTTTTTCTCCTTTTTAAAAAAAATTTTTATTTTTTATTAATTTATTCTTGTTACATCTCAATGGTTATCCCATCCCTTGTATCCTCCCATTCTTCCTTCCCTCCCATTTTCCCCTTACTCCCCTCCCCTACGACTGTGCCTGAGGGGGACTTCCTCCCCCTTTATATGCTCATAGGGTATCAAGTCTCTTCTTGGTAGCCTGTTATCCTTCCTCTGAGTGCCATCAGGTCTCCCCCTCCAGGGGACATGGTCAAATATGAGGCACCAGAGTACGCAGCACATATATTTCTAAATTTCAGATAGTATACTTTTCCATTTTAAGGTTTCCATTTCTTTCTCTTAATTAAATTTCTCTGCTGATATTTTTGCCCACAATCCTCAAGTGTGTTTACTTTTTCAAACTTAAGCATAATTGTAATAGCTGCCTTAGATTCTTTAAATGATTCTAAAGTCTAAAACATTATTTGACTGAGCATGGTGACACACATCTTTAATCGCAGCACTTTGGACGATCTCTGAGTTCAAAGTCAGTCTGGTCTATATAGTGAGTTCCAGACTAGCCTACATAGTAAGACCCTGTCTCAACAAAACAAAACAAGACCAAAGTCATTTATCAAGGTTGTTTGCAGAGGTAGTGGTGGCACATTTGCTACCTCCAATAGTTGATTTTTCTTTCTGCCTTTACGTGGTTTCCTGGGATCAAGCTCCAACTGAAAGGCTTTTGTGCAAATGCTTTTTTCTGCGGAACCACCTTGCCTACCTCTAAACTCGTTATCATAGTTGACAGTTTTTTCTGAAAAGTTAGTCACACTTAAAATTTTCTTGATAATGTAAAAAATGTTATATGTTAGTATTATGAAAAAAATCTCTGGATTCTGTTATATTCCTCTCAGGAGGGAGTGTGTGTGTGTGTGTGTGTGTGTGTGTGTGTGTATGTGTGTGTTTAGTGACTTAAATCTATTATAATAACATTCTTCCTAGTTTTCTAACTTATTATTTGATAAGGAGAATTTTACTTGAAAGATTTCATTCACTGAAGCATACTAAAAAAGTATAGTGGCTTTATTTTTAAAGTTGTATTTAGCTGATATTAGTACTCCAAATTCTTCTTTCAGTCAGGTATAATTATAGGCTCCGTCATGAAGGGAAGAAACATCAAGGCGGTGAGACAGGCCCACCTTGCAAGGAATCAGTAGCCTAGATGTTTGTGCATCACACTTCCGAGGCACCGTGCTTGAAGGGAGTTGCTTATGTGCAGCTACCCACTGCAGGAGTCTCTCCTTAAGGAGATCAAGAGCTAGAGGCAGGCTGAGTCAGCACTCAGCCCTGAGCACTGTGTTGCTTCAAAACTCTAGAGCAAAAGAGAACTTCAGAGACCACGCTGACAAGGCCAGTAAGGCTGGGGCCCTTTGTCCCCCCCCCACCCCCCAGCCCCGTAGGAGATGGAGAGCATAGAGGCCCTTAGCATTTGAGGTCGACACTTGATAGCTCTCTGTCACTATCTGGTTCTTGATGTTTACCCTTTCAGCAGCCGTAGCCGTTTTATCCATGACACAGGGATGATGTCTCCCTTGAAAGGCTGGCAAAGACTGTGTGTGTGTGGCACACAGTGGGCATTCAGTATCCTGCTTCCAGGTTTCAAAAGGTGATAGTGCTAATGTAAGGGGAAACTCAAGGTGAATTCTCTTGGGCAAAGCCCAGAAGAGAAAAGATCTGCAAGCATTGGAAAGAGAACTTTCAAAAGAAATTGATTGTAGAAAGTCCCTGGAAGGACTTATGGAAGTCTTAAATAGAAGCCTTACTAACTGGGATTGTGAGACTGGACCCAGGATATTAGCTTTTCACTTCTATTTCTTATTTCAGTTCTCAGAAACACTCCAGCATAAGAGCGTTTGATTGTGTAGTTAAAGTGTGTACTGGAGTACACAAGAAATGAAGCGGTAGGGCTGGGATGGAATTAAATTGGTGGAAAGTTTGCTTATGTTGCCAAACTGTGTGTTGTAACACAGGAGGAAACAAGACAAAGTGAGGATGCTGGGCTCGGAGGGTGGCTTAGTCGGGGGAATGCTTGCCTGGCATACACAAACCCTGCACTCTACCTCAGCACCATATAAATGGGGTGTGGTGGTGCACACCTAAATCCTAGCACTCGGGTGGTAGAGGCAGGAAGGTTAGGAGTTCAAGGTTACCCTTGGCTACCTAGTAATTTTGAGGCCAGTCTGAGCTATATAAGACCCTGTCTGAAAATAAAATTAGCATCGCAGAAGAATGACATTGTTATCTTGAGTCCTGGTAAAAATCCTAATAAATTTCCATGGAAAAATGACTGGAGATAGTCTTGCATCTTCATAGTCACATTCGGAGATTCCAGGAGCTTGCAGGCTCTGGTTTCCTGTATGATTCCCCAGTAAAGTCTGCTTAGGATTCAGACTTGTCCTGACTGGAGGAATCCCAGAGGTGAGGTGAGTGGATTCCATTTTTTTCCCTTGGCCTACAACCATTCTCCCATCTGTCTTTAGGGGATTTGCTTAGATCCTGGTTTAGCTCACTCCATTCCCCAGCTTCAACTGGCTGTGTGTTGGAAATAAGCACTCACTTGTTTAATGTGTGACCAAGAAGCTCTGAGTCTTTCGGAAGTCAACTGAGAGGCTGAGAGGCACCAAAGCCATTCAGATGGGAATTAACCATGAGTCAACCAAAGACCAGAGCCAACCGATGCTTTTCCTGCCAGCACCAGCTCAACAGGCTGGCCTGGTGAACTAGTGCTTGGGTTTCTTGGTTGGGAATCCATCTAGATCTGCTTAACTCTCCTGAGAACAAGGTCATATTTTCACTTTAGGAATCTCCATTCTGTGCTTCTGCCCATCAAATCCCTGGGTGCTTTGTGACTAAGACAGGATACTGTTCCATTGTTTTGAGAAGATAGTTTGAAAGGAGAGATGATAGTTCAAATATGGTATATTTTTTATTGACTCACTAAGAATTTCCTAGAGACGGTAAATACTTTCAACCTACCAAAATCAGTAGCCTTTGTATGTAAGAAAGACAAGCAGACAAAGAAAGAATGGGCAGACAGTCCCATTCACAGTAGCCTCAAACATAAACAAAACATACTCGGAATAAACCTAACCAAAGAAGTTAAAGACCTATACAGTGAAAACTTTAAAGACAACACAGAAAGAAATTGAAGATACCAAGAGATGGAGAGGCCTCCCATGTACAAAAACTGTTAGGATTCATATTGTGAAACTGGACATATTTCCAAAAGCAACCTACAAATTCAGCACATCCCCCCCCCACACACACTAAAATTGTAACATAATTCTTCAAAGAAATAAAAAAATATAACCTTAAAATTCATATGTAAGCACAAAAGACACTCCCTCCCACCCCCTCAATCCTACTCCACCCCCCTAACCCCCCACTAATCAAAGTAATCCTGAGCAATAAAAACCCTTCCGGATGGATCACTAGCCTACTTCCCAGTTATACAATAGGTCCACAATAAAAAGAACAAGGTACTGGCCCCAAAACAGGCATTGAGCTGTAGGATAGAAACAAGGACAAAACCATAAAAGTCCACGCACCTACATCCACCTTAAGTAACAAGAATTTCATTTAGAAAGTCCTTACCTGAGCCTATAGCCTACCTAGCCTATATTTTATATAGACTGGTGGAGGACCATGGTAAGAGAGAGCTTTTTGGCAGCGGTGCCAAAACATTTCTGGTGGTTTAATTGAGAACGGTCCTCATAGGCACATTGATTCGAGTGCTTGGTCCCCAGTTGGTGGAATTGTTCGGGAAAGATTTGGGGGTCTAGGCTGTGAGGAGGGGCACGTCACTGAGGGTGAACTTTGAGGTTTTAAAATTCCACACAATTCCTAGTTATGTAGTGCCCCCCCCTTTCTGCTTACAGATAAGGATATGAACTCTTAGCTGCTGCTCCCGCACCTTATGGCTATCTCTCTGATGCCATGGACTCAACCCCTCTGAGACCATGAGGCCTAAATTAAACGGTTCCTTCTATGTTACCTTGGTTGCGGTGCTTTATCACAGCAATAGAAAAGTAACTAAGACAACGTATGTTGGGGCAGATACTGAAACTTTAACAAATGGTGTTCGGAATACTGAACATCTACATGTAAGATAATGAAATTTTATCCTTCTCTCTTGTCATGCTCTTAAATCAATTTCAAATTGATAGAACATCTCAGTCTTAGACCTGAAATTTCTTGAAGAAAGAATAGGAGGTATTGAATATAGGCTATATAGAATATATGTTATACAGAATATAGGCTCAGGTAAGAACTTTTTTTTTTTCAGGTAAGAACTTTTTAAATAAAATTTTGGTTGCCTAAGAAATATGGCTTGCTAATAAAATTCAAAAGTTTCTATATTGTAAAGGAAGCTGTTGACAGACTAAAGAGGTAGCCTAAAGAGTAGGGAAAAATTTTTTTTGAGACAAAGTTTCTCTGTGTAGTCTTGGCTATCCTGGACTCACTTTGTAGATCAGACTGATGTTAAACTCACAGAGGACCCCCTGCCTCTGCCTCCCTGAGTGTGTATTTTTCTAATTTAAGTTTTTTAAAAAATGTGCGTGTATGTCTGTATGAGGGTGTCAGATCCTGTGGAGATGGAGTTATAGACAGTTGTGAGTCGTCATGTGTGTGCTGAGACTTGAACCTGGGCCCTCAGGAAGAACAGCCCACTTCTCTTAATTACTGAGCCATCTCTTCAGCCCTGGGAAAAATATCTTACAACTCTGCATCTGACAGAGGATTAGTGTCTAGAATATACAAGGAACTCGGAAAACTAAACAGTAAGAAAACAAGCAACCCAGCGAAATAATGGGCTATGGAACCGAGCAGAGCAGCCTCAGGACAAGAAATATGAACGGCTGAGAAATAATTCTTAAAAGCTTTCACTGTGCTTAGCCAGTTGAGAAATGAAAACTAAAACTCTCAATCCAGTGCTCTGCCAGTGAGCTATAGCCCTACGTCACTTGTTTCTTACCTGTATTTATCTTGTGCATGTATGTGCGTCACAGCTGAGGATATATGCAGGAGTCAAGTCTCTCCTTCTAGCATTGTAGGCGCTAGGCACTGAATTCAGGTGGTCAGGCAGGCGCCTTTACCCACCAAGTCATCTCACCACTGCTCCCTCAATCCTCTATTACATTTTTTTATTTTAAGACAAGGTCTCCTTAAGTTACCCAGCATGCCTTGAACTTGCCACCCTCCTTCCTCAGCCATTTTTGTCACTAGTATTATTACCAAGCCAGGCTTAATTTGGTTTATAAATAATGAAAATAAATTGTGATCAGAGGATCTTCGTTAAAGTTTGGATACGTTGTTTATTATTTGTGTGCTTATTTATTTTGTGTAGGTGGGTGGATGCGCATAAGCCAAGCTAACCAAACAGCTTGAGGACGTCCACTCTCTCCTCCTACCATGTGGGCTCTTAGGCTTGGCAGCAAATGCCTTTTTTTCACCAGCCCTGGATGAGGTAGTTTTATTGGAGAAAAACGTTGTGTTTGTTACCTACAAATCAAGTAGGTTATTCATTAAGTTTCTTCTGGAAGTTAAGATCTTGAGACTAGGGCCCACTTTCAGAATAATGTATGCACCACTTTAAGGAGGGCAGAGGATAGTTAGAGGAGAGTGTGACCTGTGGAGGGGTATATACTGGCATACCTCTGCTAAGTCTCAGGCATGTGACAAATTCAGCAAACACTCGCTGAGGACTTACACTTAGTATTGTAGGAAGAGAAACAAAAACTGTGTCCCAGACATTCAGTCATGTGTTTGATAGCTCTTGCTAACCTCAAAATGACAGCCCAGAAAACAGATCCTATTCCGGAAAATGATGTTTTCCTAGGCTTCCAATACAGGGCAAATGGATACACTAATTGGTTCATAAAGTTAATTGTGTGACATGTTGGAAAGTATTTATTTAGCGTGATAGTTTATTCATAACATACTACTCCATATGAGTCATTAAAGTCTTATACAATCTTCTGATATAAATGGTTCTTGTCTGTTAGAGCCGAGGAAGAGGATTAAGACAAAGGCACTGAGTAATTTCCCAAAATCACACCCGAGTTGGGGGCAGTAAGCTGCTAAAGCCCATGGTACCGGGATGCTCCTGACCTGCTTTGCATGCAAATTTCTTGATATGCTTTACTTTTTTTTTCAAAAGAGAGAGTTCATTCTCTCCTGAGGGTCTCACCCATCAAGCAGTGTAAGATAAATAACACGTCTAAACATTGTAAGTACTGTGATGAAACTTAGCTGCTGAAGAGGGAAAAGACCACGTTTGAATGCTCAGCTGACAAGGGTAAAACCTTGGTGGCCGCTGCTGTCCATACCGTTAGCCACAGCCTTTTAGTTCTCATAAATCACAGGGCTGTACTGGGCCCCAGTGAAGAAGCCGATGTTACTTATGGGTTGTTCTGCAGGAACGTAAACAAGATACAGAGCCAAAGGACATCCTGGATGACTCTTGTGCCTTTCTTAACAATCCATCATTATTCCATTATTAACATAACCTAAAGACAGTTGGTTATAATTTCTGTCACTGTGGAATTTCTATTGGGCTATTGGGGTTTCGTTTTGTTTTAAGATAAATATCCCCTGAATAAGAACTTTTAACTAATTGGGTGAGTGAAAGACCACAGCTGTTGGCCCCAGGAGGCAGGAGTAAAGTACCATGGAAGTAGGCTTCCTGCTGGTCACATGCAAAGAGGTGGAGCCAGCTTTGCATTCTGGGTGTGTAGCTGTGGTTGGCCAGGGTGAGGCAGCCTGGAGATATCTCTTAACACTCCCAGAGGGCTCCCCTGTGTTCAGACTTGTCAATAACCAAGATCACCTGGGGCTGTGCCTCACCCAGCTTCTGAGGATAAGAGCAAAGAATCAGCTAGCTACCTGTGTCACATGTAAGAACTGACAGCTGGGAATAGAGAGTGTTCAGCAATCTTGTTGATGCTTTAACGAAAGTGCGTTTGAAGCCCGTGTCCTGTATCCTTGTGGATATTTGGAAGTTAAAACACATTCAGATGCATGTGTGACAGCCTAAATCCCTGCCCTAAATTTAGACCCGCTGACTTCAGAGGTACATATTGTACATTAGCAAGCGTGTATTTGGTATGAACTAAGCTGAGATAAGCCTGTTCATACAGACGCAAGCACATGGGCATTCATTCCTTTTATCTAATGTATTTTCCTGGGATATATAAAAAAACAAAACAAAACACTCTGGCTGGAGAGATGGCTCAGCAGTTAAGAGCACTGTCTGTTCTTCCAGAGGTCCAGAGTTCAATTCCCAGAAACCATAGGGTGGCTTATAACCATCTATAATGAGTTCTGGTGTGCAGGCATGCATGCAAGCATGATACTGTATATATAATAAATAAATAAACAAATAAATAAATCTTTTTTTAAAAGCACCATATATATGCATGTATTTATTTTTCATATATTTGTATATGCATACACATTATGCAGAAAAACAGTATATATGCCATTTACATATTTGAATAGTACTGTGCCATATTTACACTCCTTATATGCCAGTGTTTATTGTTATATTTATGAATATTCTTTTTGGTAACTGCTCCAGGAGATGAGAACCAGGGCTTCAGGGAAGCTAAGATTGAGTCTCATAATTGAACCGTACCCCAAGTCCCACATACACCACCTATATGGACTATAGGAAATAGATTCTTTATAAACACTACCACTACCACCACATGTACAACTTAAGTCTTTTATTTTTAGATTTATTTATTTATTATTCATACAGTGTCTTGCCTGCATGTAACTTCTGCAGACCAGAAGAGGGCACCAGATCTCATTATAGATGGTTGTAAGCCACCATGTGGTTGCTGAGAATCAAACTCAGGTCCTCTGGAAGAGCAGGCAGTGCTCTTAACCTCTGAGCCACCTCTCCAGCCCACAACTTAAATCTTGGAATTCCAGTTTCAGCCTTTGTGTGGTATTTTGGGAGAAATACAAATGAGTGCGCTTCCTAGTCACCTTATTCCCTCGCTTTGCCTCCTCACAGTGAGGCAGGAAAGAAAGGGCCTGCACTGTTCCCCCAGCAGGACCGGGAGCTGGTGGCTGCGGTGGGTGAAGCCTGTGAGTTAGACCCGGGAAAGACGCCAGAGGCCCAGCTCTATTCCAGTGTGTTCTTCCGTGCTCCGGCTGGAACTCCAGCTTTTCACAGGCCCCTGTGGGCCACCCACATGCAAGTGTCTCCTCTGAGGAAGAACACTGGCTGCATACTCACCCAGGGCTCCTTTTAACTAGAAAGTAATAGACTGAGTCTTCATCTTCAGTCTAAAGTCCAGAAAATTCTTGTTATAAGAAGCAAATGTCCCATTAAAAAAGAAAACAAACCCATTTTATACACAGTTCTAACATCTCAGGGTTGAAATAGTGTGAGGAAATGTTGAGTGCTTGTCAGGAGTTCTCCACCCTTTAACTCTAACTCCACCCTCCCTCCAACACTGTTACCCCTTCTAGAAAAATAAAATAACCTGACAGTAATTCATTCTAGTCTAATCAAACTGCTGTCTCCTCCAGGAAAGAAGAAAGCCCCCAAATTATTTACACAGGAAAATACACAAACAGATGCAGATGAGAACACAAACTTGGCGAATGACTTAAGAGGTGGTATATTCCGGAGTAGGGGTACGGCTCAATTAAGAAACTGATGCTTAGCTCCTCTGAAGCCCTGGTCTCATTTCAAGGACCATTTCTCTCCAGAATGTTTCCTGGCACAAAAGGAAGCATTTTGGTCATGATGTAAGGGAATTTATTTTTACTGATACCGGGAACCACTAAGCTGGCTTAAATGTTTTTCAACTTTGGACCCATGAAATAGGATATGGTATACTAAAATTGTGCTGTTACCAGGCTCTCTAGCTTTATTTTGCTATTAGGGGAGGGCACAGCCAGGGATCATGTAGAAAGACTTCTGGACATCGCCTTATGTGTCCCTCTAGTGACCGTTGGTCCATTTCTGTGTTGCAAAGCCCATTTGGATGCTTCCGCTAATTGATAGTACCATATCTACAAGCACCATGTCAGCCCACCTGCCTCTAAGGTGTGAGCACTGAGGGCATGCCAGGAGAGAACAGACACAGCCTGGTTGCCTGTTTTCGAGCCACATTGCCCTCAGTCAGGGCATGAGAAGACCTTTCTAACTCTTTGTGTCATGGGCAGGAGTAGATGTAGTTAGCAACAGAAGCCACAGGATAATTGAGAGGATAGAAAAAAAAAAAAAAAAAACTGCCGTGGTTCAGCCAACTGTCCTCATTCTTCTGGTTTGGGATCCACATGGGGAGTGTTTGTTTCTGTTGCTGATTCTAGCAAGTCTTTATAGGAGCAGTGCATTTCCTACCAGCAGTCAATCAGCATTTATACCTCATCTAAGTGAGTGAGTGTGTGTGTGTGCGTGCGCGTGTGTGTGTGTGTGTGTGTGTGTGTGTGTGTGTGTGTGTGTGTAAGATAGAGGGGGTGGTTGACTTAATTATATAGATCAACTTGAAACTCTGAATCAGCTCTTATAGATACCTGAAGAATGAAGGTAAATAGGAAAATAGTAAAAGTCTGGTTCTCCATAACAAAACCATAATACTCCTGTGGCCCAGAAGCTGGTTAGAGGTACAAGCCTGGGGGCCTGGGGAGAAGGCTCAGGAGGTAAGAGCACTTACTGCTCTTGCAGGGGACCCCATGCTTCATTCCTCCCACCCACCCAGTGGCTCACGAGCATCTGTAGCCTCCGTTCCAGGGGCTCCTGTGTCGTCTTCTAACCTCCGTGGACATAGGCATGCAAGTGGTGGATGTACACCTTCAGGCAAGACACTTCCATGTGTAAACTATATTTTTTAAAGCTAAAGGCCTGGAAGTGGTCTTTCTCTACTGAGTGACATAAGCACATTCCCAGCTGACTCATTATTAAAGGTAGGGACCTAGTGGGACAGAGCTCCTAACTTGTTTGCTTTTTGTTTCTTGAGACATGGTTTCTCTGGGGTAGCCCTGGTTGTTTTGGCACTCATTCTATAGACCAGACTGGACTCAAACTCACAGAGATGTGCCTGCCTCTGTTTCCAGAGTGCTGGGGTTAAAGGCCTGCAACCACCACAGCCGAGCTGAGAATTCCCTAACTTTTAAGGTGGACACAAGTCATTAAAGACTTTGCTAATATGATTATTCAAGGTTGGTTTTATGCAACTGAAGAAATCGGATGTTTACTGCTGCTTTAATTTGTTTACCTTCAGAGGGAATATACACTGTGACAGAGTTCCTCCAACTCAGTAGCAGCCTGGCATGGACTGAGGCTTCCATTTACTCATCTTTTGCCTTGGGGAACTAGGAGAGACCAGACACTTACATAGTGGAGCCTGGCTACTCTTAGAGCAAAACACCAGCCAAGTCCTAAAGAGGCACAGGGTCAATTCCATTGGAAAGCAGGCCAGTATATAAGCTGATGACAAGACTACCATAGCAGGTGTAGGGGAAAGCTTTTTACTGTAACTATAAGGGAGAGAATAGCAGAGAAAGAATCTGAATCTAGAAGGCTGAACATGGCCAGCTGTGGGGAGAAGGGCAGAGAGGAAGGGACAGAAAGCAAGATAGAGTGTGTAACAGAGAAGACAAAGGGAGGGCAAAAAGGCAAGAATGGATAAGAAAAAAGCCACAGATCTGAGAGAGCAGGGTTATAAGGAGACTGAGACGCTGTGGGGGTGGAAGACCATGAGCTGCAGAAGTTTAGGGTAGAGGAGAGATGAGAAGAGCTGGCGGTACTGGGGGAGTCTGGAGGGCAGCACAGGATTTGGTACGCTAATAGATAACACAGGGACCACCCTGTGTCCCCTCTGCTAGTGACAGGGGGAATGGCTCCTTTGGTAGAGGGGAACTGGTTTTACAAGTTCCTAAAGAATGCTGGCTTTTGTTTAACCACTAGAGTTTGGGGAAATGGAGCTTCCTTTGAACCTGACAGTCAGGAGATGGGCAATGGGGACATGCGGGTTCTTTACATTTTCAGGAGTTGGGTTTAATAGAGTCATGGGCAGTGTGAAGACGAGGAAGTGTCCAGAGGCATCAGGCTTTTTTTTCCTTTAGCCCCACTAATTGATATTTATTGACCATTAGTGTGATCAGGGTGCTCTCAAAGAAGTCCAGGAAGAACCTTAAAATGATGTAGTTATCACCCTTCATTTTTAGGAAGCAGACATTTTTCCAAGCTAGGTGTAGTGGAGGCAGAGGCAGGCATAGCTCTGTGAGTTCAAGGTCAGCCTGGTCTGTAAAGCAAGTCCTGGACAGCCAAGGCTACACAGAAGAAACCCAGTCTTGGAAAAAAAAAAAAAAATACAATCAATCAATCAAACAAACAAAAAGTGCAACAAAGTCACTTTCTATTTGGTTCCTGCAGCATGCCAGGCTTTGGCCTAGTTCACAAGACTGGCCAAATTGAAATCCTTGCACTGGTTTGATGAGGGCTGACTGGGCTGGTATGAAATTTCAGGTTCTGACAGCTCTCTCAGCCTCTCTACCACTGCCCCCCTCCTCCAGCTCCCCTAGTGGGCCTCTGGTATTTATACTGCACCTGTATTGTACTAACTGTTTGTAATTATACACATATATTTGCTCACAAAAATCGTAGCTTCTTAATCTGCAGTTCATACAATGGAATACAGGGGTTGTGAAAACTTTGGGAGCACTGAAATGTTTTTGAATGTGGAATGACCAAACCCTGAATGACTCCAGGTTATTTCTGGCAGCTTCTGAACACATGACAGGCATTCTCTGTACAGCACGTGTTGCTGTACCACACAGTGCCAGCGGGTCCTCAGGTTCAAGACTACTGTATGTATAGTCTGCTCTTAGGAATATTATGGTTTTGTAGACTTTTACTATCTTCCTATTTACCTTAATTCTTCAGTATATAAGTACTGAATTAGTTATCTTTGCATTACGTTGTGTCAGAATATTTGATTTTAAAGATTGCTTCCTGAAGCCTGGGAGATGACTCAGTGGCTAAGAGTGCTTGCTGAGCAAGCATGAGGATCTGAGGAGCCACTTACAAAATGTCGGGGCATGATCACGTGATCACGTGTGCTTTCACACCAGCCCTGCGTAGAGGAGACTGCAGGTTCCTGGAGCTTGCTGGCTGCCAGCCTAGCTGAAATGAGAGGTTTCAGGAGAGACCTTGTCTCAGGGAAATAAGGTAGAAGGTGATAGACCAGGATACCTAATGTCTTCCTCTGCCACACGCACGCGCACACGCACACACACGCACACGCACGCGCACACGCACACACACGCACACACACGCACACACACAGAGAGAGACAGAGAGAGCGACATGAATTTTCTTAGAATTAGGACAGAAGTTCCACTAATTTCTTTCCTTAAAAAAAAGATTTATTTATATAATGTATGAATGTACATTAAATAATCTGCATGTCCACCTGCCTCCCAGAAGAGGGCATCAGATCCCAGTATAGATGGTTGTGAGCTACCATGTGGTTGCTGGGAATTGAGCTCAGGACCTTTGGGAGAACAGGCAGTGCTCTTAACCGCTGAGCCATCTCTCCAGGCCCCCAGCAATTTCTAAATGGCCCTAAACACACTTCTGCAGTTATGTACTATGTACTTAATGAAGTTTCATTCTCAGTTGATGATGAATAAATAAAGCAGTTTACTCAGAAAACATTAAAATATTTGACATATTAAGCATTTTAGCAGAGATTTAACTATATAAATTTTTTGTTTTGGTTTGTTTTGGCTTTTTTTTTTCTTTAAAGATTTATTTATTTATTATTATTATGTATACAGAGCTCTGCCTGCATGTACATCTGCACACCAGAAGAGGGCATCAGATCACATTATAGATGGTTGTAAGCCACCACGTGGTTGCTGGGAATTGAACTCATGACCTCTAGAAGAATAGTCAGTGCTCTTAAGCACTGAGCCAGTTCTCCAGCCCCATGGGTTTTGGGTTTTCAAAACAAGGTTTCTCTGTGTAGCCTTGGTTGCCCTGATCTTGCTGTGTAGACCAAGCTGGCCCAAACTCACAGAGATCTGCTTGCCTCAGCTTCTTCAAGTGCTGGGATTACAGGAGTGCACCATCACCTGGCTTAATTATGTAAATTTTATTGTGTAAGAATAATAATTTTAGCCAGGCATGGTGGCGGATGCCTTTAATCCCAACACTCGGGAGATAGAAGCAGGCAGATCACTATAAGTTCAAGGCCAGTCTAGTCTACAAAGTGAGTCTAGGACAGCCTAGGCTACACAGAGAAACCCTGTCTCGAAAAAAAAAGCATCTTGTTAGTGTGCAAGTTTGCTTTCATCTTTAATAAATGGAAAAGTTGTATTTATACCAAAATTGTCTTTCTAATAAAGAATTATTTAAAAAAAAATTTTTTTTATCCTTTGTCAGTCACTATTTGGTTTGTATACCTGCATTTTATGGCTTTGTACCTTTGGAAGCCTGAAAGTTTCCTGGGCAGAAAGGAGTCCAGAGTGAAGAAGGTTTAATAACTTCTTCTCTAAGTGAGTGTGTTCTCTCGTGAGGGCGAAGAGACCGGGTGATCATGTCTTACCTAAGCCACCAGTGTTCCTACCGCTGCTTCTGTGGTTAATGCCCTTTACAAACTCAAACAGAAGCTGTGCAGTTCCTGTGTGTGGTGTGCGTCCTCCCTCCCTCCTTCTCTCCATTGTTTTAAGATCATCCTTTTCCTTGGGACGGAGCAGGCTGTAAACCTTCAAGACCTAACCACTTGCTTATTTTAGATTTAAAGGCGCTCAGGGGCTCCGGTTACATAGAGAAGTGGGCCGAAGCCCGTCTCGTTGTTTCTCTTCTGTGATGTGGTCATTAAGGGTAGAGTGGGGTGAACAGCGAGGCGGGGACCCCATGCAGCCCTTTGGTTGGTAACCTTGGCTTTCAGGAAGGAGGCTTGGGCGTGCACTGCAGTGGCGCTCTTGGAAAAACCTAACCCAGACTGCTGCCCACACCAAACCCATCATGACCTCTCGAGCAACCTTGTTGCTGTGTTTAAGGACAAGAGCTGTTCCTCTCAGCTTTTCCCAGGGTGCAGCCGCCTCTGGCTCTCAGACATGTCAATGCTTGCTTTCTGTGTTTTCCATTGTACTCCACCCAGCTCAGTGCAGAGCCCCACCTCATACAAGATCTGGGTATGTGACCCTGGAACCCAGACAGCCTCGCACATAAATCTCCCTGGTCCACCTGCAGATCATCTGTCAGCAGCTCTGCTGCTTCTCCCTTGGTTGGGCTATTCTCACACATCTGTCAGACACAGGCCACTCTGGAAATGGAGAAATGACCCCGCTCCATCTCTGTGTCTTAATCTGTCTTTCTCTGTATTGTTGTTGCCTGCAGCCCAGGCTCTACTCAATCGGGTAATTTCATGAGCCCCAAAATAGTAATGAACAGCCCTGTCACTGCTATCACTGTGTCTCGGTCCATTTTCTGCTGCTTCCAGAGGAAACCATGGGCTACATACTTTTATAGACTGTAGGCTCACAGTTGTAGAGGTTGGGGTGCAGGAGAGGAGCATGTCACCAGCGTCTGGAGAGGCCCTTGATGTGATTTCATTACACGGAAGAATAAGAAAACACGTGCAAGTAAGCAAAGGGATCAAACACTGGATTCATTGTCTTTATCAGGAACCCGCTCTACCAGAAGCACTCTGTGCATGCTAGGGGGGGGGGTATTCTAATGCATAGCGCCGTTACAGTGGTGGGACAGCTGACCTTGGTTCTCAGCCTGACGCCCGTGGGAAAAAGGATCCTCCATTGAGGAGTTACCTGCATCAGATCGGTGTGTGGGCATGACTGTGAGGCCCTGTCTAATTGATGCAGAAGGCACCCACAGTGCCAACCCTGGGCAGGTGGGCCTGGGCTGTAGAAGAAAGATGGCTGAATGTGAGGTTGGGGACCAAGCCAGTAAGCAGCCTTTCTGCCTCGAGTGGCTTTTGGTCATGCCTTTTAATCACTGCAAGAGGAAAGCAGAGTAGGACAAATGGCAGGTGAAGTGTTACAATAAGAATTTTGGAAGGGACATTCAACCAGCAGAATAACCAGGTGGATATTTTTCTGGATGGGCATCCATTTTTGGGGTGTCGGGGACTGCACGTTTATGCCTTCCATTCATATCCTGAAGACCTGACCCCCACCATTAGGCCATTAAGAGGTAGGTTCTTTTGTTTGTTTTTTGAGATAAGAGTTTCTCTGTTACACAGAGCCCTGGCTGTGCTGGATCTCTTTGTAGACAAGGCTGGCCTCGAACTCACAGAGATCCACCTGCTTCTGCCTCCTGAGTGCTGGGATTAAAGGCCTGTGTCACCACTCCCTGCACTTTGCCAGTGAGTAGGTTTAGATAATATCATGACTATGGAGAACTGTCTCTTTGCAAAAAGACAGAGCCACTCCTCTTCCACGTGAGTTCCTAGGAAGGCCACTGGCAAGCTGGGAAGAGGACCTGACAGCATCCTGATCTGGGGTTTCTCAGCCTACAGAAATAATGTCCATGATTAGTTGACCCAGTGTAGAGCATTTTTGCTGTATCAGCCAAAGCTAAGATAACAAGACTTTTTCTACAGTAGCCTGTGCTTCCTGGAAGACAGTCAGACAAGCCCAGAGCTTTTTGATCAGCTTGACGTGTAGGCAGTTTTGTGAAGGTAAACACATATAAATTAGCACTGTTAAGCCGTTTCTAGGTGTTCAAATAAAAAAGCACAGGGCAGCCATGCAAGGGTGTAGATTGGACAGAACGATTTTATTTGTTAGGCAGATGACCTTGGGCAAGTCAGTCCACTGCAACAATAGCATATAATATATGTGAGGATATAATGCTATTGTGAGGGATAAAGCACCAGGTAACGCCATGCTTTGCACACATGTGCAGCAGACAGGAAGCCATCAGTTAGTGCTAATCATTGTTGCAATACCATTTTTGCTGGGCAAATGGGGTCCTCAGGTGATGAACAGTAGGATTGGGAAGTGGGGTATGAATGGGGCAGCTAGTGTGTCCTGGGAAATTTTGGAAGGAGGCAACCTATTAAGAGTTTCAGGAGGACAGAGTTGGGATAGGGCAAGAATAGACAGATATTAGGAGATTTGGCTTATGTAAGTTTATCTTTAAAGAAGAAAGGGGGTGGGGAGGGGAATGAGCAGGGATTAGGTCTGTTTCCTGCATGTACTCAGCCTGAGCTGGAGTAAACCCTGAATTTTTATTTCCTTGACTATAAAAATGACACAGAAAATACCAAATAACAATGCAGAGTCAGCATCGTTAAGAGTTACAAAAGGGACAACTTAATAAAATGCATTAAGGGGCTGGAGAGATGGCTCAGAGGTTAAGAGCACCATCTGCTCTTCCGAAGGTCCCGAGTTCAATTCCCAGCAACCACATGGTGGCTCACAACCACCTATAATGAGATCTGGTGCCTTCTTCTGGTGGGCAGGCACACGTGTGAGCAGAATACTGTATAAATAATAAATAAATCTTTTTTAAAAAATAAAATGCATTAAACATGGGAGAGTGAGAGAAAGCATGAGTAAAATTATGATGAGATGAACATCGCAGAGTCTAAGAAAAGGCCTTATCTGTCTAAGATTGTAATTCTCTACCCTCCATACACAGTGTTTAAGAGTCCCCAACAGTTGACCGAGGCAGAAATCCAGGGTCAACGTGTCCATCTCCTTGCCTTCCCCCAAGTGCAGAGAACGTTCTTTAGGTCTTTGGTTCCAATACCTGAGACAATTCATCATGTCCCCAAACAATGACAATTAAAATAATAACAAATGGTAGCAGCAATAGTAAAACCCCAGTTGTTTATTTATTTTATATAGTGTTCTTCCTGCAAGTATACCTGCACACCAGAAGAGGGCACCAGATCTCATTATAGATGGTTGTGAGCCACCATGTGGGTGCTGGGAATTGAACTCAGGACCTCTGGAAGAGCAACCAGTGCTCTTAACCTCTGAGCCATCTCTCCAGCCCCTTGTTTAGTATTTTTTATATGTTTGACACTATTAACTATGTTTGACACTATGTTTGACACTGTTAACACCATTAAGTACTATTAACTATTAACACTATTAACTACTTTATAGACCTTATCCAAAGCAAGTATTATTATTCCCAGTTTAGAGGTAATTAAGGTATAAAGTGCTGGTGGATGCCTTTAATCCAAGCAGAGAGGTTGGAAGATTGCAGCAATGTTGAGACCAGGCTGGGCTACATAGTAAAACCCTATTTCAGACAAGTAAAATAAAGGATTTAGGGAGAGTACTCAGTGGTAAACCACATCTCAGTTTGATGCCCAGAATCCATACAAAAAATGCTAGGTGTGGTGACAGTAGGACCCAGAGCTTGTTGGCCATCCAATCTTTCCTGATTGAGATGCTCCAGGCCAGTGAGAGATCCTGTCACCAGGAAGGTGGATAGTGTTCCTATGAATGCCATCGAAGTTTATCCCTCTGACCTTCAAACACATGCCATAATTATCGAGATAATTAAGTTGAGGTTTAGAAAAAAAATTCCTATGTGCCTCTTAGCTAGCAAATGATAGTTATATTTAATCCATAATTCTTTCTCCCCAAAGCCCTTTGTGCATTTTGCTGATAATGTAAGGAAAACATGCTTTCCCCTCTCCCATCGCTTCAGCTGGGTTCCTCATGTGGAAGCATCCTTGAGGATGTGGTAAATGACTAAGAAGTTAATATTCCAGTATATCTTCACCTTTTATAGCTCTTGTTGCTGGAAAATTTAGACCTACACTGTCTTTAATCACCACCACATCACATGCTCTTTCCAACCCAGAGACTGCGATAACAGCAGAGATAACCTGCCATACTTAGCCTTAGCTTCGCATATTTGTTCTTTTATTTGAACACAAGAGAATGTGTCATTCTGATCGCATTCATGAGGAAGCCAACCCAGGGTCTTAACAAAATACCCTGCTAGTAAGTAACAGAACTCTGTGTCCATTTGGACTATTCCAACCTCATAAAGAAAAGAAGTGTGAAGATGTTAGTTAGACCCAGCACTGCTTGTATCCTGTGCACAGTGCGCATGCCATGGCCAATGGTGGAGAACTTGGGAGGTGGTGATGTGAGTTGACCTGGAGATGCTAACTATGCCCGCTTGGTTTATACTTAAAATGATTTCTGTGTCACATGTTCATATAGCTAAATCCTGAAACTTGGTAGAAAAGAAACTGGAAGGTTTACTCTTGAGTGGTAAGGCTGGCATTGAAGGAGAGAGGTGTCAGCTGTTAAACTCCTATCACGGCACAGAGGTTTCTGAATGTCAAGTGTTAAGCTCGTCTGCGTTCAATATGAATTTTGCTGTGACTCTTGAATTCCCTCAGGCAGGCTTCCTGCCTGTGCCTGTCAGCTTCATTGTTAGATATTTTAAATAAAGCTTTCCCTAACATAAAAACTCCTTCCAGCCCTTCCTTTTAGGAAGCAGTCGCAAATAAAGTGCGTACTGGGCCTTTGCAGTTGCGTGTCTTTTACCCCTTTTCCAACTGCGCGCCCACCCCCCACTCTTCATCCTCAGAAGTGTAAAGGTAAGGTACAAACGTGCCTTCTAACAGGGCTCTGGGGAAGTACGCAAATGACAGAAGTGTCTATGCGAAGAAAATTAAGGGAGGGGAAAATCAGCGAGAAGGAAACCCATTGATGTTGTGATGAAACGTTGTCACTGGAGATGATGACAAATTAGAGTCAGTTCCCATGGGGACCACACACTACCCTACTGATCATTTGACCCATGGCTGGATGTCGGCTAGCCTAAGAATTGACCCAAAAGATGACAAGATGGTTTTAGTCCCGTGGTCTCATCAGCATTCAGGAGCCCCTTAGGGGATGACGGGGAGAGGATAAAGAAGGATAAAGATGAAAGCCAAGCTGTGGAAAGAAAAAATGTTTTTAATTATGCTGAGGAGGATGGCGGGTCCACCTGTAGCTTTTTGCTGAGAATGTCCTTTGTTTCCGCCTGTCTGCGGAGATCATGGCAGGGGACAACCCCAGTTTCTGTGTGGCCTCTTGGAAGTGTCCGCCGGCGTAGCTTTCCCCCCTTCAGTTTAACAGATACATTCAGGCTTTCATCTCTCTCTGGCATCTTGAAGAGATTCTGTTACGCCTGCCCAGCAACCTGGCTTTGGTTAGCGTGCTAAGAGAAATTGCTTTTAGAAAGGGGGAAAATGGATTGTTATGTGAGGCTTCCACAGTGAGCCACCAGTCCGCTCCTTGGTGGAGGATATCGAGGGCCTGTCCCTGGATGTGGGGGTCACTGGACTCTGGCCCTTTCCATGCCCTCTGCCTCCGTTCCTCCAGCTGGGGAGCTATAACTGGTTTTTTCTTTTGCATCATAGTGTGTTATAACGGGGTTTAGTCAGATTTAAAAAAAAAAAAAAGCAAAATACTGAATCCTGAAACTCATTCCCTTAGGGAAGGGAGTGGTTTGTTCCCTGTATTCTCTGCCTGGGCTATAAAACAGTGACTGTTAGAGGTGCCTGAGTTGTCAGAACAACAGTAATTTGGTCTGATACCACTTAGGCCATGGTCAACATAGTCGGGACTTTGTTTTGCGGGGCTGTATCATGTCATACTCAACCCCATTCCTTTAAATGTGGGTACTTTTATAGGAATTATGGAGAATTCTGAATGAAATTGTATTTCTAACAATCCCAGTTTTTATTATGAAGAGGCTGCATCAAGTATGCTATCCTTGCAAAAATCTCACAGCACTTGTTAAAGTGGATTTAAAAAGAAACCACCGCGGATGCTGGCCATGTAGCCTGGCGTATAGGAAGCCCTGGGTTCACTCCCCAGCGCGCCATATAAACCAGATGCGGTGATGCATGCAGTCTGGAGGTCGAAGTAAAAAGATCAAAAGTTCAGGCCGGACGTGTTGGCACATGCCTTTAATCCCAGCACTTGGGAGGCAGAGGCAGGTGGGTCGCTGTGAGTTCAAGGCCAGCCTGGTCTACAAAGCGAGTCCAGGGCAGCTAAGGTTACACAGAGAGACCCTGTCTCAAAAAAAAAAGATCAAAAGTTCAAAGTCACCCTCAGCTACAATGCTTTCCAGGCCAGCCCGCGTTACAAAAGACCCTCTCGCCTAGAAAAAGGAAAGCTGTGTAGGGTGGGGGGCCGCATGGTACATTTCCAAGAGAAGTAGTGAGGCTTAGAAGTTAGAAGCTTGTCCTCTGAGGCGAGATTATTGAAAAAGTGACTTAACCCTCCAATGTCTGCCTCTGGGAAGGAAGGCTTGCACCCCACAGGGTTTTATTTTGTTTGTTTTTAGCAGGTACCAGCAGTCCTCCAAACCTAACTCAGCCTTGGGTACCTGGCGATCCATCATGGGATTACTCCGCACCCAAATAAAGGGGTTTTATAAAGGATTAAATTGATGTATACACATGTAATGCTTAGTGCAGAAACTTCACAAAGCATTCGGCAAATGTTGGCTTTTTTATTTTTATTTTTTCCTTTTTCTTTTAATGTGGCAAGATAGGATGTCACATGAAAGATTAGGGCAGTTGATCAAGACAAGAAAAAAAAAAGCATGTGACTGAGACCTTTTAACTGTCATGGCTAGCTGGACTCCATATGTAGCTACTGTGCCCACTGCTGAGGAGGGCAGCTTGGGGAATGAGGTGTATATTCTGTTAATTTAGCACGTGCAAGGCTCTAAGTTTTGGTGAGAGTTGGGAGGTGGCAACTTGAGGTAGACCCTAACCAGGAAGCCAAAAGCAGGCATCCCCCAAGCTCTTATCGGCCAGTAACTCCAGCCGCCCACCCTCTGCATGGATTCTGCAGCCAGCCCTGGGCTGGGCACTTTCTAACATTCTGTTCTATGCCCTGTCTAATTACATGTAGCCTGTGACATTTGCCATGCAGTCTCCTTTGAGGCTACATTTGCCACTTCTCAGTGTGCTTTGCCTGAGCCAGTGAACAATTCAAGTTCTACAGACAAGACAGCTCCGAGTTAAGAGAAGGAACTGGGTCTTTCTATTTCTTTCTGGCTTTGTGCTAACCACTTAACCTCATTAACATAAGACAGGAACGTTTATACTATAGAGTCCTGTGTCTGGCATATAGCAAATTTCTCTATATGGTAACTGCTAGAATTTTCTGATGACCCCCCCCCCCCCCGATATCTCTGTGCAATAGGCTTGCAGTCTGTCTACAAGTTAAAATGTTGGTTATTGAGATGCTGTGCCTGTACTTGTGCAGCTTTGTGTAGCTTGCCTTAAGCATGCTTGCCCTAGGAGGAGATTTAGCCTATTCTTTGATGTTTAATTTAACTATCACTAGGGGGAAATTACCTATAACTTAGTGGCACAAACACCTATGTGTTTATATTTATGGACTGTACTGGTAAAGAGTTTGGACCAGGCCTACAAGGATGGCTTATCTCTGTTCTGTGCTGTCTGCATAGATAGCACGGCAGACTCTGGAGGTTATAGTTTCTAGAAGCCTCTTCTTAATCTTCCTTTGTAATGTTTGTTTATGTGTGTGAGTATTTTGCCTATATGTGTGTGTATGCACTACATACGTGCCTGGTGCCCTCAGAGTTCAGAAGAGGGTGTCTGATCCCTTGGAACTGAAGTTAGGGATGGTTTTGAGACACCATGTGGATGCTGGGAATCGAACTCAGGTCCTCTGTAACAATAGCAAGTGCTTTTAACCACTGAGCCATCTCTCCAGCCCCTTTCGATACCGCTGGTGACCAGCACTTGCAGGGTTCTGGAATCTGAGGATGGAGATGTGGTGTCAGCAAAAGTGAAGACATTGACCACCGTTGACGGTCAAGCAAATGCCGCCCCCGTAGCTCATGCGGTCTTTATTCATGTAATCACAAGCCAGCTTTCCTGAGCAGTGTTGCTATTGTTTGTTTAACTCAAGGAAATCATAACATCAATATTATAAAAGCCTCATCACTGCAAAAGCCCCCAATAGTTTCCCTTCTTCCTTTTCCCCTCCTACTGGGTCAGTATCCCCCTCCCCCCCAAAAAAACATATTTTGCATTGCAAAGCACAAATTTCAGAAAGCCAAAAATAAATGTCTAGCCAGGAGTGTCCTGTGGACACGAGCACAGACCCAGATGACAGCAAGTGCAGTTACACAGCTGGGCAAGGTGAGGGACAGATTAACCATTGTGGGTCTAAGTCCTGTCATCAAATTGTGCCTCTTTGTCATGATACCTTTTTTAATTGCAGACAGAGACCACACTTATTGCACCAAGCAGCCTTTCCTGATAGGCACCCATCAATTCTTAATACCATCTCTCAAGATCAACTTTTTAAATCTCTTGATCAGACACAGCTTCCCTTGAATGGATAGGCAAGCAAGGTCCCACTGCTCTTCCACACTGCTACATGTTCCTTCAGTGTGACTATAGCTGTCTCTCGAAGGACATAATTACATGTCCCCAAATGCCCAGGATTAATGGTCACATCTGGAGAATTGATAGAGGTAGAGGGAGGAGAGGACATTTTTAAAGAGTTTTGAGAAATACATAGAATCACCCAAGGGGCTTTCAGCCTGCCTGACCCTGGCTTTGCCCATGACCAACAAAGAGGACCTCAGTATAAACAGCATGAGGAAAGGAAGGAGAGCCTCGAGCACACACAACCTAAGTAATAAGCCTAGAGGCCACCAAATCCATCACAGGTCCTTGCCAAGTAGGAATGGCTTTCCCTGGGCATGGCCATGTCCAGTCCCATCAGTGAAGTGTTCGTGCCATTCTGCGGATGCCGCATGGCCACCACCAAGAGGTTCTTGACTTGTGCCCAGATAGGATGACTCAAGGACGTGCTCAAGCCTTCAATTAGGCTGAGAACTAAACACATGACATCGTCTTCCCTGTGTCTTTGGTTTCTTACAGAATGGTAGCTCGGAGCTTCCATGAAGGGTGAACAGGTAGAAGCTTTGTGATCTTTGTAACCCAGGCTTGAAAGTTAATAGTATCAGTTTCTATGTACTCCACCAAGGAAAGCCGTCATAAGGCCATTTGGATTCCAGCAGTAGACTACGGGGACATATTAGATCCCACTTATTAATGGAGAGATGCATTAAAGAATCTCTGCAGATTTTTATATGTTGGAGGCATGTTTGTGTCTGGGGAAGATGTGTTAGAGTTCCCCACCTGTAGTGAGTGTCTGCATCCTTCCTATCATGAGGTGAAACTCGCCCCCACCACATATTCCTCTACCATGATGTTTTCACCAAGTGACCACGGATGGAAAAACCCTCTGTAGCTTTAAACTAGTTTCCGCCGTGAAGTTGTTCCTGTCAGACACTAGGTTTGGATGATGGTGGAACTAGCATTAACTACATTTATGTATCCCAGTCCCCATTTGTGGATATTGACATTTGAATTTAATCTAATTATAAGACGCTGTTTTGGGGTAAACATTTGAAAATGCAGGACTCTTTCTTAGCTCAAGGCTTGTAAAGAAACAGGCAATGGGTCGTATCGAAATAGATGGCATTTCAAAGGTCTGACTCTTGAAAGTTGGTACATGGCAAATGTGCAGCCTTGGAGGATGTCCCACATGGAGGTGGGTCTTAGGAGGGCACGTGTTTGTCGTGAGAGTTGGGCAGGTCTCATGCCCATTTTCAGGTGACTTGGTGAGGATTATTGTTTGGAAGTTCAGTTCTTTCAAGTGCACCTTATCTTCAACCTCTTCCCAGATATTTATTCCCACGTAATGGAACACATCCTTGACATTTCCTGGTAGAAATTCATGGTATTTAGCTTATCAAAAGTCAATAGCTAAAAAGAAAAGATAAAACCTGTCTTTTGATGGAGTTGTACACTTAAGATATATGCTGGGTTAGGGAATGTGGCTCAGTAGTAGAGCCTGCGCCTTGCATGAAGGGACCTGAGTTTGATCCTGGTGGCCTGATGATTTATTGGTAGGTGGATAGGTAGGTAGGTAGGTTTATAGATTGTATTTTAAAAGAATTGTTGGTTACTAAAAATAAATTAAAAAATAAGGTTGGTAATTTCTAGGAGTACATTTTGTGACTAGGTAATTGTAGTTAAAGGAACCTATCCTACACACTGTAGAATGTTTAGGGGCTTTCTTGGCTCCTACTGTCTACTGGATAGTAGTTTCTACCAAGTTATGACAACCAAATTTCTCTCTAAACATCGCCATGTGGGACAACATGCTGTCTAACTTGAGGTGTGAAGCCCATTAGTAATGGTGCACACCTTTAATCCCAACACCCAGAAGGCAGAGACAGGTGGATCTCTATGAGTCTGACTGAGGCCAGCCTACTCTACTGAGCAAGTTCCAGGATAGCCAAGGCTACACAGAGAAACTCTGTCTTCAAAATAACAACAATAACAAAATAATAATGAGTTGAGGTGTGAACTCTGAGTATACTGTACATATTGCCTCAGTGACCTCCACAGAGAAAACCCATATCTCTCTACAGTAAGAACCCCCAGAGAGTAGGATTGTAGGTGGATGTGGTAATTTCCCAACCATATAGCTCTTCTCTTGCAAAGAGAACCACCAAACAATCAAATTATTTTCATATTCTTTTCTATGTCCAGGAAAGACTTTATTGGTATAATTTTTAGGAAAACTTACAAACTTCACTTCTTTGTGAATATCACTGAGGGGGAAAAAACTGTCTTGAAAACAACAAATGGAGATATTCTGCAAGCCTGTGTTCCTGCCTGTAGGCTACTACACGGTATGAGCCGCGTGACCCAGGGGGCATGATTAGTTCTCTGCTAGTGTGCTGTTAATGAATAGCTCTGCAAAACCAATTAGCCATAATTCTATCAGTCATCTCATTTGAGTAACATTTTGTTGAAGGGGAAGACAAACAACACTGTTTTCCTTGGAGATCTATAATTAAGCTGTGGTATCTGATAGGAACAATTCAGGGAAAAGCAGTATGCTTGCCAATTTGCTTTCCTTATTCCCACATGAAAGTAAATTGTGATGAAGTGTTCTGTGCACAGCATTTAAAAAAGACATTTGTCCATCTTAATGGCATAATGGGTCACATCCAATATTCATTTTGTTTTATATATGCTTCTGCATTGTACTTCCCGAGAGAATTGCCATTCACATACAAGGCAGTGAATGGTGGCCCCAAGGGCTATACAGCAGAAAGCGCTGAGTGACACTTCCCTTCCTTCGTGTACTCCGAATCCCACCCATCATGTGACTCCAGAACCAGAAAAGGCCCCTCCCTCTTTTTTCTCCTATCATTATTTGCTCTCATAGCCACAGTGAATTCTGTCACGCTGGCAGTAATGATAATATCTGAAGCCCCCATTTCTGTTTTGCAGCAGCGAACTTGTGACTATGCATCATTCCATTGAACTTGGACAATTAAGACGTTAGAAATACAGCTTATTACTGTCTAAATTTCCTAGCATGATGTCCAAGTGTTTTGCAACTTTTGTCCTGCCCACGAAGTAAAGATGATTTGGGAGTAGTTTATATGTTACCTAAAGCTTAATGTACGTATCTCAAGATGCAAATTAATTAGTTTATCAGGAAAGGGAAAATAAATGGGTGATTTATTTTGCTCCCTATCATTCACAGCTAGCCAAAAAAATCCGAGAGAAGTTCAACCGTTACCTGGACGTGGTCAATCGGAACAAGCAAGTTGTAGAAGCATCCTATACCGCTCACCTGACATCCCCGCTGACCGCCATCCAGGACTGCTGCACCATTCCACCTTCTATGATGGAGTAAGGCTTGAGCATTCTCTGCTGCTGATGCTGCTGATGATAGATTAAGAGCTAGCTTGCTTATTCCTCCACATTCAGAATGCCCATGTTTGATTACTGCAAAGTACATAGTAGCTTCCCATTTGTTCAGGGCATTGATATATTACATTTTCTGTATTTGAACGTGTTGGCTTCTGCCCATGAACCTCCCCTGCACTTGCTTGCCTTGGGAACTTCAGTTAATGTTCATTTGTGCATTATTATTATTATTATTATTATTATTATTATTATTACTACTACTACTACTGCTGCTGCTGCTACTACTACTACTAATTATACCCCCAAAGAAATCATTATCCCTCAGGTCTGTTTCCATAGTTACTTCATAGCCTTTCAAACACTCAGAGCACCACACCTTGCTGGTGAGCATGCCTTGCCTGCCCTGCTGCTCAGAGAAGGAAGAAATTCTCCATCTCCCCCTCTTACCTTTAGCACTTGGCACTTGGCTTTATTAACTGTGCATTAATGTCGGACTGATTTGTACCTGTGGTAAGTAAAGGAGTTTTAACTCTCAAGAACTGTATAAGACATAATGCTGCAGACTGAATTCAGGGCATTACTCATGCAAGGCTTCTGTTGGCAAATATGGAACACCAGGCAGGGCAAAATGTGACCCAGAGCCATGATGGGATCCCCTAAAGCAAAGAGCCTCACCAGGCAGATTATGTCAGACATGTCTGTAGACTTGTTTTCTTAACAGTTAAACTTTATTATGCAACCCAACTAGCTTACACAAAAGGGAAAAAAGGTTAAAGGGAAAAAAGAGTAAACTTTCTGGTATCTGTTCCACGGGACGGATCCCTAGGTGTCTCTGGCCTGCGTGCTGGTCCAGCCTGTTCGCTGATCCATGTGTGCTCAAGCCCAGTCTCAACCAGTGGCTGCTCTCTCCTCTCTGCCTGCCTATGTCACCTGCCAAGGGTGGTCTCCTTCTCCCATTGAGGGTTGATTAGAAAAACAATAGTCCAGGTGGAGTCCCCAGGTCCGCTTCCTGAATTCCAGGCCCAGGATGGCTCCACCCAGTCTATCTCAAGGTATCCATGGTGTGTCCAAGGGTAAAGCCCACCAAGACTGTTTTCACCTGTGACAAAGCTTACAGTCTTTCCCACACATGTCCCTGAAGGCACACATGGAAAGTTATTCTGGTACCATTTAGGAAAAAGCATGTAAACATTACCGGTGTCTCCCAGGCAGGTGGGTTAGTTTGGAAAACTGAACAACACCCTTGCATGTGAGATGGTGAGATGCAGTCAGGCTTTAGAAGCTGGTTTGTGAGCGTGACCGTGCAGATACACACATGTGCATGCAGTAAAGGTTCAGGGAGGCTTGTATCAAAGTGTTTTGGCATAAGGACAGTGATTCCCATTTTGAGTGTGATTATGAGGCTTCAGTCTGAGATACTGGGAGTCCCTGTGACAAAGCCAATGTTCTTAATGTAATGAACAGTTACTGTAATGGAACAGAGAATACAGTTTCTCCTCCATGAGCTTCTAGTGTAGTTTGAAGATTCAAAAGACCTTCACTGTCTCTAGGAAGATTCACATAGTCGGTGGCTTAGTACAAATGGATGCTCCCTCAGAGGTGGCCTTCTGTACCAAACGCTGAAGGTGCACACCACCCTAATTCAGAGGTGACTGGAGCCAGTACGTGTCACTGTGTCAAACCGGGTAGATCTGCAGATAAAGCTGCATAGTCAGATGTACAGGGTTCAAAGCAGAGACCTCAGGCGGAGCATTAAGCTGGTGTTGGCGGCAGCTGTTTACAGCCGGCAGGACCAAGCAACGGGCACCTTTCTCTTACACTCAGTTTGCTTGGCTTAGAATTCCGTTTGCTCCCCTCACCTCCCTACCCCCCCTCCCCACCTCCCACCTCCCCCCGCAGAAAAAAATATATGTAGGGATTTTTAGATTAATGGTGTCCAAGTCTTTGGCAAGGCACACATAATTTTTCAGATTGCAAGGGTTCCTATTTTTCAACAAAGATTCAAGATGGAAGTGGGAGACAGTTGTTGGGGGAAACCAGGTAGGACTCCTTAGATAGCTGCCCTGTTCCTCTGCTTTATAGCAGGCTGTGGGCATCTCTTGGTGGCAGCATCCTGGCAAGCATGTTCACGACGCTCTTTTCCTACATCTCATTTCACCCACGTCTACATTTTGAATCTCACGGCACTCACAATGGAGCTAAGGGCGGAAGGGAGGAGTGCCCTGTCTTGTCCACCAGCCAGATAAAGGCATGGCTAACACAGTTGGGGTCAGATCAACTTTGTAACTGGCAGGTTGGTCTTGGGAAGTCATGTGAATTCTGAGCCAGTGAGGAGAGAGGAATGAAAGTGCTCACTCCCAGGGCTGCAGCAGGGGAGAGCTGTTAGCTTGTGCTCAGACTTCTAGAAGGGGTCCTTGAGGCAGGGTCTGGCCTGAATTTGCAATGCAGCCAACTCTGGCATTGAATTCTTGCTCTTCCTGCTTCCCACACAGTGCGCTGAAGTCACAGACCGGTGCCACAGTGCTTGACCATTTTTTAAAATGGATTCTTATGCATTTATTTCAGTGTTATCCTCTGTGTCAGGATACTAGGCTTGTTTTCCTTATGGTGACAATATCACCATTTAAAGGAAGTATAGCAAATAAAAATTCATTTTAAGTGAAAATATTAAGTGAACATGACCAAAGTGTTGAAGAGGATCAGCATGGTGATGGTTGAAATGTGGGAAAGCAGACTTAATGGAGTCGGGGTATAGCTCAGCAATAGAAGCCTAGCGTGAGCGACGCCCTGAATTCAGTCTCCAGCATTGAGTACCCCCAAATTATTACAAATGTCCTTCTGCACCAGCAGTTCTCAACCTGTGGTCTCCGACTCCTTTGGGGGTCACCTAAGACCATCAGAAAACACAGGTATTTACATCATGATTCATAACAATAGCAAAATTACAGTTATGAAGTAGCAACAAAAATAATTTTCTGGTTGGAGGGTCACCACAACGTGAATAACTGTATAAAAGGATCACAGCATTAGAAAGACTTAGTTCTAAAAGCAAACTCTTGAAGCTTTTGTGCCCAAGGCCTCTATCTGCATATACAAGTATACCAATACCATTTTATAACAAACATAAACAATCAGATCCCAGATAAAAATTTCTGTACTCTTTGTTCTAGAGCCTTCCATCACTAAGATGAGTTAGAATTTGGACAGTGCTTTTGTAAGCAATTTTAACCAGTGGCATATCTTCACTTTCTGTTTCAGGCCAGACTTTTCAGTCCTACTGACTTATACTCTGTTTGTTTGTTTGTTTTCCCTTAAGATTTAATAATTTTTTTTAAAAAAAATGTAGACTGGCCTGTTCTGGAAAGGAGCTATAAGAAATATAGTGGCAGGCTGGTGAAAGCTCTCAGCTAGAAAATGTGCTTGTCATAAAGCCTGATAACGTGAGTTTGCACTCCATAACGGTGGACAGAGACCGCCAACTCCACACAGTTGTCCATTTACCTCCTCTGTATGCTGTGGTACCACATGCGCACACACATGCACACGCACATGTGCGCTCTCTCTCTCTCCCTCTCTCTCTCTCTCTCTCTCTCTCTCTCTCTCTCTCTCTCTCTCTCTC
>OU015743.1:160187768-160212306 GCA_907169655.1 Acomys percivali
CTCTCTCTCTCTCTCTCTCTCTCTCTCTCTCTCTCTCTCTCTCTCTCACACACACACACACACACACACACACACACATATGCACACACACACACAGCATCAATGAATGATTAATAATCTTAAAAGGACCACGCTTACCAACTCAGCTGTAAGAGAGCTGACGCAGGAGGATTGTGAGTTCATGACCAATCTTGACCCTGTGGAGAAGAGTGAGACCCTCAAGAAGGAAGGCCGGGGGACGGGGGGTGGGATATTATCTGTTATATAGCATCCCCTGCACAGTACACCTGAGAGTGACTTTGTGACCTCCTGGGAAGAAAGCTACAAAGTGGCGAAAAATTGATTTTCAAATGAGTTTGGTACTTCCCTTCTGAGATTAACCAGCTTTGCGTATCCTCACCCAGGAGCCTTGGGAGTGAGTTTGCAAGGGGCCTTGCGTAGCCATCAGCCCCTTTGTCTGTGTTTATTGAAGGGATGATCCGAAGCCGATACTGTGGAAAAACAAACATGTTGAGGCTTAACCTAAGGCAAGCTCATTTTCAGGGTCTACTTTGCAGTAACAGGTGCAGGGGTTCTTTTGTTCCTCGGTTTGTTGTTGTTTGTTTAATAGTACTGGGGATCTAACCTATGCCCTATACATGCTAAAAGCAACAGTCGTGGGAGGCGGGGCCATCGGCTCCTGTGACAGTCTCCTGCCCTGCTTGCATTGCATTGGCTGGGGGCTAAGACACAAAGAGCTGTGGACGTGGCAACATGCTTCTGGGTCGTATCTGACCTTAGGTGCCTTTTTTGACCCCTAAAGATATTTAAAATGATTGTCCCCCATGTCAATTTCATAACCAACATTAGAATTTTTAGAAGATTATGTATTTTGAAAATCCAAAGGTTGGGTTTTTTTTGCCTTTCATTTTTGGTTTTCTCTCGCAGAATCAGAGCATCTGGCCACAGGAAGAGCCACTCTGTCTTCAGAGACTCTCCCGCCCATCAGCCTTGCCACTTGTTCTACCCGATTCCCTTGACTTTTACCCTGGTTGGCCCACACTGACATTTATGTTTTCAACTCTGGCTTTTTAAAGATGGATTTCCTACATCATAGATTTAGCCGTGTGCATTCCCTGCTATGCCAGTTTCAACTTCCCCTTCCTATTCGCTCAGGCTTTCGGGAATCCAGCCTTCAAACGCACCTCACTAAATCACTTGTCCCCAAGACCTGGCTTGAGCTTACAGGCTCTTGTTGTGTGTGTCAAGAACCGCCCATCTGTGGACAAGCCCTGCTGCCCTGGGCTTTTTATATAACTGAATCAATCATTTTATCTTTAATATTTCAGAGCAAATTTCTTCTGTTTCCAATTCCTTTTATAGACAGCATTGCCTTGATATCATTCTAATTTTTTTCTTTCTTTTCTTTGCTTTTTTTATGTTTTTATTTTACAACAAGGAAAAATATAAATTGGAAAGTAAACAGTAAGATACATACTTGGGAGGCAGAGGCAGGCGGATCTCTGTGAGTTCGAGGCCAGCCTGGTCTACAAAGTGAGTCCAGGACAGCTAAGGCTACACAGAGAAACCCTGTCTTGAAAACCAGCCAAACAACCAAACAACCACAATAAGATACACTTAGCCTTTTCTGCTTCTGTGTATCTTCGTGAGGGGAGTCGGTGCTGTTGGATTCACTCATCTTGAGTTTGCTAATTGGCTAATCACAGTAGGAATTGGTGTCATAAGCAAAGCAAGGCTCACTGTGAGGCAATAAATAGTTTCTTTCCAGGGCATTTCACCTTGCCCCTTACAGCCGAGCGGCTTCAGCTGAATAGATAATTCTCTCGTGCTCATCGGAGCAACTTTAACAGCTCCACTGATTCTCAAAAGTGAAGAAACTCTTGGAAACACCTTTCAATTGGATTCCCTCTATTTTTCAGGAACTCTTTGAGTTGGGGCATCTACTGAGCGTGCAGTCACTGGAAGGCAATTTCCATTACAGCCCATTTCTAAGCCAAATTTAGTGCACTCTCGGGAGTTAACCCTGAGAACTTCACAGTGGCAGGAGGCATGCCATAGCACTGGGCTTCTTGGGGCATTGAGCTGTAGACCAAGCAATTAGCTTGAGTTATGTTTCAAGAAGCATGGTTCTTGGTTATAATTCTCAGTACCAGCCACTGTTACAACCCTCAGTGTCCGGATTATGCAGACCACCAGAACACAGAGTTGGTTGTGTGAGTGTTGGGGTGGTGGGGGGGGGAGGGTGAGAGAGAGAGAGAGAGAGAGAGAGAGAGAGAGAGAGAGAGAGAGAGAGTGATTTACTTAAAGGAGTTGACAGATGTGATAATGTAGGTACAAGTCCAAAGCCTGCTGGATTGGATGGCAGGTTGGATACCCAAAGAGGAGTTGCCATTGAAGTCCGTAGGTGGTGTGCTAGGGGAATCCCTTTTTCCTAGAGAGGTCAGTGTTCTAAGAAGATCTTCATCCAGTTTATAGGCCCATGAGGTCTTGTGCTATGGAAATCAACCTGCCTTCCTCTGAATCCATGTTTTATCTGCTTGTCCTTTAAAGATAGATCCAGAGTGGTGTTTGACATTCTATTTGGATACCACAGCCTGGCCATGTTGATGTATCCAACCAGCCACTGTTCCCTTAAGGAAAGGATACATAACCTACCATAGCACTACTTTTTTTAACTATAGATTTTGACAGTGAGTATCTGCTCAGACGTCTGTACCTTTCTTCCGTGCTCTCACACATGCTTTCTTTGTAGAACGTTTAGAGCTGCCCGGGAGACAACCATAGCATCTCAGAAGTTAGTTTTCCACACAAAGCGGCATGACTTAAATGCTTTCTCTTAGTGGGCTTGGGTCCCGGTGTTACCAATGTCACATGAGCCAGGAACAAGTCAGGGAGAGACTGTCCCAGTGATGAGCATGCTGACTCATAAATAACCTGGATTCTAGAGTAGGCTCCTTAGGCATGTATGGTAGATTTAGAAGACGTGGTACCTGTTCTTAATAGACTTAGCTTCAAGGTTTGTTTTGGGGGGGGGGGGGGGCAGGGGTTGCTTGTTTTTACTTGGAACTCTTTCATTGTTGGAGAAAAGTCTCTTCTCATTGTTTGTTTGTTGCACCCAGGCATGTGAACTGGGCTGCATCCCTGCCTATCCTCGTTCTCCTCACTGTCACCACAGAAGGAATAGCGTAAGCAGTGTTGACAGTTTTCTGTCCCACATGTTCAGCTGTGACAGCTTGTGCCGCAGCCCTGCAGCAGTGAGGCTGGCTGTCCCCCCACCCCCACTCTGCCCCTGCTGGGTGAAGTACAAGAGTCCTCCCTCTCCTCATCTGGAAAAGGAGACAGTTTATCTGTACTCCAGAGAGCCTTCCAATCCTCCGGGTCATTTTCCTTTTCCTTTAACTTCTTAAAAGGTGTTTATTTAGTACCCGATATTTTCACCCATGTGTGCCTGGTGTGTGTCAGTGTACACACATATGGACGCCAGTGGAGGACATCTTCCTCTGTCACTGTCCACCTTACTTTTTTGACACAGAGTATCTCACTGAACCAATAGCTTGCTGTTTCTCTTGCCCGATGGGCTGATTGGCCAGCCTACTCCCAGCATCCTCCTATCTCTGATATTTTCCCCCTTGTAGAGTAGGGGTTATAGGCAAGGGTGTGTTCTTTAATTAGAGCCATCTTACATGAGAGGAGGCTTTTCATATTGTTCAAATTAGTAAATTCTGGATTCTATATTCATTTTTTTGAAACATTACCTAGGTAAATAATAATTACAGAGGTAAAGTAAAAGCTCCCGTTCGTTCATTTGGAAGATAAATCAGATAAAAATAATGAAGTGGGAAAGGATTTAAACATCCTGAAGTATAGAGGAACTTTCTAGGCAAGGAAGGAAATGCGGGGCCCTCATGACCACGCATGAGCAGCAGGACTGACAAGGAAGATGCAGCCGAGGGAAGCCATTGCATTGTTACAGAGAAGCTCACGCGCCAGCAAGTCTGAGCAGTGGGCCTCGGGCTCCACAGATGAAGTCAAGGGGCGCGCTGCTACGTCTCCTGCACCACACTGTGCATCACAAGGCAGGCTCTCCCTCAGACCTCACTTAAGCGAGGAGTTAAGACTTTTAAAGAAGGGAACAGAAGAACGGGACATCAAATTAAGAGGGTTTTACTTGTCGACCCTGTTAACAACTGGAAGATCTGGTCTGATTTCTTCTCTGTAAGCAAGCACTAGCAACCTGTTATGGGCTGCTAGTGCCCACTGTCTTGAGTTTTGGGCAAGAAGGTAATTAGAGCTGTCTGGAAGTAATTCTAGGGAGGGGTGGGCGTGATGGTACCTGGTGTTGTTTGCACTTCGTGTACCCTCTTATCTTTTAAAGCCACAAGTTCGAGGACTCGGTCACATTCAGCCTTGTGTTTAATAGGGGCCTTCAGTCAATATTGGCTAAGACATACACGATAAGACCCAGTAGTGACATGGACGTTAGAATTGCCAAGCCAGACAATGACCACCATTATGAAGTTGGTTTATTCACTTCCCAGTACATTGCTTTCATCTGGCCATCTTTCCGTGTTACCAGCTCGCATTTGAAGCATAAGTTAATGCCTGACTGTCTCAGTTACCGCTTTTATTTAACAAGTTTGTTAGGTGCATGCATGGGGGATTTCAGGAAATACAGAATTCTCCAACTGTTTTTAGCTAAACTTGCCTACATCGTGTTGAAGGTAGTCACTTCACAGGGCATTATAATAGGTACTTTCTGATAGACAGAGATGGGGAAAAAAAAGCCTCACTACAAGAGCAAAGACAAACTATAGCCAGTGTGTGAGGAGAGATAAAGGCTGTTTTAAGGAGAAACAGGCTTGGTGCGGAGCAGTAGGTGAGGCCTCGAGTGGCACTTTTGCAGCCTGGCTTAGGAGAAGAATATTTCAGACCAGAAAAACAACAGGTGTCCGTAAAATAGGCCCATGTGGGAAGTGGCTGAGCTGGAACAAAGTCCAAGGGAGATGATCTGAGCCTGGAGATCCCAGGTCCCCTAGATAGGTCAGTTTCTGTAAGAACTGGGTTTTCAAACAAGAAAGACTGCAGTGTGGTCCATGACTTGGTCAAGATAGCTAGTTAACAAATGAACGACAAACCATACAAAAACACGGTGAGGAGACAAGATGATCATCTCTTGGGCCAATTTGTTCATCACAGAAGATGAGTGGTGTCGGGCTGACAAGCCTGATGACCTGAGTTTGAGTCTCAGAACCCACGTGAGATGGAAGGAGACACCTCACTCCGCAGAGTTGTCCTTGGACCTGTGTACTATAGCATGTCCCTGCCCAACAACAATTTGTTGAAAGAAATGAATAATTGCCTTGAAAGACGCTAATGGGTACAAAAAAAAAAAAATGTAAGTAACATTGTAGGGTGTGGAAACACAGACACAGAGGCAATGTCCATAAGGCTTATTAGAGCTTTAGGTGAGGAGGAAGATTTTTAAACGATTGTTTTTTAAGATTAATTTTCATTTTATGTGCATGTGTGTTTTCCCTGTACGCCTGGTGCCTGTAGAGGCCAGAAGCCAGTGCCAGGTGCCCTGGAACTGCAGTTGCAGGCAGGTGTAATTTGCCATGTGGGTACTGAGAACCAGACCTAAGTCTTTTGTGAGATCATCTAGTGCTCTTGAGCACAGATCTATCTCTCCTGACCCAAGGAGCATTTTAAAAGAGACTTCTAATCTTTAAAGCCGAGTATCTCAGAGGTTGGAAACCTGTGAAGAGCAAAAATAAAGGGGGAAGATTTGCAAGGAAAATGAATCAACTGCGAAGTGCTAATTTGGATGATAACTTGCATGCTTATCAGTTACTGGTGATGTTAGAAAAAGCCATTGGGATCATTCTAGTCTAAGCCCACGAACATTTTCAGCTCATTATATTGCGTGCATAGTGGCTCAGGAAATGTGTCAATTATTTGTATCTGGCACATGTAATCGTTCACGTTGACGGGGGACACTGGGATGTTCTAATGCGTGTATAGTGTGTAGTGGTCAGGTGACTTCAGGAATGTCTAGCTTTAGTGGTAGCTTTTCTGTAAAATGGTACCTCTAGACACAACAACTGACCCACATACTTCTCAAGCCTGGTTTTAAGGTAGCACACGTGTAAATGATGATGTAAAACATCTCATCCTTTGTTCACTTTCTTGTCATAATGCTTTTTTTCCTGAAGAATAGAACATTGTGACTTGCGTGTTTTTGTGATGATGACTCCTGTTTTTTTATTCTGTGTCACATGGCCAAAAAACAAAAACAAAACAAACAAACAAACAAACAAAAGACAAGCTTGGTCCTTTGACAACTGTGCTTAATTTTCTTTCAAGCCCTGTTCTTTCCCCAAGAAGATGTGTTTTGTCCACAAAGCTCTGGATGGAAATTCTTCCCTTTCAAGTCACTCTCCTTGCCTTATCGTGCCCCTGCATCTCCATTTCCTTTAGCAGTCATTACCTGCGGGCCAACTAACCACTGATCCAGGCTTTGCGGATATTGGTACCAGCAGGCCTTGAGCTGAGCTAAAATTTCCACAGATTTTGTAGGACATTTGCATTCCTGAGAACCTAACTTGGTTATAATAGGAAACTCACAGAAAAAAAGAGTTGCATGCGTTTGTAATTCAGAAGCAATACCTCTCCAGAGTTCCGGGAACAGAAACAATGTGGCAGGAACTGGCTCTACCTCGTTTTTTAGCCATGCTGCCCTCCATTCTGCCCAGAGGAAAATAGTGTAGACAGTGTAGCGGGGCTGTGGGAGGCGGCTTTAGAATCTGGGTTTCTTCTGAATGAGTTGTGGATTTTGTTGCTGTGTATTTCCTTCTCTTGTTTGAGAGAGGCTCTCACGGTGTACCACCGACTGGCTCTGACCTTGTGATCCTCCGGCCTCTGTCTCTCAAGTGCTCAGATTATAAACATGCACCACAACACCTGGTGAATTTCTCTTATAATGACAAAATAGTTTGACCAAAGGTGAAATTCGAAGTGAGGATGGAACCCCTGTCCACTGAGGTGCTAAATGATGTTTCATCTTATAATTTCACTTGGGACTACTGAGTGACCCCTTATGATAAATTAGCTGAATACAAAATTCCCACTGTCTAGATTTTGCTTCTTAGACTAAAACTATAAAACCAAAACCATGTTCTTGCAGCAGTGTGGGCCATTTCTGAGTTGGAGAAGGGGGGAGGGAGGTAGCTGTGTCTGTAACAAGAAGAACCTTCACTCCAGAAGCACCCACTCATGGGGAGCTGAGTGAGAACCCCGCTTTCTGGGTTTCCCTATGTCACCCATACTGACGAAAGGTTGAGAGATGCCTCAATGCGTGCGCCATTGGGTTTTGCCACATGCCTTTTATGGATTTTAGGTAGAATTGGTTTTGTGATTTTTTTTTTCTTTTTAAAATCTGGTTGAGGAGGGTGGGGTGATGCTAGTTAAGAGAGCTATGCTAGCTCTAAAGAATAGATCTTGTCACAGCTGACAACCAACCCTTAAGCCTTTTATATGCTTTATGGTACTGAAATCGCAAAGTGTTTTGAAAGGTTGCAATTTGAGAACCATTCTGGCTGTAATCTCTCAGCCAGTGTGATGGCGTGCACAACTGTAGCTTCTGAATCGTTTCTCAGACTCATTAGCCTTTAGTGCTTCGCACCTTGCTTGGCCTGTTTCTTTTGCAAAACAGGGTGGTTTGGGCAGGCCTCTCTCCTTGGCGACTTGCTCATCTCCAAGGTCACCTGCTAGCTGAGGTTCTTGGTTGCTATCCTTGATGTCTGTGTGGTGCAGCTCACAGCTGTCTGCTATTTCCTAAAAGAGAAAATATGCAGTTTGCAGTCTTTGCTTTCGCCTGGGACGTCAGACTGAGCTTCCTGCATTTCTTCCCTCAGCAATGATGGCCTGTTCCTCAAAGGTCTGACTCTGGACAAGGCCCCAAAATTAATGAACTAGAGAGAAGGATTCCCCCTCACTGTGTCTTCCAAACAAGAAAGAAGAGTGTTTAAGTAAACAACAGTGAAGTGTGACCATTGTTACAGGAGGTCAAGTGGCCAGTGGGCAGTGGTGACACAGTGTAAAGTATAAATAGTATAAAAGGTACTACCAGAGACCACAGCCTCTGTCTGTTTCCTCTTATGTTCTCCTCTTGTTGTGCTCAGCCTGCTGAGGAGGAAGAGAGGGATAAGTAAGTGTCTGATGTAACTATGTGTTCCCTCCCAACTCCCCCAGATGTCACCTGTCCAATCGCTTGCCTTCTGCACAAAATGAACAATGCCATCTGTATGTATATGAATGTGTGACCCGAGGTCACAGTCAGGCTACCTGTTTGTGACGGTTGCAGTGAGGAAATGGCAGGGAAGCAATCTGCTGTTTGTTCTCTGTGATGCTCAGGGAGGATCCGTGTGCTCCGAATGCCTCACCTTCCAAGGGTACTAGAAAGCAGCGCCTGTTTCCAGCCTGGCACTATTGAACCCCAGAGATTGAATCCTTATTGCTGATAAGAACAAAAAGAATGTGACTTATCACTCCCATCCTGCAGAGATGTAAGGAAAACCCATCTCTTAAAATGTGTTTATGCGTTATTTGACAGCTTTTCCATTTGCCCACTAATTTAGGTGTTTGAATAAGCAAGCTCAGTTGGAGGGGTTTGAATCTCTTTGGCTACATAAATGTGATGGCTCCTCTTTGAACTGATTTTATTCTTACTCAATTCTTCCACCATTCAGATGTTAAATATTTGTCAATGCAGATCTTCGATTTTTATCTTAGCTCTTTCTTTGTTTAACCTTATTCTCAAGGCTAGTTAAGTGGAAGATAAGGAATTCTTGTTTAACTCTTTTCAACTGGTGTTGCTCAAATATTTGGAAAGCAGCCTTGTCCAAGAAGGAAAGAACAGTCCAAAGCCTGGCTGGCTGGAGGTGCAGAGCTGTCCCTCTGTCTCAGAGGACAGTGCAGGCGCTCTGGGCTGTCACTAGGGCCAGGGCATGTGTGAGGCACAGGCCTTCCTATGTCTGTGCCTTCCCTTGAGGCTCCTGAAGCTACCAGGGAGCCATGGTTTCTTCTGTGTGTGGTTCTTAAAACAGCAGTGAAGCAGGCACCCGGGTCCTGCTTGACCTGAGAGCTCCACTGGGAGTCTCCCAGTGTTTGCTCCCGCTCTCTTCAGAACTGATACCAGCTTTGCTTGCACAAGAAAGGAGAGAGGGAGAGGGGGAGAGAGAGAGAGAGAGAGACTTTTACACTTGTCTCTACAGTTTAGCGGTGATTAAAAAGAAGCAAACAAAAGAAAAAAGACCCTCAGCCCCTCAGCTGCCATCGCCCTGGCTTTGTGTAAGGACTCCTGAACACTTTAAGCCTTGCTCTTCTGAGAAATCCCCAAGGATTTGCTTTTTAAATCATTGCCTTAAAAAACGTATCCATGAACAATACCACATTTCACCACCGTCCTGGGAACCCACACCAGGGGTTTGGTTTTTGTGTGCACTGTGATAAATTGGGCCAGCTTCCCTGGAAATGTTCAGAAAAACCCAGGATTCTGAGTGATTTGCCTGGCAAATCACCTTCCCTAGGGAATTTAAACAAAGACCAAGAAACAGATTCAGGAAGTAAACCCCCAAATGGGGTGTGCGCGTCTGTCTTCCCTTTATATCTTTTTCGTTTTAAATCGGGACTCCACTGAAAAGTTGATTTACACTGTGGATCGAGGCTGAATGGAATCCAATTGGAAGTCACTTGAGCACTGTTTTGATGTCAGATTCAAAGCTTCTGCAAATTTATTTTATCTTCTACATTTGCTGATCTCCTGCTTGTAAATCCTGTTGAAGGAGAATAAAAATGACTGCAGCCTGATGGGAATTAAATGTCTGAAGTTCAAAGCAGTTTGCACATCAGAGCAAGCGTCAATCAAATGAACATCTTGCAAGGCCGGCAGGGAGTGGGTTTCTCCACAGGGAGGAGATCAAAGTGGGAGTCACAGCCCTGTTTTCTCCCTCGGGACGCAGTTTCGATCAGTTGTTCATGAAAGTAAATCCACAAGGAAGGGGTTCCCTACCCCTCTCTTTCTTTCTTAAGGGGGTAGGAGAGATAGAGTTATTCCTCTAGAAACTGAATTCTAGGCACTGGCTCTATCTTATGAAAATAAGTAGAGAAGTTGGATTTAATCCAACATCTATTTTATTAAAGACTCAAGGTCTAAAGGAGATTTCAGTAGGATTTTTCTATTGCTAACTTTCTAAAAGCATAAATATAAAGAAGGAGATGACTTAAGCCTTTTCAACTGATTGCTCACTCATCTTAAATGAAAATGTATGGTTTTTCTAGTTCTTGCCCTTTCTATAAACCTGGGTTTATGTGCATATGATTGGCAGCTGATATACCCATCAGTGCAAAATGGCTTAGGTAAGTCTTACAAATAACAGACATGTTTTTGTAAAGAATCTTAACCATGCACTTTGTTTCCATGGGCTCCAAATCGGAGTATCTAGCATACTGCTTTTTATAAATTGCTTTTCTTGATGGCACATGTGCATTAAATGTGTTCCTACCTTTGGGCTGGTGACAATTCTTCCTAGGCCTGGAGAGTAAGTGGGGTTCTTCCCCCCATATTTAAAGTTCAGCATGTCTGGAGTCCAGACAACAGCAGGTATGAGCAGAGGGCTGGGAAATAATCCCCCTTTATTTTTGCTTCTAGCAGTTATTGATGCTAGTCTAGTTGGCCCACTCACCTCCTCCTCCTCCTGCTCCTCCTGCTCCTCCTCCTCCTCTTCCTCTTCCTCCTCCTCCCACTCTTCCTGCTCCTCCTCCTCTTCCTCCCACTCCTCCTCCCCCCGCTCTTCCTCCTCCTCTTGCTCATCCTGCTCCTCCTCCTCCTCTTCCTCCTCTTCCTTCTCCTCCTCCTCCTGCTCCTCCTCTGTTACTTTTTGCCTTCTATAGACATCTCCTCCATACCTACCTGACATACCAGTGGCATAGTTAGTGAGGAAAGCATCAGGGTGGGCATAGTTCCAAGCTATTTGTGAACTTGCACGTAGATGGATGTACTCTCTGTGGCTGGGATGTAGCACAGACTCGAAGGAGACTGAGACAAAAGAGAGTTCAAGAACTGCCCAGGGACTGGTTGCCTAACAGAGCATCCATAACTGCTTATTACCACCCTCACTAACAAATCTTTTTTTGTCGTGTGGGGAGTCAAGACAGGGTTTCTCTGTGTAGCCCTGGCTTGCCTTGAACTCAGAGATCCACCTGCCTCTGCCCCCCAGTGCTAGGATGAAAGGTGTGCACTACCACTGCCTGGCTAACATATCTTATTTGGTACAAGGGAAAGGCTAAAACAAGTAAGATAAATGCTCATCTTATTTTTGGATTTTTATTGATGAGATTGTTTGAGTGTTTCTTACCCCTGAAATTTATATTCTTGAACCTTAATCACCACTTGACTGCGTAGAGGGCTGCTTTGCCCCCTGGAATTCAGTTTTCCTGACAATGGCATTATGCTGACTCTGATTATAAAATTATACAAACAAAAAAGCAAATGCAGCAAAAAGGCCCAGACTCATAAATAAAAAGCAGAACAACTCCAGTCGGCTTGGAGAGAGCTGAGCTGCTTGAAGACCAGTATGGGTTGAGGAGCCAGCCTTGAGGAGAGGGCACAGTGCACACTTGTGATCCACAGACAAGCACATACTAGGAGTCTGGTATGGCCAGAGGTGAAGGTTGTGCAAGATGGAAGAGAAGGTAGTGGGAGGCTGGGATAGAAGGCCAGGAAATAGTAATGGTAAGGACACATAGCACATTGTTAGCCTGTTTCACAGCCAACAAAGGTGCGTGGATTAGTGCTTTGTTAGCGAACCGCTTCCACTGTTATTACTATGAAGATGTTCTCATTAATGCTTTTAGAGATCCCTTCCATAAAGCAAGTAAACTCCCGGTAATAGTGCCTTGATCTCCCTGGTTCCAATAAGTCAGCTGTCATTTTACAAAGACCGTCACCTTCCGATATCAGCTCTTCAGGGGTGGGGCTCAGCTCAGAGCTCCTGGCTGTGGACACATGTCCAGATACATGTGGACTATATCTGAGCCAAAATGTCCATAGTAGGGTATGTCAGGCACCTTCCTGAATTACCCTTTTCAGCAAGCTTTTCCTTGTGTCATTTAGAAGCAGAATGTTATTTGTCCTTAGCAAAAGAGTTGGGTCCAGATCCAAGTCACCCTCACTGCCTTTCCCTTGCTGTGTATTCCAGGTTTCACTTATTTTATCCTTCTCTACTGTGAGATTGGTAGGGGAAAGGGGGCTTTAGGCTTTGCATAGGAAAGTCTAGCTGTGTGCTACAGGCACACCTAGGCACTACTCCATTCTCCTGAGCCAAACAAAATCCAAGGGCCCCCTGCCCTTAATGTCTTTGAGACACACTAAGGAATGCCTGTGCTCATACTGAAAACAATCCTCTTAATTTAGTTTTCAAAGTTTAGGTGAGCACATTGACAGGATTTCTTGTTACTCAGAACCAGTCAAACTCAGATTCTATGTTCCCAAAACAGTAAATCTATCTCTGCAAAGGCAGGGCCCAAAACTCTGCATCTCAGGAATCATTCTGAGAGTTCTGGTATAGCCAGATCCCAGCATCCATCCTGGGGGTTCTGGTATAGCCAGATCCCAGCATCCATCCCAGGGGTTCTGGTGTAGCTAGATCCGAGCATCCATCTTGGGGATTCTGGGGTAGCCAGATCCCAGCATCCATCCTGAGGGTTCTGGTGCAGCCAGATCCCAACATCCATCCTGGGGGTTCTGGTGTAGCCAGATCCCAGCATCCATCCTTAGGGTTCTGGTGCAGCCAGATCTGAGCATCCATCCTGGGGATTCTTGCGTAGCCATTCACCTGAGTCTGTTCCCATTTGGTAAGCCATCAAGAGCCTTCTGGGCAGCTCAGAATACAGGTGAATATTCAGGAAAAGTGGGTTAATATGAGCACCCATTTGACAAAACAGTGCTAAATATTACTATTTCATCAGAGAATAGAACTAGATACATATTTCCCCTTTCTTATATGTTCATAAAGTTTAGTTTTACAAAAATTAATACATTTAAACACATACACACACACACACAAAAGGGGCTGAGGAGATGGCTCAGTGGGTGAAAAGCTTGCCACACAAGTGTAAGGACCTGAGTTCAGATCTCCCAAGCCCATATGAAAGCTGAGCACAGCAAAACCCATATGTATCCATCATCTAAGATTTTTTTGGACCATCCTGATCTAGTCCAGGCTTGAAGAAACAATTTGGCATACCACCACCACCCTTTTTTTAAAATAGAAAACTAAATTTTATTAGAGGACAACTAAACTCAGTCATGTATTCTCGTACCCAAACAGATGCGGAGACACATAGCCAAACTGGGTAAAGCATAGGGAGCCTTGCGGAAAAAATGGGATGGATAGAAGGATCTGGAGGTGACAGGAACCTCACAAGAAGACCAACAGAGCCAGCTAACCAGGGCCCAGAGGGGCTTGCGGAGACTGAAGCACCAACCGAGGACCATGCATAGACTGGACCTAGGCCCCATACACAGATGTAGCAGATGGGCAGCTCAGGCTTATGTGGGCCCCCTAGTATGGGAAATGGGTGTTGTCTTTTACATGGAGTCTGTTGCCTGTTTTTTGATCACTTCCCCCTGGCAGGGCTGCCTCGCCAGGCCACAGGGGAAGAAGATGCTCTCAGTCCTTATTTGACTTGAGCTGGGTGGGCGGGTAGTGGTGGGGGCTCCCCCTTTTCTGGTGAATAGGGGAGGGGATGGGGGAAGAAGGAGAGAGGGTGAGACTGTGAGGAGAGGAGGTGAGGGCTACGAGTGGGGTGTGAAGAGCTACACTTAGCCTTGCATCCTCTACAGCTGCTTACGCACTAGAGCGACAGGATGGAAGTGTCCCAACAGAACTTATGGCCCACAAGGCCCCAAATACTTACTCTTTGGCCTTTATTGAAAGCATCTGTGGAGGGAATGATTTCTGCCTGCTAATACACAAGGACATGGGATTGTGGACCGTTGTGTCGCCAGCATGCACATAGGTAGATGGTACCATGTTAATCTCTCCTTTCTCCCGCTCTGTGGCTTCAAAGAAAAGTCTTCTTGTCTAGACAAATTGGAGCAAGTCCAAAGTCCAAAGTGAGGCTACTATGTGGGTGAAACCCAAAGTCCTTCCACGGGTAACTGGTGTGGTTGATAGAATCTACACTGGGCTGGTGGCTAGACTAAGGGCTCTTAAAGCCTAGTTACCTCATTCATCTTTGAGAAGGTCTTTAAAATATATTCACCATTTTGGAGGGGGTGAAACTGATGTGAAAACACAGTTTCCTTGCTTATAGAACAAATCTAGTTCAATGGTTCTTAGATTTTATGAGTTGACAAATTGATAATCCAACGTCATGGATCAATAGATAGAACTTGAGTGTAGGAGCAAGTGTCCATCCTGGAGTATGGTAGAAGTTCATCCATTCAGTGGTTATAGACTTAAGGAGCTAGTATTGGGCTGAGTTTATTGACAGCTTCCTAGAATCTTTGGAATCTTTCTCTGCATATTAAATCCGAAGTAGGTTATATGGAAATTGAAGCTTTTTGTCCTCCCTTACTGATTGTATAAATGTATTAGTGTGTGTCCTAGCATATTCTTAAGAGATTATTTTCTTGGGCAAATGGCTCCCTGACTCCACCTGAGATCAGCTTGGGCACTAACATTTTTCTAGCTTTAATACTAACACTGAACAAGAAATCACAAGGCAGGCTTTCTCTGCATGGCAACAGGGCAGGGACCAGTTTGGAGTCAGGTACCAGGAGATGCATAACTGCACATTGCTCTTAACTCTTTTTTTTTTTTTTTTTTCCGAGACAGGGTCTCTCTGTGTTAGCCTTGGCTGTCCTGGACTCACTTTGTAAACCAGGCTGGCCTCGAACTCACAGCAATCTGCCCACCTCTGCCTCCCGAGTGCTGGGATTAAAGGCGTGCGCCACCACGCCCGGCTTTCTTAACTCTTTTTTTAAAGCCTTGGAAAGTAAGCTTTATTTTTTTTTTTTTCAGATAAAAAAACTGACTAAGTTTCTTCAGGTTAGCTATTTAGTAACTAGTGACAGGACAGAGAGATAGTTACTCCACAGTTTGTACTTTCCTTACAGTTCTTAGACTTGGCCATTCGTCTTCAGATATGATATAGTGAAAAACTTTGTTTCACAGCTCTGTCATTGCACAAGTCTGAATCTTGTCATCTATATTGCACACACTTTATCAATAGTAATAACTCAAGTTCCTTGAGTAAAAATTCCTTTTAATGTTCAATTTTTCTTTAAACTCTTAGCATTTGAACCTGACTTCTTTTCTTTTTTACTTTTTTTTATTAATTCATTCATATTACATCTCAATTGTTATCCCATCCCTTGTATCCTCCCATTCCTCTCTACCTCCCTCCCTCTTTCCCCTTACTCCCCTCCCCTATGGCTGTGACTGAGGGGTACCTCCTCCCCCTGTATATGCTCATAGGGTAGCAAGTCGCTTCTTGGTAGCCTGTTATCCTTCCTCTGAGTGCCACCAGGCCTTCTCATCCAGGGGACATGGTCAAATATGAGGCACCAGAGTTTGTGAGAAAGTCAGTCCCCACTCTGCACTCAACTGTGGAGAATGTCCGGTCTTTTGGCTAGATCTGGGTTGGGGTTCATTGTTTACTGCACGTATTGTCCTTGTCTGCTGCCATAATTTGAGCAGAACCCCTGGGCCCAGATCTGTCCATCATAATGTTGAACTTGACTTCTGATCTTTCTAGACACAAGTACTCTTTTTCCTCACCTCATTATTTAGAAATAATTTTTAATATTTTTTTTGTTAAGTCACCATCCTACTGTGTATGGGCTGGCCTATTCATACATGTTATGAAATGTTATTTTGTTGGTTGTTCTTTCCAGATGGGAAACCCACTGGGTATGCATGCTAATCCTTCCCTGTTGTTTCAGGTTTGATGGGAACTTTAATACCAATGTATCAAGAACAGTGAGCTGTGATCGACTTTCTACTACTGTGAACAGCCGAGCTTTCAACCCAGGTCGAGACTTAAATTCAGGTTAGTATTTGATTTTTCATTTTTTGGGTTTTTTTTTTTTTTCTTAAAGGGTACTATATCCCACATACTCACATTGAACAAATATACTGCCTCAAATGTTTTTGTTTACATTTTAAGGAAAAATATCATATATTTAATATGTAACATCTATTATATGCATATAATTGCATTTGTTTCTTGGGGAAGATAAATCTGAAGGAAAGAAGGGAAGACTATTAAGGTGACACGTATTGTGCAACATGTCAAGTACTGCCAGGCTCCTCAAGGCATCTTCTCACTCCACAGGACTTTACATTCTGTTTTAAAGGCTATGTCTGTGACCCAGCTGTGGTTATAATAAGAGGTGTTCACTTTCATTTGTGTTCTCTATCAGTAATCTTTAAATTTGTTTTAGAGTTTTCTAGGTGAAGAGTGGCAGGGTTTTCTTTAGTAGAGTCAGCACCATTACTCTATAGTCTGAGATTGCACTTGCCTCTTTATCTCACTGGAATGCCATCATATGCAATGGCAGTGGCCCGTAGGAAGTTCCATTCAGATAGTAGTTTCCATTCCAAAGTACCCACTGTGTGTCTTCTTTCTTGTTCCAAATTCCTGTCCTGTTTTGTCTTGAGGACGCTCACACTTGTTGGTTGAGCTATCTCAAGACCTAGAGGCTTGCCCATTTAAGAGCTGGGTGGATTTTCAGAAATAACACCAGCCTCAAGTTTCATTTTACCAGCACCCAGAAAGGCCCTAAGCCTTCACGTTGCTGGGAAGTTGAAGGACCTCATCCTTAAGCATGAAAACTGCATTTCCCAAAGCCAAAGACCCTTGTGGACACATAAAACCCAAGAGAGAAGCCAGAGGGCCAGAGTATTTACTTATAGGATGCCTTCCAGGCTCTGCCTGGGGCTGAGTTTGTAGTTTTGGGGAATTGTATATACAAACCGGGGAGTGTGTTGGGTCTAAAACGAAAGAGTTGTAAGTTTTAAGCTTCTTGGGGATAGTGAAACTGTAACTGCTACATAAATGATCCAGGCTTCTTCTGCCAGACACATACTCTGAGCCAATGAGCATCACATATTCAATCATTTTTATTTGGTTGGAGAGTCTGGAAGCCTTCTGCAGCAGGTGAGGTTTACTGCCACACAGGAAGTTAAGTGAGGATCGCTTTCATTAAAAGAAAGTACGTAGGGGCATGGGGTAGGAAGAGAAGGTTAATTGTGGAAGACTCCACACTTGGCGTAGGCCACAGAGCTGACACTTGAACCTCAGGGCTCTCAGATTCAGTGTTTTTCCTCATAAGAGCTCAGTAACATGAGACACGTTACTGTAATAATAATGTGTAAGCAGAATCAAGTGTGAGTCTTTCCCTAAAAACACACAGGGTAGCTTAGCATTGTCTACGATTCACAAGTGTTAAAAGTCACACTGATTTTAAAGGTTTCCAGGATTAATAAAGAAGAAACAGTACAGTATACGTCTTAGAAACCCGTTTGTTCGTTTATTTTTAAGAACAAGTTTTCTCTGTAGCTCTGGCTGTCCTGGAACTTGCTTTGTAGACCAAGCTGGCCTTGAGCTCACAGAGATCTGCCTGCCTCTGCTTCCCATGTGCTAAAACTAAAGCCATGCACCACCACTGCCCACCTCCATTTAATAATTTTGATGGTTATCTTTTAAGGGTAGTGGAATTGTCTTAATTTCAAACTCAGCTGTTTTTAGAATCAGGAAAAGATGAATAAAATGAGGGAATTTTAGCCCCTCTGTTTGGTTCTAGGATATCCTCTGTGGACACAAAACTCTGTAGAAACTCAAGTCCTTGTATACGATAGTGTGCCATTTGCACACAGCATTTGTGCTTCTCCTCATATTCTTTAAATCATTTCCAGATTACTTATTGTGGTGGTTAGAATAGGTACAACCCCCATAGACTCATGCGTATGAGTGCCCAGCCATAGGGAGTGGCACCGTTAGGAGGTGTAGCCTTGTTGGAATAGGTGTGGCTTTGTTGGAGGAAGTATGTCACTGTGGAGGTGGACTTTGAGATCTCTTATGTCCAGTGTGGCACACAGTCCAGGTCACTTCTGCCACCTGGGGACCAAGATGTAGGACTCTCAGCTCCTTCCCCAGCACCATGTCTAGCTGCATGCCACCGTCCATGCTCCCCACCATGATGAGAATGGACTAAAGCTCTGAAACTGTAAGCCAGCCCCAAGGAAACGCTTTCCTTTCTAAGAGTTGCCTTGGTCCTGGAGTCTCTTCACAGCAATGAAACCCTAGCTAAGACACTTATGATGCCTAATATCATTCCAATGTCAAGTGAATGATGACCACACTGCATTCTTTAGGGAATGACAGGAAAAGATCTATGCCCTTCAGTGCTCTCAGGTGTTTCCATGCATTTTCAAGCTGCTGTTGACTGAATGCACAGATATAGACTGCCGTTTTTCAATTCCAATCTTCCTGCCTTTTGGGTAGACAGCACCTTAGTTAACATGTCCCTGATACTAGATGCTCGGGCTGATGTTGAGTTTCTGAGGCGGGTCTACTACCTCCTGGTTATGTGCCTGGCACAATAAGAAAGGACAAGCTGAGGCTGGGGAAATGGCTCAGTAAGGAAAGTGATGGCCACACAAGCAGGAGGACCTGAGGTCAGCTCCCCAGTATCCATCTACAGCCACGTGTGGTAGTGTTTATCTGTAACCCTAAGCTAGATGGGAAGTGGAAACAGGAGAACTTCTTGAAGCTCACAGGCTAGCTAGCCTGGAATACACAGCTGCAAACAACAAAAAGGTTCCCCTTCTCAAGCAAGGTAGAAGGCACGAACTGACACCCAAGGTTGGCTTTGTGACTTCTCTACTTGTACTGTGGCTCATGCACACCTATCTATGATCTCATGCATGCGTACACATATACCTATATATAATATATTATATATACACACACACACATACACATACAAGAGCAGCCTGGGCAGGATGAGGGTGATACATGCACACATGAAGGTGTGAAGGATAGGATGATACTCCCTTACTTCTGCTAGCCAGGTCTTGTTAAATATGGGAGCAGCTACAGCCAGGTCTCGATGCCCATTTCCTTATTATATCTATTCATAATACCTATTTCTGACAGTCAGCTCATTGTTGGGATCTAGCACCATCATTAATAATAATAGCACTGTGGCCTTTTCTTATTGAATACAGAAGCATTTTCCCCAAGCCATCACCACCTCGTCACTAACTGGAATAAATATACACAACTGGACTTTATTCAACAAGTATTTATTAAACACCCTTCCATATGATAAATACTTGGCCAGAAGCTATAAACAAAACCAAGAGCTTATTTAGTGGTTGGGAGTTACAGATTATAAACAAATAGATAAGAAATGTACATCAAGTGATGGAAAATGATACTCCGTTTTGATTATGTCCCCCTGCCTCACTGCCCAAAACCTTAGGTCATGAGACTCCACCCTCATAAATGGCTTACTGCCAATTAGCAAAGAGCTTGAGTGCAACACCCTGCTGTCCCTCACCCATATGATATGGTCTGCCATGCTGTAATAGAGCCAGCAATCTCATTCTGTTGCTTATATTAGAGATGAGGCATAGGGTTCTCTGATGTTTGGAGCTGCAGGACTTTACCCTTCTACACAGGGACTTATTGACAAGGGCTAAATAAATGGAGCTTGTTGGTCATGGACATAATGGAAGGAAAGGTATCCAAGGCAAAAAGGCTTTGAGTTTTGTTTATGCTCAAAAACTGCAAAAAGACCACTGTGGCAGTTGTAGGATGGAACAGGCTAGGGAATGGAATAAGACATTAGGTCAAATAGTTCGGGGCCAAACCCCTGATAATTCTTGCTTCACCAGCCACAATAAGGATTTTAGCTATTGCTCTGAATGCTGTAGAGGGCCCATGGAGAGGGACAAGTAGGACACAGGAGTGTGACACACAAGAATGGAATAAGGAAAAAAAAAGAATGGAATAAGATCACTGACAAGAGTAAACTTTTAGGTAGGTGCTAAGTACATACTCAAATGGAAAGATCTCTAGACAGCTGGGCAGGCAGGTCTGGAGTTGTGGGACATGGACACAATCAAGCTTTAAATTTGGAATTCATTGTGTCTAGGTGACACCTGTACCGTGTGACCATAATCATGTAGCAAGTAACTAGGCTAGAAAAGAACTCCAGAGATAGAATCTTGGGGTCCCTTGTAGAGGACTCTGAGCAAGAAGGAATTAGAAGAGAGACAGTCAGTCTAGAGGTGGGGGGCATTGAGAGTCAAGAGAGTATTTTCCTGAAGTGACAAAGTGTTTCAAGACAGAAAAGAGAGCAGCTGTGTTGAGTGTCTCTAGTGGGACAACAATTAGAATGACAGCCATAGGATTAATGACAAGCCAGGAATTTATGGGCCAGAATTGTAAGGTAGGATGGATGACAGATTGTGGAGGGTTTGGTCTTAGAGGAGGATGTACAGTTGATCGTGGAGGGCTTGGGCTTAGAGGAGGATGTACAGTTGATTGTGGAGGGCTTGCACTTTCGGGAATGAAGCAGAGGAACTAGAGACAGTGAGTATGTAAACTCCTGGGGTCTGCTTCCAAATGATGGAAGGTTATAAGCATCAAGGAGGTATTGTAAGTTGTGAGAAATTACAGCACATTTGGGTCTGGTGTCACAGAGAAGAGTTGGCGACTAGAGTCTCCTGCATGAGGTAGGAGAGGGAAAGAGTTTACTGTAGAAAGAAGGAAGGAAAAGCAAGTAGATAGAACAACAGATTGGTTGTCATAGGGTCTGGAACTTCGCAGTGTTCCCTTCCAAGTGAGTCTTTCATATCATGAAGCTGAATCACAGAGTGGGAATCAGAGCGCGAAGTGCCTGCGTGTTATTCTGTAATTACGTCCTCTTATGGGGGTTAGAGTAAAACTTAGCTATGTAAATGAGCAACCATCCCTGCAAGGGCTGGGGTGGCAGCTCACTAGCCGAGAGCTTGCCAAGATCCAGGCACTGGGTGGAGCCTCAGCATTGTAAACATTTTTTTAGGAAAAAGGATTCCTACAAAATGCTGTTTCATTTCACTGTTTGTTGTTTGGGGACATATGAGGGTCTGAAAACCACGGTGGAGATGGCCAAAGTAAGCAGGATATAGCTGAAGATCAGATCTTGAACTCTGGTCATGCTTAGAGCATGCCTCAAGTAGATCCTACTGCTTGGCAGGAGTTGTTCTCTGCATGGTTGGCACAGCTCAATTTACAAGCAACTTTTAGCAATATTTAGGTATTTAAGCACGGGCTTGCTTGCATTTGAAGTTTTGCGACACTCTACCAGGTGGTGGCTGCGTCCCAAAGTCCACATACTTGAGCACTTATTTGTAATGTGAGAGGTGTGGTAGAGAGTGAAGGATGACCTCAAAGTCCCCCCTTTCCCTCCTTCTGCAGCAGAATTAATGTACTCTGCGGGCTATCGCATGTCTGATATTTACATCTGTAAGATGTCCAGCCCCAGGCCCTTTCAGACTGTATATAATCCATCAATGGGCTCCTAATTGATAACACAGTTTCAGATTGCCTTTCAGACTAGCTGGAAATAGGCTCACATAAATTATAAACCATTCTTAGATTTATTTATCCAAAACTGGGTCATATATCCCTCCATCCAACACATATGTGCATTCTTTTCCTTAAAACAACCCTTGCCAGATCTCTACTTTCTAAATTGACTGCTAGTCCCTGATCCATTCCAATGACTGAGGTTTGACAGCACATGTGTTATATTATGGTACTTTCCTACTTTTATCTCTAGTTTCTCGCTCTTTCTTTTTCCCCCCTTTCAAATTCCTAACTGAGCTATTTTCTTGTGCATGACCTGATCTCAAATGAGAGTTTATTTGAGGAGTCCAAGGAAGGTTGCCTCTTGCTATCTTAAATTATGCAACTGAGCTGAGAGTGGAAATAGGTGTTCATCTTTCTTACTGAATGGAAAGGCCTCTGGACTTCACTGTGTTTGATTTAAAGCCCATTTGAGTTGCAAACTCGGATCGTGGTAACATTGCAGGTTTCATTGAGACACAGGATTCACGGGGTGCTAGGGGCCTTGAGACCTCATTAGAGGTAAATGCTGCAGGAGGCACAGGTGGGCCCCAGAGGCTGTAGATTCTTCTCTTTTTGCTGACTTCAGTGCTTCCCTCGGTGGTTAATGGCCGTGACTGCCGGTGGTGTGTGGTAGGCTTTTCTCTGTCTTTTCTAATACACATGGCCCCTGCTCCCAATGGCTTGACCTTACAATCATGTTTTAGCATGAGGATAACTACAAAGTATAAATGCTTCCATAAAAACTACCCTCAATTGGGGGTCTTTTCTCCAGCAACAATGTGCAATGTGATGGTCTCTCATGCTGCACAGTGGCAGGGAACTGCCACGCCCAGCTGCTCTGTCACTTGCCCTTGGGAGCAAACAGTATGAATTCTGAGCTAGGATGTTTGGTACAGTAAGGTAGCCATATTATTACATTTTGGTACGCTGTCAGCTTACGGTGCGTTTGTTGAGACATGGCTCCATCATAAATCAAGAAGCATATGTATTCTAAAAAGTGTCTGTTAGATATCATTAGAAGGGCTGGTAGCATGCTTAGCATTCACAAGGCCATGTCTCCTCCCATGTCTCACAATCTCCACCACAAAAATTGATTGATTGATAGATAGATAGATAGATAGATAGATAGATAGATAGACAGATAGATAGATATAGATAGATGAATCGTTAGCAGATTTCTCCTAGTAATAATGTAGTGAAAACACTGCATTCTCCCTAAAAGAAGAGAACAAAAAAGCTGAGGATTTTGTTTCATTCATACTTCTTCATGATTACATTTTAGTCATAAAAGATGTGATGCTTATATAATAAAACTTCTAAGATCTATTAAATCACTCAGAAGTCTAGTTTTTGAGATTCTATAATTCTTTGTGTGAGGTTTTGTTTGGTTTGGTTTTGGTTTGATTTGGCTTTTGTTATTGTTAGTTTTTGGTTTTTTGATTTTTGGTGTTTTGTTTGTGGTTTTGTTTTGAGACAGGGTTTCTCTGTGTAACAGCCCTGGCTGTCCTGGGCTTCACTTTGTAGACCAGGCTGACCTTGAACTCACAGAGATCTGCCTATCTCTATCTCCCGAGTGCTGGTTTTTGTTCATCTAGTGTATGCATCTGTTTATATTTGTTGGTACACACAAAATTAGTTGCAAAACACAAGAGTCCTTTTTCTTAACCTCAATTTGCCCTTCAAGCTGCTGCTTAAACGTTTTATAGTTTCTCACAAGAACCCTGTGTTGTTATTCATTTGTCATTGTAACTAAATACTTGGCTCAAACAATTTGAGGGAAGAGAGATTTATTGTGGCTCATGGCTCCATCGTAGTGAGAGATGTGGTAGCTACCTGGTGGCAAAAGCACGTGCTAGCTACATTTGCATGCTGCTGGACAGGAAGCCAAGTGCCTGGGCTAGAAAAGGGTGCGTATATAAACTTCAAAAGTTTACTCCTTGTCACTTGCTTCACCAGAAGTCCTAGCTTGTAAAGCAGCATTCCAAGATGGAAATTGGTAGTTCAAAACACAAGCCTGGGGAGATCTTTCTGATCCAAAGCACAGTATCTATTACACTCACTTCAGGATGCTTTTTTCTTGTTTGCTTGCCTGAGACAGGGTCTCACTGTGTAGCCTAAGCTGGCCTCAGACTCACAGAGACCCACCTGCCTCTGCTTCTCCAGTGCTTAGATTAACCATGTCTGTCTAGAGGATATTTTGTAAGCCTTTAGCTGACATTTAAAACCAGATTATAAAGAGCAGAGTCTGCTAGAGTATAACATATGATACATTTGTAGTCTATTTGATTACAATGGACAGAGCCTACTTTTTAAAACTCAGCAAATATAACCTGAAAATACTTATGTAGTAATGGTTATATAACATTGAGTTAGCCAGTCCACTCCAAGTGAACACTTAGAATGGTCTATTTTATCACTACGTTTAAAACGCAGAGTGGGACCCAAGGGTTTGACTTGACCATCTTGTAGCAGCTGACATGTAAACCTCTTCTGTAAAGTCATCCTTCAGTTTCTATAAAATCACCCTATATTTACTGTCACTGCTGAGGTTTTTTTTTTTTTTTTTTCTTTTTTTTCTTTTTTTTCTTTTCTCCTCCAGTTTCTTTTCCTTTATTCTTCAGCATCCATGGCTCTTTGCACCACCTCCTAGTTTCCTTGCAGGTTGTGAGGTTAGCTTAGACCTCCAGCCCCAGCCCACTGCTGCGTTTACTTCCTGAACAATCTCCACTTCATCTCAGGGAGGTTATCTCTTCATCATCCCCTTTGATTGTCATGCTGTAAGAACATGTGCCATGCCATGCACACACCAACAAAAACATGCACACACACACACACACACACACACACA